>JANDEH010000014.1:5242423-5842423 GCA_024610705.1 Tetragnatha versicolor | reverse complement strand
AAGCTAAATTACCTGCACGCACCCGCTAAAACTCACCACTTTTTTTCTTTTTTCCTACTTTTTTCAGACTTTTTTATATTATAATATATGTTTGGCCATATAAATGTAATATTAATCGGTCTAAAATGTCTTCTACCGTTTTAAAAAGAAGTTAGCAAAGTGAAGATAAACCAATATACTTAATTGGTGATTCTAGTCACCAGATTACTTTATCTAAGTTACGAAGTAATGAACAAATTTTTGCGAAGCTGTTTTTAACATTCGTGAAGTTAAACTTTAGCGGTAGACGACAATTCAGACCGATTAATATTAAAATTCAATGGCCAAAAATATAAATATATATGAAAAAGCCGGAAAAAAGTAGAAAAAAAGATAAAAAGTGGTGAGTATTCATGGGCGCGTCCCCGTAATTTAGCTGTTTGACCATCTTCAATTGAGATTCGGCACGGGTTAATATTATCGAAGAGGGAGGAAATTTATATCTGAATAGGTCAAAGCATTTATAAAAAAAGTAGAGGGTAACCGTTTTCAAATTCGCAAGAAAATGTTTTCCTGTCATATAAGGGACACCCTAATGGACATGTTCTGAGTGTAGGGCTGGGAAAACGTACCCCTTGATTTGTAGGACAATGCTGACATTTAATTACACAAATATTTACCTTGTCGGTGTAAAAAAATCAGGTCGTTATTAATAAAAAAATTACAGCCGTGGAATGGCTATGTTCGGAGAGTAAGACTGGGAAAACGCACCCCTTGATTTGTAGGACAATGCTGCCATTTAATTACACAAATATTTACTTACCCTGTGTAAAAAAATCTGGTCGTTATTAATGAAAAAATTTTAGCCGTGGAATGGACATGTTCGGAGTGTAGGACTGGGAAAACGTACCCCTTGATTTGTAGGACAATGCTGCCATTAAATTACACACATATTTACCTAGCCTGTGTAAAAAAATCAGGTCGTTATTAATGAAAAAATTTTAGCCGTGGAATGGACATGTTCGGAGTGTAGGACTGGGAAAACGTACCCCTTGATTTGTAGGACAATGCTGCCATTAAATTACACACATATTTACCTAGCCTGTGTAAAAAAATCAGGTCGTTATTAATGAAAAAATTTTAGCCGTGGAATGGACATGTTCGGAGTGTAGGACTGGGAAAACGTACCCCTTGATTTGTAGGACAATGCGGCCATTTAACTACTTAAATATTTATCTTGTCGGTGTAAAAAAATCAGGTTGTTATTAATAAATATTTTTCAATCACCAAATGGACATGTTGCCCGCATGCGCAGTTTGTTAGCTACCTCTCTGGAGATTTTTCCGCTGAGATAAGTTGGGCGTCTCGAGGAAACAAAGCGACTGACGAAGATTCAGCCGGTTATTAATCAGAAAAAAAAACGTGCGGGGGCCCCTGGACTATAAGTTATTCTTAAAATCCGGAAAAAAAAATTTTTCTTGGATTTAAGAACTTCTAAAGTTGATACTGCCTTTTCATTCACCTTTTATTTATAAAATTTATTATAGTTTTAGTATGCTGTACACTATTTGCTTGTGCTCAGTCGAGCCTTCGTGGCTCAGTGGTTAAAGCCTTGGCTCTGTGGTGGGGAAGTTTACGAGTTCGATCCTAGGTAACTGACATGGCCAAAATAAATAAATTAAAATTCTGTAGTTGGGAAAAATTCTGGAAGGTGGCAGAGATTGATGAATGAGAGTGTACCTGGTCCATCTGGACTGCATGCGAACGCATGGGGCCCCTCAAGCGAAAGCCGGGGACTTCTTTCTCCCTCCTAAACGGGAGCATTCAGTCCTTTTAAGGATAGACCAGGTACATCGAGCCAAGCAGTTTTGCCGATTTTGGTGGCAACTAATTAGCATCTTTCTACGCAGCATGCGCAGGGGCATGCGCCCTTGAGCTGTCACGTGAGGGGCGGTGACGCAAGCTAATTCAGCCACGTGCCACTTCATTTCCAAGCTAGACGTGGAGTTGGTAGGTTGTTGGAGATCTGCTGAGGTAAGTCAACTCTTCCCTGTGTTTTAAGTGCATTAAAAGTTAATTTCTCTTTTCAATTTTAACTTCTAAATACAGCTCGGTGAGAATTTAAGCTTTTTTAAATCATTGTGTTTAGTGTACGAGTTTTAGTTAAGATACTACTCGTAGTTTTCATTTGAATATGGCGACCTAAATTTGAATCGGGAGCAAAAGATATTCTATACTAAGAATTAATTCCTCGTACATATTTTGACTTGAAAGAAATTCGAATTTTGTTTTCAAACCTTCACTAATACTAAATACGGCTTGAATTGGTAAGATAGGTATCATTACCATTAAGTGTTAAATTCAATTTTCAAGATCATCCCATATTGTTTTCATGCTTGTTATGAATAGTTCTAAAGCTTCGTAAACTTCCATAATTGAACTCAAACTTAAGTCAAGATTAGTATAGCTACTTGTTAATAACTTAACACTTCAATAGCTAATCCAATTAACTTAATAGCAAGGCATATTAACACTTCTCTAAATTCAAATTCTTTTTCTTTCCATGATCATCTGGTGACGGAGTATCTTCATGAAGTATCCTATCATTTTTTTATTGGTGTATTGGATTTGAAGACGACGCCCAGTAGAACTGATATTTCAGGTAAGTGGTTTCACCTTGTGATTTGTGAAGCTTTCCTTACTAAATTTTTAGTTAGTTATCGTAGTTTACTTGTATAATTTTAATTGGTAGATGCTCTTAAACGTTTTTAGATTAAATATATCAAACTGCGTCTCTGATTTTATGTATGTCTACCAGCCGCCATGTTTACCCACAGCTCAACCACATACACAACCACATAGATCTAACTATAAATATCATTATTATTGGATAGTTCATCTCTACAAGTGGGTTCAATCGCCAAGCGAAGTAGTAGCGCCAAAGTATCAAAGTGGTGACAAAAAATTCCCCAAGAGGCACCAACCCCAACCCACATCAAGAGTTTTACCTTATTGGATCCCAAGATTATAATATTTAAATCTCTATGGTTGTCAGTCATCATTTAAGCTGGGGGTTAAACATGGCGGCTGGTAGACTCTTATCGAAGCTGTGCCTAATCAGAAGTGTAGTCAAGACTAGAAATGTTATATTGTTTAGTTTTATGATTACGCTAATACTACGAAAATTAAGCTATTGCGTCCAGAAAATAGTCTTATTTCCCACACTTAAAAGTCTAAAATTCATTTTTCCCCGACTTGGGGGATTCAGTTTACATTAAGGTTGTTAATATTTATTGCTAAAAACGTCTATGTCAGCGGTTCCCAAAGTGGTCCATACGGACCCCCAGGGGTCCACAGCGACTTCCAGGGGGTCCACAGGCATGAAAATGAAAATTGGGGGTCCACAGCGACTTCTAGGGGGTCCACAGCAACTTTCAGAGGTCCACGGGGAAAATTTCATTAAAATGAAAAATTTTGATGTTTCAAAAATTTTGTCTTTTATTATCAAATTTTGTAATGTTAAAAGTTGGTTATCACTGAGTCCTCGCAACGCAAGCAGGGAGATGGAATCTTTGGAAAAAATTAAATGTTATATTAATAAATAATTAAAACATTAAAACTAACTCTATCGTTTGACTTCGGTTACATTTAGCCTTAGCCATTGATGGTCATCTTCTCATGGGTAACTTGTTAAACGTCAATAATAAAGGCGTGTTTTCAAGATTTGAACCTCGCAAGTACCTAATTTTTAAAAATTTAAATATCATTTTGTTTATATTTTAATGTTGATAATCGCTTTTTACAATTGAATATTTTCATTAACGGTTCTCCTTTGGTGAAACTTAACTATCAGTATTCTTTTCTATGGGAAAACTCGTGAAGTTTTTTCAAAATTTATAAATGCTGTTCAATATCATATGTAAATGCACATATTTCTTAATGTACGTATAAAAAGCAACACATAATTTTTTATTGCAAAAACATTTATTAATTTCATAAAAAAAACTATTTTTGTAGTGTATAATTTAATTTCTTTTCAAGTTGAACTTAATTAAGTATTTTTTGTTAACATGCCATACATTAATTTTAATTATTTCTGAAATTTTATGATTTGGTGAATGAATAAGTCACTCATAAGCCATTAACTTTAACAAGTTTCCAACCAACACTTTTATTGCTAAAGCTAAAAGTTTTTGTGCCTTGAAATGTAACGATATTAAAAGTTTAGTATTGTTTTAGTTTCAAACTTTTAAAATGTTTGATTTTTATAATTTCATTTAAAATGTTGTGTAACCATATCAATGGCAATTTGATTTCTATTCATAGTTGAATTTATTACATATTGTTTGTTAACATTCCATATATTAATTTTAATTATTTCTGAAAATTTTATGATGTGGTGAATGAATAACTCACTCATAAGCCATTAACTTTTAAAAGCTTGCAACCAAAACTTATTCTTAAAATAAAAAATTGTTTGTCTTGAAATGTAGTGATATTAAAAGTTTAGATCTGTTTTATTTCAAACTTTAAAAATGTTTGATTGTGATAATATCCTTGAAAATATCACGTAACCATATGAATGGCAAAAGTTTAAAAAACCACAAGACTTTTTTAAAAAATATGTAAAAGAGTGAAATTAAATGCTTATTAACGCACTAAAAAACACTTGAAAAAATTAAAAAATTTTTGCGTGGCTTAGAAATATATATCATAAACTTAAGATTTTTAGCTACTTTTTGAACGGTCCCTAAGACAGGGGGTCCACGGGGTACGAAAAATGTCGTCAGGGGGTCCACGGGCCAAAAAAGTTTGGGAACCCCTGGTCTATGTAAACTTTTGGAAATAAGTTATTAGCATCACTAGAAAGTGAATTTTAAATAAGTGTTCCATAAAACGGGGAATTCATAAAACCATAAATTCCATGTACTTACTATAAATATTTAAGTGATTAGTTACCAATATTTGTAAATAAAAGGCTAAAAGTAACCATAATTTTAGGTTGTGGGTATCATTGTAAATACCTAATAATATTGAAAATCAAAAAACCTCACAATTTTTAGGCTCTAACTAGTGTATTTGATCAAATTCGTAATTTTCGCATAAAAATTAAGTATTATCCTGCACTACATATTTAGGTAGACTGATATTTTAAGCTTTTATTTATGATTATTTACTAATGAATCTTATTATTTTATTTACAGGTTTGCTAATCTTGAGTGATGATAGGATCTCTCCTGTACTCACCGGTCAAAAGCCTTCACCTAATTCCAAAATTTTTAATACAATAAGTTAGCTGTTTAAGTTTAGGGAAAATAGCATCTGTATATAGAGAGAAGCTCCGGAGACGCTTCAGTGTGAGTGAAATAGTTTTTTTTATTTTAAGTAAGGGAACCTTAAAATATTGCTTGAGAATGTTTTTTTTGTCAATTTAGACCTCCCCTAGTCAGCAAAGATAAGCAATCCCCACTCATAATTACCCAAGCGAACTGCCCCCGGAAAGTGCTTAAAAGGTTTTTCTTAGTTAAAAACACCAATTTAGAACGTGGTGTTAGTTTAATATAACTTGAAAATATAACTTAAAAGTAATGTTAAATTTAATTTCGTAATTACCTAAGTGCATATTTGTAGTTATGAAATAGTATTTAAAAATAATTAATTTAGGAGAAATTTACAATACCGTATTAAATTAAAAATTACTTTAGATTTCAATCATTTTACTAACTGTAAAAGTTGGGAAGTATAGTATTTATAATTAAGTGAGGGTCAAAAATCATTTCATTATTTGTGTTAAGCTTATATTGTAAGTATATATTTTTCCTAATATATAGCTTCTAAGATTAATTTGTCAGTAAAAGAATTTACTTAAAATTTTAAGTAAAAATCTTGACAAAATTTATTGTAAAAGTGATAAAATTTTATTACAAAAAAAAATCAAATGTAAAACTTATTCCTTAAATTATTTTGAGAATAGCTAAAATCGTCCCCTTTACTATACTGTCTCCTGGATTAATTTTTCAAAATTTGAAACCCAGGTTTTAATAGAAAGATAAAACTATATGGGATTCAAGTAACGTAATCTAGCTTTAAAACCCATAATCTATTGGTGAAAATAAGGAATAGAAATTTAGCGTCTATATAGTTAAAGATTAATTTTAATGACTTTTATAGTTTGAAATCTAGTGTTTTGAGGTTTACATATCATTTACAGTAGTATTTAGTTTTAATTTTTGAGCTTGTTAAAACTGAACAAATACCTTTTCATTAATACTATGTAAAAATTATTTCAGGAACTTGCATTGGAGCAGACTTGTGTGTTTATCAATAAAGACAACAGTTTTGAAAAATGTACTTTTTATTTCCATAGCATAAAACAAGGACAGAACACAAAAAAAGGTTGACATCAAATGGGGACACCCACAGAACAAACAATCTTTTGCCTAAGTGGAGGGAGACCCTATTTCTGCTAAGTCCCAACTTGTAAACAAACAATGTCTGTTTACAAGTTGGGACTTACAGTGTTGCCCCCTAGCGGGGATTTCCAATCTTTACTCGGTCAAATAAGGTAAGTAGCAAGGGTAAGTAGCTTCATGCAATTAGAAGTTAAACTTAGTTTGTATAGACTTCTAATCAGTATGAAGCTACTTAGTCTTTGAATAATAGTTGGATTTCTAAGCTGACAAATGGTCTTAGAATATTCTAAGTCTAATAGTCAGCTTAAGAAGCCAACTAATAATCAAAGACTAATTAGAAGTCTACAACTTCTAACTGCATGAAGCTACTTACCTTATTAGACTGAGTCCGGATTGGAAGCTAAGTAGACTACTAATTAGGCGATACTTGATAGATTATAATGAAATAATCCAACAAGATATACCATAAAGCCACTCAGTCAAAACTCACCAATAATGGCGTAGATCCAATACTGATTGTATATTCGCAGGAAATCTGTAAGGAATGTATAATATACAAAAACGGGTTGTAACTTAAGACAGTTGGATTGAGCTATCCCTAGTAGCACAGCTCATACTTACGTCACTAGAAGTAATCTAGTTTTGGCCATAAATGTTGAAAGTTCATGCTGTTTGGGATGTAGTCTAGCATATATGGATTTGAGCACTCGCAATCTACCAAAATCTCGAACATTAGACCTCAACATGCGCAATCTACGCATGCGCGTGGAGATAGTTTTTTTTCCCGATGATCCCTAATATCATCGAGGTTGCCAGCAGAAATAATTTGCATATACTCATCCAGAAGAACTAGCATTATTTTCCTATAGGGTACCAGAATAGAGGGTCCACGGTCAATGACAGTAATGGATATAAAACACATAGGGCATACATATTGCTCAGGATTCGCATCTACTACTTACGAAACTCAACCCCGCTTTGTCACTTCACGAGAGGCTGATCAAAATAATCTGCTAGGGAAAGTTTGTGAAACAGGAGACAAATTTAATAAAAATCACAACTGACTGACAAATTGTACTGCCTACCCTCCTGTCAATCACAGCAATGATTGACATTTTCAGTGCTGCCCTTTACCATAAGATTGCATTTGAAAACAGCGCGACATTTGCTCTAACTATATAAACTTAACACTTCCGAAATTATCCTCTTGCTTAGTTATAAAAGATACCATCATTGAGAAAAATGCACTGCAATAAGCTTTTGTAGCGCTGCTTGAGGAAGAGGTTACAGTTTTAATAACGACATTAAGTATTTACCTTAACGGGTTTTGTAAACAATACTTAAAACTTATCACATTAAAAAATTAATTTAACAATCTTAAACTGGCGGTTGTGAACTGAACTTACACATTTCATAATGAGATAAGTAAACAAAGAGTTTTAGAATTTACTTGCGTTTAAAATATTTAAAGCCAATATGAAAATTTCGTTGAGGATCCGATAGAAAAAGAAACTTATTTGGTTAATTTAGAAACTAATGATATTTGCCAATAGCATCTTGATATTACAAAATCCCATGGAATTTACCTTTGGAAAGCAAACTACAAAATATTTCCTTCCTCAAGCAGCACAGCAGCACAAACGTTCAAGATTCGTCCAATTTTTGTCATGTACGTCCAAATTTAGTTAACTTTAAGTTGCATTTACATAAACTTGACAGATTTGGGATGAGCTGTGCTACTATGGTCATGCAGGCTTCAGTTCAAGGCTGCCTTGAGAAAAAACTAAAAAATGTTTTAAATTGTGAAAAAGCTGAAAAAACAAGCTAATATACGCTTCACATTTTAATAAAAAATAAACGTAATAGACATATTTAAACAAAGATTCCTTGAAAATTTAGAACTTTTCAGTTCAAGTCCCAAATTCAATCTCCTTGATATAATTTCACTTCCATGTAAAGCTCTTTAATTCACTACGAATTCTACTGATGAGTCAAGGTAGTAGAAAATGATTAAATGTGCCCCTTTATGAACAAATTTTCTGTCTAAGAGAAAAGTCCTTAATAAGGGCTTTGAGACTCAGCAGGTTATAAGCACCAGATGCAGCAACATGATCCTATGCAAAGAAAAAAATGTTGTGTTAGTGAGAGAGATGGACCATATAGACACTATTGAAAGCAGGGTTGGCTGGATTGGACCCAATTGGGTTGGACCCAATGGGTTTTTTCAAAAAAACCCATGTGAAAAAACCCACATTTTGGACCCATTTTTGGGTTTTTTCACGAAAAATCAAGATTTTGGCAGTTCCTTCAAAATTTAATGTGTTTTTTTTCAAAGTTTGGGATGTTTTTAAAATTTTAATGTGTTTTTTCAAAATTTAAACACGGTTTTAAAAATTAAATGGTGTTTTTTTCAATTTCAGGGAGTTTTTTTTAAAGTTAAATAGGTTCTTTCATTATTCAGTGGGTTTATTCATTATTGAATGGGATTTTTTCAAAATTTAGGACGTTTAAAGTTCAAACTAGAAATAAAAAACAAAGAAGATTTTTAAAATTTCAGTGGTTTTTTCAAAGTTGAATAGATTTCTTTCAATATTGAATGGGTTTTTTCAAAGTTTAGGATATTTTTTAAATTTTAGTGTTTTTTTTTCAAAATTTAAATCAGGTTTCAGTAAATAAGGGGTGTTTTTCCAATTTCAGTGGGTTTTTTCAAAGTATAAAAACTTTGAAAAACCCACTTAACTGTGGAAAAACTGACATTAATTTGACAGAACACATTTAACATAGAAAGAACTCACTAAAATTTGAAAAAACCCACTTACTATGAAGGAGAAAACCACTTAATTTTGAAAAAACCCACACTTTTTCTGAAAAAACCCAGTTTTGTATGGGTTTTTTCAGGGTTTTATTGAAAAAACCCGAAAAAACCCAACCCACTTGGGTTTTTTCAAAAAAACCCGGGTTTTTGCCAACACTGATTGAAAGGCACCTTCCTTTAAAAGCAAGAATTTATTTTGGTGTTAGAATTTTACTTCAAATAGTATTGCTTATTTCTTATCAATTAAATCAGCTTATCAATAAGACGGGATAATCTAAATATTGCCAGACCACCAGGTTGAAAAACTTTTGACTTATGAAAAATTTATTGGCAGTTTTCAGGTAAAATGATTTTTACATTCAATTTTGGGGGTGATTGCAATTCAAAAACGCTGTAAAAATGTTTTATGCCAAATGTAAATTTAGCTTTGTATTTCTTTTCAAAGTTTAGTTTTTCTGGGAAAGCTTTTCTCCTGGTTATAAGACTATAGTTTATGTACACAAGTTGAGTGATCTCTTAAGGTAAAACTTTTAATATCTTTTCTGGTACCAAGATTTAGAAACTAAGAACCCCAGTGGCGGCGCAGGGATTGTTCGAATGGGGGATCACAATTGTATTTTGAAGATCCAATAAAGTACCAATCTAACATTTTGCCATGTAATTGGAAATCTTCTATTTGGCAGTAATAAATAAATTAAAAAACGATTACAATTATTTATATCAATGGTTAAGAAAATAAATTTTACAAGTATGACGCAACACATCCAACGAGATTTTTTTTAATATTAATGTGTTCAAAATGGCTTAAAACCTCCAAAAACATTTTAATTTACCTTTCAAAGCCCTAAATGTTATGTTATTTTCAATTAAAAATAGCTAATTTTCTGTCTGAGCTGAAACAGCTTGTGACGCGTTAAATGTGCCTTGCTCCCGCTTGTTGTTATCATCCCGCTTTGAACTCTAGTTTTTTACAGCTTAGTGTTTCGATGAAAACAGGGTTTCCCACATTTCCAAGAGACACATGTGACGTCACATTGTTAAGAGCTTTCTGTATTAAAATATGTCATAATTACCTTAAAAAAGAGTTTGTGGGAAAAGACAAGCGTATTTTTGGAATCAGGTGAGAATTTTTAATAAATTAAAATTGAATATTTAGAATTTTAAGAGATGCTGCAATTCTCCATTCCTTTTTCTAACCAAATACAAACAAATGAAGACTTCTTTTTTTATCCGTATACACAAGTATACCAATTAACAATGAAAATATATTTCAAGTATAATTTTTGAAGTATCCGCTTTGTCGCTTAGATTGTATTTTAGCCCAAAGTATATTTTTCGACGATAGCAAAATAATGAAATTATTTAAAATATTTCAAAATATTATCGACAATCGTGTTATTTTTAGACTGCAACTCTTAAGCTTACTATCAACAATTCCTCAAAATCGTCTAAGATGCTATGATTTAAGGGGACACATGACATAAAATGCATCAAATTTTCGATTTTCCAATTTTGCTTTTAAAAAAAAGTATGATATCTTACCTTTCCAAAAATATATAATATGTGTAGTTTTCAAATATGAAAAGCCGTAAAAAAAACGCGTTTACTTTTGTATTTTGTAACATTTTTCATAGGCCTTTAAAACTTTAAGTCTATTTTTCTCAGTTTCAATTTTTTTGAGGTTTTGGTACACTTTTAAAAAAATCTATTATAGTTAGAGATTCCAAATTTTCCCTACATATAAACCTGACTAATTTCTAAAATAATATCCTCTGAATAACCTATCAGAGTTATATTTCTAAAGAAAAAAGGCTTTTTTATGTCTTAAATTTGATGGATTTTTGAAACCTAAATTTAAAATTTTTTAAAATTAATTGTTGTGTAGCTAAACCAAAAAGGATGCTTATTATTATCTATCAACTTATAATCTATAGCTGGTCCAAATTTTAAAGTAAAATGTGCAGTAGTTTTTTTTTAAATGTACCTTAACAACACTTAGTCAATATGTATCGTAGAAACTAAGTCCATTTTAACTATAAATTTAAATATTAAAATATTTAATTTTTTTATTTTTCTTGTGTTAAATATAAACTACAGTATCTTGACTGCTTTCTGTAAAAATTTTAAAGATGGGAATGCATTTTTAATTATATTTCTGAAAGAAATTGGTAAAGCTAAATTTCACGTTTTTTGGCTGTCGATATGTCTTGTGTCCCCTTAACGGTTAGCATACTAGACTACCAATTAAAAGACCCGAGTTCGATTACCAGTAAAAACCGATGCTATAAAATTATATTTCTTTATTTCAATATAGAAAGTCATGAAAGTTTTTGTTTACAACCTCATATATTTTTAATGAATTAATTCTTGCCAGTAGTTTGAAAGTAACTGATAGAACTACATTTAATATTAATAATACGATTTAGTAATAAATTAAATAAATAAAAAATTAATTTTATCGTAAAATCAACTTTATCTAAGAAATTCTTTCAGTAAGTATTGTATCTTTTTATTGCATACAGAGGGCTTGAGCAAAAAATTACTGGGAATTTTCGTAAGATATTTTAAGTTTATTTTTTTAAATGTGTTACTTAAAGGATTAACATTTAATTTTTCTTACATTATTAAATTAATTACTATATTTCGTGTAGCGTAGGTATTGTTAGAATCCCGTACAACTTAAATTTTATTTTTACTATAAGTATAAGCTCAGTTTTAGAAACTTAAAATTCTTTGAATAACAATTTTTGTGATGCGTCATCATAAGTGAAGTACAAAATAACTATTAATGAGTTTTACAAAAATGAACTACCATTTTATTTACATTAATAAGAAAAACGCAAAAAACATTACCTATAAAATAATAATGCAATCTCCGAACTTCTATACGATGCTTTCTATATATATATATTTCTACTTAAACACTTTCACTAATATGTAGGATCTTGTGTATGTACATTTTATAGCATTTTGAAGAAAAGCAATTTTCATGTTTTTGTGTAAAGTCAGTAAACAACTGTAAATTCAGCGCGCTCTAGAGAGCTGTCTCATTTTAAAATTAAATAGTGTATTTTGTTGGAAATTAAATTTTCTTTCATTTGGTATAAGCTATGTGCCGGTAACTTGAATTTATTTACAGCTGTAGTGGGGGAAAGCGAGCGTTCCTCACTTTTTTGTACGAAAAAAACCCCCAAAAAATCGTTTCATTTCAAAACGCTATAAAACGTACACCGCTCCTTGCAAAATAAAAATGAACCAGTGCATCTTACAGGAAATTTTACGTACTTTAATTTGGGTTTTTGCAAATTTTCGTAAAATGAATATTTGTTTAGAAAATCGATGAAAACCCGAAAAAAAGAGCAAAAATTTCAGATTTTTTGCAATTTTTGATGTGAAGATGACATTCAAAATTAAAATTAAACTTAAAATTCGGATTTAGCGATGCAAAAACATGCAATTTCGTTCATTAAAATATTCCCACGATTTAATAAATGAATTTAAAAAAATTATTAAGATTCCGCCTAAAACACCCAATATTTCATGAATAAATTTAGAAATTTATTTTTTAAAGCATGCTTAGTCATCAATTCATCCAAAACAACCCATTTTATTGGTAATATACCGGAAATAAAGCGCAGATTGCAGATTCACAACCGCAAAAGTCCGTTTGGTCTGCGATCCTCAACAGTTTTATTATCGATCTTTCCTTCACTCCCTCCCCCCTTCTCAAAAAATGGTAATGGAAAGCACGTTATAGGGGAAAGTCGCCCAATATGGGACACACTTTTTTGAATCGAATAAATTTTTTCCTTAAAAATGCTATAATAAAACTTTAAGTGGCCTTATACAATTTTTTCAATACTAATTCGAAATCCAGGTTGTTTTTATGAAAAAATTAAGTTGCCTAATATGCGATACGGGTCGCCTAATATGCGATACAAGGTGTTCCCAATATGAGATAGTCTCATTTTGGGAATAAGCATCAAAATGGGAATAAACTCTCTTCATAATATGCATAGTTTATTGTGCAAAATATACAAAGCAGCTACTTTTTAGCACAGAATGACTAAATAGAGTTACACTAATAGAGACACACTAAAAATTAAGCAAAAAAGGGATTTTTTCCACAAAAAATAACAATAAACTGACTTTTACTAAAATTAATTAATTGTTTATAGAGCAAAGCTTGCAAAACAAATAATTGTTTTGAATATCCTTAAATTCCTAAGGAATGTCCTTATACATAACGCTTGAACAGGTGAAATTAAAGAGATTGATGTAAAATAATAAAAACCACAGAAGAAATAATGGGATAAATAATATTTTAAATATTTAACACTTAATAAAAGTTAATTTTCAAGTGTCTTGTAGGGAAAGTATCATGTCTAGAAAATGCGCAATGGTCAATTTTAGCATAAAAGCGAATCATGGTTACTAATTCGATTGATTTAAAATATCAAAATATGATTTCCCTCATTTTTAAAGCTTTACTTAGAAAGAATTAGAAACAATACAAATCTAAAATCCGATATTTAAGCTTCAGACTTACCAAGTATTAAAAACTTCATTAAAACTGTAGCATAATTTCTTTAAAATTATAGAGGGTTGCTCTAGGAAAATAGCTACGATTGTAATACTTTCTATTTGAAATAATTTTTTATTGCCTTGTATTTTAATGCCAAGGAAACCCTTCTCTACAAATAATTCAGTAAATTGATGAACAGATATCGCATTTTTATGGATACTTGAATTATTAATCAATCAAACTTTATTTAACAAAAAGAAAATATAAATTGAATACAAAAAATGTGTGATATGCTAAGAGGAAATAAAAAAAGAAAATTATAGAAGGAAAATATTCATTTAGGTCTTAAAATTACTATTCATACACTGATAACAAAAGTTAAATAAGGCTTTCTGCATTTTTGATAGATTTTAAAACCAAACAAGGACGGATTTCATTGAAAGACGACTGGGACTGATTTTAATTTGATCAGAAAGGCGTTGTTTTACAATACAATTACATACTTTCCTTCTGATCCTAATAAGACACTAATTCCTTGCAGTAAACAAATCAAGAATGGCTAAAAGGAATTTATGGTAAATCTGAAAAATGAGTTCTCAATATGAGATATCCCATTTTAGGAACCTTGAGAATATCCCATATTAGGATTTACCTCTTTTTTGACAAATCTGCCAAAAAATAATTAATGGGCTGAAAAATTTAAAAAAAGATGCATGAATATTAAAATTTGGATCAGTCTGAGAAGAAAGAAACAAAAAATTTTAAAAAACAACTTCCCGTTTTTGCTGTACAGGTCCTCCAAAACTCTTCCTAAAAGTTTTCTATGTTCTTCAAAGTTATTTGATGCTCGTGAGAAGCGAGTTAGTTCCTTACCTTCCTAATTTTACTTGTGGTTACAATTAATTAATCTAAATAATTAAGAAATGCCACTCACGGATCGTGACACTTCCAGATTTTAAAGATAAGGGGGTGCGCAATAATAGGCACCTATCCCACATTGGGCGACTTTCCCCTATATAGAAAATTAAATGCTTTTTCATGTGGTATAAAATTTTTGTTGATAACCTGAATAGTTTTAATTTTATAGAGGGTAGGTGAACGCGTCTTCCTTTTTTTGTGGATAGGCCAAAAAATCGATGTTTTTCAGCGCGCTCTAGCGGCAAAACCACTCTTCAGAAAATCAAACCTTGTATTTAAAATTATCTTCGAGAAATTTATAGTTTTTTAAATACAAACAAAGAATCGAAAAAATAGCAAAAAATTATCGATTTTTTGCGATTTTTGATATGAAGCCGACTCCCACCCGGGAGCAAACTTCAGATTCGTAATCAGCGCCCTCAAAAACATAAAACTGATGAAAAAAAACTTTCACATGAAATTTTTGAAAAAACTATCATTTTCCTGGGCTAAATGTTAAAATGCAAATGAAGAATATTTTCGTGACTGTCAATTTATCTTATTTTTATGTGCACAGGGAGCAAAATTTTACACCCCTTATGTAACTTAATTAATGCTTAACTCATGCAACAAATGATTGTTGTAAATTTTTTTATTTTTGTTTTTCTTATTAAAATACTGGTGATTATTCTTCTCATCCACTGTGTAGTTGTTTTTGAGGAAGAAGTACTGCGGAGTCGATCATATCGGTGCTTTCGACGTGCATCTTTGTGCCAAATCCTTTTGTGTCAAATATCTTTTGAAAGTTATGTTAAAAAATGAAATTTTACTGTTTTTTTAATAAGTTCGTAAAGTTTTGCCGTGGACATATCTGTTACTACGGAGCCAACCTTATGAGCTGTAACACAAATTGATCGCATTTATTTTTCTAAATAGATAGGAGAGCTCGGGGTTAGTTGTCATTCTAACTTTATTTTTTCCACAAAGAAGCCAAAGCAGTGGAATTTCTATGGTAGATAGAGTGCATAAAAATACAAGACCACGAAATTCCAGTCTGTTTCGAAGCTGATGAGTATACATTTTCACAACTTTTTTTTATCGGGTGAGCTAATAATCTATCTTGAGCTAAAATCTTGCAAAGCGGCAAAAGAATTTAGACTTAAAAAATCGTCTATCCAAGTTAAAAAAAATTGTGGTCCGGTGTTCCGATCAAATATTTCGAAGGAAGATCTAAGGTCATTCGTAGTGACATCGAAAATATACAATTTTTTAAAAAGCTGATACGCTAACCATCGTTTACTTCTTACCGACAGTAATATTAAATAAATCCAAATACGCACTACTATCTTTGAAATACGTTTGAGCTTGTTATTAAGGGCTTATTAGAAACAATTATTGGAATAATTTCTATTCTGCTTTAATAATTAGGTCATTTTCTTATATTCCAAATAGTATCATTTAAAAACAAGTAGTGAAAAATAGGAAAGCAACAACAAAAAGCTTTAACACGATTTTAATATAAACAGAGTGAATACTTGATATTACTTTTTGTGAGTAGAAATATTTCTCTAGGAGGAATATCGAGTTTTTTAACGTTTTATATTTTAACGTTCTTAGTGAAATGTATGCGAATAAATATTTTTTTCGTTGATTTATACAGGGTGTATCTGAAATGGTGCAACAAACTTTCAGGGATGATGGTACTCATCAAGACGAACAAGAATCGGCATAGAAAGGGGGGTCCCAGACCAAATCCCAGGGAGTTAAAAATGGAGCGACACCCCAAAAAAATCATTGAAAAATTCAATTTGTAGAAGAACTACTATTGGTAAAAACTTAATTATGGTCTCAAAAATTGTGGTTTAATATGATCTTTAAAATTACCTCAAAAGTCTTCACTTTAAAATTTGTTTTATTATGAAAAAAGTTAAAAAACACAAAAAAATGTGAAAACTCTGCCAAAACCTTATTTGTATTTCGAAATCCTTTCTTTTGGTTTGATAATATGAAAGATCATAGTTGAAAACCCTTTAAGTCCAAAGTTTCACGTAAATACAATCAATATTTAACGCTTGAGACCCTGTTAAAGTTTGTTTTTTGCGTGCGCTAACAGCTGTTCTGGAAACAGCTCTAGAAAACTGCTTGCGCACCCAAAGAACAAACTTTAACAGGATCTCAAGCGTTTAATATTGATTGTATTTACGTGAAACTTTGGACTTAAGGGTTTTCAACTATGATCTTTCATTATTATCAAATCAAAAGAAAGGATTTAGAAATACAAAATGAGGTTTTGGCAGAGTTTTCACATTTTTTTGTGTTTTTAACTTTTTTCATAATAAAACAAATTTTAAAGTGAAGACTTTTGAGGTAATTTTAAAGATCATATTAAACCACAATTTTTGAAACCATAATTAAGTTTTTAACAATAGTAGTTCTTCTAAAAATTGAATTTTTCAATGATTTTTTTGGGTTTCGCTCCATTTTTAACTCGCTGGGATTTGGTCTGGGACCCCCTTTCTATACCGATTCTTGTTCGTCTTGATGAGTACTATCATCCCTGGAAGTTTGTTGTACCATTTCAGATACACCCTGTATATGTTACGGGCAAAGTGATTAATTGGGCAGTATTAATAATGCCCAATTAATCACTTTGCCCGTAACATATATGCAACTAAGCAACAACTCTTGCACATTGAAATATAAACTCCTTGTTTAGTTTAACCCTTTATCTGCTGACGGTACTTACAAGTCCCACCAACTTTAAAATTACATAGAATAACCATCCTTTCGAATATAGTACTGACGATACTTTGCAGGAACACTCCTTTTAGTTTTACTCTTCCAGGATAAAAAGCAGCAAAGATTCTATGATGAGTATTTTAGCGGGAAATGCGAATAGATTGAAGCTGTGCTTCAGTTGACATTTCGATCGGATTCCCATGATTGTAATTTTTGTTCCCGCAAAAAAGTAGTTAAAGTCAAAAGGGAAGTTTATTATTTTTTAAAGCTTAAAACTACGATGAAGACACCATGTTTTTTTTGTATTGTGGGAATATTTTAGCACTCCGTGTACCGACAGTACTCAAAAGTATCAATTTAATTAATTGACTCTATCGGATTAAATTTTCCAAAGTTGATTGTTTTATTTATGTGACTTAATTTTCCATTTAGTGACTAAAAAATATTTGCATGAAAAAATTGCAGCAAATCATAATGTTGTAGATAAAGGGTTAATTATCAAATCAAATTAAAACTACCTGTTGGATCCCCTCCTTTGAGCCTTTTGTACTGAAAGCTATTCCATCTTTTTTTGTCATCCTTCTGTCTTGACAATATCAGGAGTCTTTAAAATCACTGAAAGAAAAACAAAGCGATAGACAATTCTTTCATGGTAAAAAATGTGCGTTTTTAACCCCCTTAACAGTGACATTTATTTCAGAAAAATTGACCAAAAAAGGAAAATTTTGACTATTTAATTTTGTTTTTTATATTAATATAAGTGTTAGAAAAAAAGTTTTTTTATAAAAAAATCAAAATTTAAATGTAATTACAAGTGTACTAATTATTTTAACATACACATAAAAAAGTATTGGATTACGCACACATCTTATTAAATTAGGAACAAGATTATTCAAACATGATGTCTCACAATCTCTAAACGACGAAAAATCACTATCATCATCGAAACGAACTCAGTTTGGGCTTCACAAAGGGAAACGTCAATTTTTCTCCTGCCCGAGCTCAGCTCGGGCATCACAAATTCTGCACGTAGTGGTTGCCCGAGCTGAGCTCGGGCGACACTGTTAAGGGGTTAAATCCCTACAGATCAACATAATAATCTTCATAAAATTATCTTTAGTAAAATATTTTCGAAATAAACATTATGCTTTTGTTTAAAATTTTGGGAAAGGAAATATCGGAAAAGAAAAATCTGAAAATTTTCTTAAATTTAACTAATTTATCCCTTAAAAGGTGCCTATTATACTCTGTTCATTTTGAACTGGCGATGGCGCCTGAAAATATTTCCTTCCCCACCACCGATCGGTAACCATAGCAACTATCCTCGTCAAAGTGATGAAGAAGGCTTACTATTGGCTGCGTGAAGAGCGTAACTATGGTTACGCTTCTAGCGTGGGGGAAAGCACTATTTCTCAAGCGCCAATTCTAAATGAATAGAGTATAGAATGATCACAGTTATTCTGAATAATCCAGTAAATTCAGAGCTTTTAAATCTGTTTTAAACACTTAATAAAAAAAGATTTGCAAATACAAATTTCAGTTGCATTAAGCTATTACTTTGCTTTGTGCGTATTATTTTTTAAAATATGAGTGACAAAAAAACACATTAGATCAATTCCAGACAAGTTAAAATTTTGTAGTGAAATGCTAGTTAAAAGTATTTTATTAGATTTTAACCCACACAAATCACTAAAAAACTAACCAGTTTTAGCATAGCGTTGTTTTTTCATATTTATTTAAAATCACAGAAATAGTTCTGGATTTTAAAAATTGATACTTTCTAGTTAGTCTAGGTTCTAGGATATTAAGTCTAGGTTAAGTCAAAGGATTTTGATATATTTGATTTTTTAAGATCGATTTCATACTTTTGTAAAAACTTGAACTTCTAAATAGTTTTTAAATGTTAATAGTTTATCAAAGCTGTAATAAACTTAACTAATGGCTAGAGTACCATCCCAAAACAAAGCTTTATCTCTCTATTCTAAAAAAAAGTTTTTGGTGAACGGTTTCCAGAGAAAGGCTTTTTAATTACTGAACCAAATGACACATATATGGTATCAAAATGTCCGAATTCTTTCCGGATTTCCGAGTAAGCCCTTCGATTTTTCAAAAAAATTCTTAATTTTAAAATATTTCCATTTTTTTAGATTTCGGATAAGGTCGCAGTTACAAAGCAATAAACTATGAATTTTAAAACAATTGAAAATATATTTCACTGGTTTTTTAACATTCAAATACATTAAATAATCATCTTTCTATTTATCACACTAATTTAAAATATATATATTAGATTCTTTTTAACAATATTTATATTTTTGCTGTTCAAACGATTTTAATTATATTTAAAACTAATGTATAATTAATTTATCTATTATTTTTAAATAATTAATTCATATTTATATATTTATCTTTGTCGTTGTGGCAACCTAATCATTACTATATTTACAATAAAATATAACTTTGTATTCGTCCAGCTAACTCAAATAAATTAACCTTTGGATAAAGGAATAAAAACTCGGGGAACAAATTTTGAATCACTATATTAAAAGCACTAAAGGTTACAAAAAAGGGGACAAACACTAACATTACAAAATACACAAAATAAAAAGGAGAAAAAAAATAATGAGTCTCTCTCTTAGGGAGTATCGTCCAAGATTAAAGTTTAGCGGAGGGGATTCCCCGCATTGAGCGTGGCGGTAGGTGCTCCAGGCGCCATCTACTTTTAGGAATATAAGGAGTTTGTTACACTCCCCCTCTGGCTTTGACGTCGTCCCGACGAGGAGCCAGGAATCTATTGCGTGGTGGTTTTCTTGGAGAAGGGCTATCTGAGTTAGTGGCAGGATTAGCTTTGGGTCTTCCTCTTTTCCTGAGTGGATATGCAGGGCGAGCGACTTCGTTATCTGGGGCGTAAGGTTTTAACGCCGACACGTGATAACGTCCAACAGATGTTGTGGGGTCGTCTAAAGATGAAATGGTATAAGTGGTTGGTGAATTCTGAGTCATTATCAAGTAAGGACCGTCTCTCTTGGGCATAAACTTCGCAGTTTTCTTGTCCTTCGTTTTACTTATCGGATGAGAACTCACCCACACCTTGTCACCAGGTGTGAAATACTCTTGTCGACGATTTTTGTCGTAATATTTCTTGCGTTGGTCCTGTTTCATCTGGATGTGCTCCTGAACATCCTCGGACATTGAAGCGAAACGCTTGAGATACGGGGTGATCTCGGCCACAAAGTTGTCATTAGAAACTACGGCTTTGAAGTTGTGTACCACATCATCCACAGTTCGGAGTTCACGTCCAAACTGCAGAAAGGCAGCAGTTTGTCCAGTAGTGGAACACTTAGCCGTGTTCATGGCAAAACGTATCACTGGCAGTTTGTCATGCCACTTGTCATGTTCGTCGCTTACCAGGATGGCAAGGCGAGGCTTCAAATCACGATTTTTACGTTCTACAGGGTTTGCTTGGGGCCAATAAACAGGTAACAAATTATGGTCAATTTTCATGGTATGGCACACCTGTTGAAGCACTGCACTTGTGAACTGCGGTCCATTGTCACAAATTATTCGTCTGGGAAGTCCATATCGAAGGAATACCTCCTCGATAAGAGTTGTAGCGCACTCATGGGCAGTAGCGCGTTCTAGAGCAAACAGTTCAACCCATCTGGTTGCACAGTCTTCTACCACGAATATCCATTGTTTGCCGGTTTCGGTGACAGGAAGCGGACCAAACAAATCAATTGAGATGACCTCGAAGCGTTGAGAATAGACAGGTGTTCGAAGTAAACCAGCTGGCTTTTGGTTTCCAGCTTTATAACGGTTGCATTCTGGACATTTCTTCACATATTCAGCAATGTATTTCTTCATACCGGTCCAGTAATATCGTTTTGCTATCCTGGCATAGGTCCCTTCTTCTCCATAATGACTTGCTGTAGCATCGTCATGGTGATACTTCAGTATAGAATCCCTTTCACTTGTCGGGATGACAAGCTGAGCCTCTTCAGAATCGGAATCGGGTACATATCTGTAGAGTATCCCTTGGTCCATCAGGAACCCTCGTTCCGTCCAATTGGCATACTCTTCTGTCTTTGTTGTAGACTCAAAACACTCGATGATCTTCTTCAGATCTTCATCTTGAAGCTGGGCCTCCCTTACTTCCTTCGGACTTCTGGCTGGAAGATCGGCAATAACAATGTTGTTTACTTCAACAGGCGGAGCAGGATGTCCGGCTGGTCTCGACAAAAAGTCAGCAAACACGTTCACCTTTCCTGGAACGTAAATAACTTTCAGGTTGAAAGCTTGGATCTCCAACGCCCATCGTGCAAGTCTACCGGTTGGTGACTTGAGACTAAGGAGCCACTTCAAGGGTTGATGATCAGTAGCTACAGTGATGGAGCTACCTTCCACATATCCGCGGAACTTCTTCAAAGCCCAAACGACGGCGAGAGCCTCCCTCTCTGTAGTGGAATAATTTTGCTCTGCTTGGTTAAGCAATCGGCTGGCGTACTCAATAACTTTTTCTTCAGCACCTTGTCCTTGAAGAAGAACAGCTCCCAAAGCATAGTTGCTTGCATCGGTACGGAGGATGTAAGGTTTGGTGCCGTCTGCTTGCGTCAATATGGGTGGAGTCAGCAAACAATTCTTCAGCATTTCAAATGCCTGCTGCTGGGGAAATCCCCATTCCCAAGGAGTTTTCTTTTTGGTTAAATCGCTGAGTGGTTTTGATTTTTCGGCAAAGTTCTGTATATATCGTCGAAACCAAGAGCAGGTTTGAAGAAAGGATTGGACTTCCTTTACCGTCTTGGGTGTCGGGATGTTCTGGATGGAGGCAATCTTTTCAGGATCAGCTTCTATTCCGTTCTGGGTTATCCAAAAACCAAGATATTTGACTTTAGGGGATGCAAAACAACACTTCTCTCGATTAACTTGAAGTTTGAACAGTAACAGTCTCTCAAAAACACACTGTAAGTCTGACAGGTGCTTCTCAAACGTCTCGGACAAAATAATAATGTCATCGAGATAAGCGAGAGTAAGGATATCTTCTAGTCCATTGCGGAAACGGTCTATTAACCTCTGGAAGGTGGCAGGGGCGTTCCGAAGTCCAAATGGCATTCTTTTGAAGCGATAAGTACCAAAAGGGCATACAAATGCTGTTTTGTCCTGGTCAGCTGGATGCACTTTCACTTGATGATAACCAGCTTTTAAATCGATGGATGACATGTAAGGAGTGGGTTTTGCCTCGTGTAGAAGATCGTCCATCCGTGGAAGAGGATAGGAGTCAGGAACAGTTATGGAATTCAACTTCCTATAATCGATGCAAAGTCTAAAGGTTCCGTTCGGTTTTGGAATCAGTACTACAGGAGATGCGTATGGAGATTCACATTCTTCAATAATTCCTTCAGTGAGAAGTCTATCAATTTCTTGTTTCAAAATTTCTTTCTTAGATGGGGACATCCGGTACGGAGGTACCGCAACAGGTAAATGGTCACCAGTATTAATTCTATGCTCGATGAAAGGAGTCGCCTCTCCCCCTATTTTGAAGCAATTTTCATACCTTTTCAAGACTTCATTTAGTTTTTCTTTCTGAACTTGGTTAAGTTCATTTCCCTCATTGGAACGAAGTTGTACAGGAGACACATCTTCAGGTACCATCAACAGGGTGTTGATATCAGGAGGACTTCGGATGAAATCATATCTCTGACGAGGCTTGTCAGAAAAGAACCATCTTCCTTGTTGAAGATCAAGAACGATTCCAGCGTCCTTCAAAAATGTAGTTCCAAGCAAGGTTCGATTGCCTGTGGCATGAGGCAAGACTATCATTTCCGTAGCTATTGTCTTTTCTTTGACCTTAATGTCGACTGTAGTGGTAAGGATATCAATATTCCGGGTTACTCCATCCGCCAATTTCATCAGAGTATTTTTCTTTTCAAAAACCAATCCATGATCTTTCATCAAGTGGTAAAGTTTTTCACCAGCTACATTGTGAGTTGCTCCAGTATCTGCACACACAGCACCTGCGGTGTCGCAAATGGTGACATCAATGATGCTCATTGGGTGACCTTCGGCGGAAAAACTGTTGAAGAGTAGGTGGTTGAGACTACCCTCAGATTTTGGCTTTGCAGGATTGCAATTTGTACATTTAGACTTTATTACGCCTTGGGCACCACACCCATAGCAATATGGCCTCGGACGAGTTTCGGTTTTGACATCGCCATGAAAATATTCTTGTCTCTTGACTGGCATTTCTTTTGGACTGATGGAGTGCTTTTGGAATTCCCGATGTTTAGGAGGGGTAACCTTTCTTTGGTTATCAGGAACGTCTTTTTTAAGGCTTCTGGTGTTTTCGTAACTGTCCAATTTCTCGGCTATCACATTTGGTGTGATCCATTCAGACCAGGAGTCTAAGAAGTGGTCCCGAACCTCTGGTGGAGTTCTCTTCTTTATTTGTTCTGTGATCATGAGCAGTTTTAATTCTTCGAATGTTCCGACATTTAAATCTTTTATCCAGGATTCAAAGTACGAAGTCAGTTCATATTGAAAATCTCTCCACGTACTTTCAGGGGGTTTTCGGTGTAAATAAAACAGGGATCTGAGTTTTTCCGAACTCAGCTTGAAACGTGACAAGAGCATCGTTTTTATATGCTGATAATCCTTCGATTTTTCTTCTGGTTCTCTCGCTATCAGTGTAGCCACATCACCAGGGAGAACACCAAGAAGATACGACACCCAGTTAGTCTCATCTATTTTTAGGAACTTAGCTTGGCGTTCGAATAAATTTAAGAAGAGGACCATGCTCCCTGACCCATTACGATCAAATACAGGCAGTAACTTCTTCAGGTCTAGTCGATCCGGTTCTCTATCCAACATCGCAGGCTGGTGGTTTTCCCGACGTTGGTTTTCTAACTGAAGACGCATTTTATCTAGTTCAAACTGTCGTTCTGCCTCAAGTTTCTTCAATTCTATCTCTCTATTTCGCCGCTTTTTTTCCTCCCGTTTTTCTTCCTGTTTTTGTCGTTCTGCACGTTGTTGATTTTCAATTCTATCTTCCATCACATTCGTAAGTAAATTCTTCACGAACTCTTCTTCGTAGGCAGATGATTTCATAATAAGGTCTTTAAGATCCTTCAGCTTCATCCCATCGTTAACCGTTTCACCCATTTCCACTGCCACTAACAGCAAATCTTCCTTTTTACCCTTTCCTAGGAACGCCATCCTTGTTGTTCACTAAACGTCTTAAAGTTCACTTCTCGACACAAAAGTCTCAAAAGTCTTATTTAATTATTTAAATTAAAGTTCTGAAAATTATTAAAATCAACCTTAAGGGTAATTAAAGTTCTCGGATGAAGCAAAATATAGCAAATAGCAAATATATATAGCATATAGCAAATATAGCAATATAGATATTGAAGCAAAATATAGTTAGGTATTAAAGTTCAAACGTTACCAAAATACAAAATATTTCTTGTATTATACTCTTAATAGTAACTTTATAGTACTATAAAAAATCAATAAGTATCAATCTTGAAACTAACACTTCACATTCACTTGTTATTTACTTTCAAGAAAAACACAATAAAGTCACTTAAAAATCACTTTTCAATTATTTCTAACAACCCAGTTATTTAGGTTTTTTCTTTTCACAACTTATTTCGTATTCAAGTGATTAAATAACTCAACTATTAAATTGTAACTTCAAGTAACCAAGTTTCACTATAACCATTGGAATGCAAATCAATTATAATAAGCACAAAAATAGTAAATAAAATACTAATATAGCATCCACCAAATAGGAATGAAATTGGAATATAAATACCATATAGTAAATAAGTACGAATAAAACATCAATCGAAAATAGTACGTTAAAAGAAAATAACAAAATACCAAATCGTACGATAAATCTCATCAACGCAATTGAGAAAAAAAAGTACCACTTATCTTTTCCCTTTGAGTCTGGATAGACTAATAAATATGCCTTGGGTAAGACACTGAAGACAGCAGCTAATCCGAACTGTTTATGTTTAAACAGATCCTCGTTTTTAGAAGTAGCTGAAAAGGAAATGAATCTTGGAAATACCTATACTCCGAAAGAAAGGGCCGTGTTGGGCGCCACTTTGTATTCGTCCAGCTAACTCAAATAAATTAACCTTTGGATAAAGGAATAAAAACTCGGGGAACAAATTTTGAATCACTATATTAAAAGCACTAAAGGTTACAAAAAAGGGGACAAACACTAACATTACAAAATACACAAAATAAAAAGGAGAAAAAAAATAATGAGTCTCTCTCTTAGGGAGTATATCGTCCAAGATTAAAGTTTAGCGGAGGGGATTCCCCGCATTGAGCGTGGCGGTAGGTGCTCCAGGCGCCATCTACTTTTAGGAATATAAGGAGTTTGTTACAAACTCGCTTTCAGAAATTTTGAACTTTTGCATTTATTTATTACAATAATAATTATTTTTATATCCTTTTGCAAGTTATATTATTTAAGGTAGTAAAAGGTAATTTTTTTTTATAATGCCAAAACGCAAAACTAGATATGGTGGGGGAATGTTTTAGAAATAAAGATATAAATCGAAAGTCAGAACATTCGTGTCATTGCTATGAAACTGACACAATTTCGATGTTTATTTGTTCTGATGAAGCAAAATTCTAAATTTTCGTGATGTTTACGATAATTACTACATTTTTCACAGACAACCAATGAAAATCATTACAAATTTTAAGAAAGTAAAATTTATTCCGGAGATGTTTCAGTGCTTCTGAATGGATCTGTGTGAGAAAAACATTACCTTGGGGAAATGGTAAAAGAAAGTTTACACTGCTTTGTTACTAATTTTCTTGGAATTAAATGGCGATCCGCCAATTCATATTGCCATAAAGGAACTGTTAAAATTTCGCCGCTGAATGAATATTCCCCTTTTTTTGAAAGAATACCTCAGAGAAGTAGTTCCCCTGTTTTAAGAATGTTTTATAAAATGAGTAAGTGCTGTGAGCTGTGTTTTGTGAGGATGGCAAAGAGATCCTTAAGTATCAGCGTCAGCAGTTAACGGGGGTTGGCGAGCGATAGCGAGCAGGGGGAGGTAGCTCCCTAGTTAAGTAAAAGGAAGTTTTGTAATGCAGGTTTAAGTTATATCGATTCCAACAAGGTGTGGCGAGCGCGGCATTACCGATCTTAGCAGCAACAATACCCAGAGCAAGCATCTTCAACAATGCGCACGCTGGGATAAAGAAACGCGATATTGACTCGGCCAGTATAATTCAATTTCATTCAAATAATCATCTCTGTAACTTAATTCAAAGCAATTCAATCAATTTCATAGGAATGTAATAACACAATAAAATTATTTTGGTTTACATGTAAAGTTTAATATAAATAGTGGATTGACTTAAATTCAAACATCATCCGTACGTTTAGGCAAATCCACAAAGGAATGTAAAACTATTTAGTACATATTTGATATTTCCGATCCAAGATTTGATTACTAAGTAAATTGCAAAAAGAACTGAAAAAATAACATTACTTTTTGCTATAAATATTAATATATATGACTCAGCTGTGTATTTTTAAGATCATATGGGTCTTAGGAGCCTATCTTTAATATGAAGTACAAACACAAATTATCTCTATTTATAAATCAGTAAAAATAATCAAATTAAATCTTTGATTTTAATGAATAAATAACCTTGCAACTAATACTAACAACTATTACGAGTAATCATTAAGACTGCTAATTTAAGCAAACAGATATCAAGCTTTTCAAAAATAAAGATTAATATTGCGGAAAAGCTACAATTACAAACTCATATTATACCTTTTGAATCTTAAAGCAATGATTATTTAACTATGTTTAGACTATGGTATTATTCTCGCATACTTTAAAAAATACTTCAAAATGAAACATACCTTGTATTTCTTGAGTACATAAAAGAACTTATAGAACCATCTTCTCTTTATTGGAAACATCCGACAAGACTAGCCGTACTTTCACACAAGCAGATACAGATCTCAATACTGGGTTGCCACCCGAAATACTAAGATAAGATACTAAGGTATCGGTTGCTCCGATTTTAAATTGTCTTTGCTTCCTTGATTGGAAATAATATTTCCGTCTCTTGATCACAGACTACCAGAACAGAGAGTCCAAAGCCATAGGCGATAACCCAAGCAGCACAAACTTTCAAAATTCATCCAAGTTTTGTCATGAATGGCCAAATTTTGTTTACTTTTAGTTGCAGTTACGTAAGCTTAACATATTTGGTATGACCTGAGGTACTAGGGAATAGAAATAGAAATAGAATGGGGTATATTAGGTCATCCCGAAAGTTTTGTCGCTCTTGGGAGCATCTGTATATAAGATATTTTTGACACTTTTCCATTATGTGATACCAATATAAACTGTAACCTTATCTACCGTCAACTTGGCATCTTGGCTTGATTTTGGGGACTGATTGACAACTGGGCTTTCCTTAAATCTATGATAACATGTTACTTCATTTCTTTTCTGCTCAAAATTTTGCAATTTTCCTTAAAAAAAGATTTTAAAATTAAAATTAACTGGCTACTTCCCTAAAACAATTAAAGTTTTAAGTATTTTTAACAAGTGTGGAAAATTTAACTTAGATTTAATTTTTTTCTGAGGCATCCGGAGAGTTTGATCACAATCATCCATATTAAATTGCTGGATTGCTACTCCTAACCCTCTATTAGGAAAGATCCGGATGATCATTTACAGGAATCTAGATCGCTGGAAATTCTACCTCCGCTATACAAAATAGTATAAAATGAGTTTCAATTTATTACAATCTTAATATGACTTAAAATTAAAGTTAAATTACTTTGAATTTTAATTTTTAAAGTTTTCAATCAATGGCAACTTGAAGTATAGTAGTGAGCCAACAAAAAAAAGAGCCAAATTCGCCAAATTGGCTATAGATAGAAGTAGAAGTACTTTACCGGTTTACCGTAATGGGAAAGTACCAAAAAATACATTGTATACAGATGCTCCCAAGAGCGACAAATCTTTAGGGATGACCTAATAGCATGCTTTGTGATGAGGTCCTTTTGATCGCATCAAACTCATTCTATCCTTGTTACGTCACGAGAGGCGGGGAAATTGAATACAGGTGGTCGAATCATCTAATACTCATTCATAAGTGGCAGATTCAATGAACAGATCACAGCCAATCACAGATAGACAGTGCCTTTGGACCCTCTGATCAGGTTTTTCTCTGTGATTACTACTATTTCTTGTGAGATAAAATGATAGTTTTCTAAAAATAGAGTGATATTTCAGAGCCTCGTACAACTTCTCCTATTTGATTTGAGAAAATGATTGATTTTATAAGGGTGAAGTAGGGTCCCAAGCAGCCATAAACGTCCAAAATTTATTCAATTTTTCTCATGTATGGCCAAATTTCGTTTACGTCTAATTGCAGTTACATAAACTTGACATATTTGGGATTAGCTGTGCTACTGGGGGTTTTTAAGATAATATAGGGCTGAGGTGATCTCCTTATATTTAAATTTATTTTAATACTTTTTACCAACTTGATTTTGAATGATTAAAATGGGTGATCAAATTAACAAAAGTAATTCATCGTCACTTGTTTAGTTCGCATAACTCTGCTTTGTCGTTTGAACAGATTGTATGGAGGTCATAGCTATTGTTAAATACATAAAAGAAAAACTTGCTTCAAAAAACCTAAACAAGTTACTACAGAATCTTAGAGTCAGAAATTCATAAACCAACCTAACTTTGAAGAGCTAGTTGCTTTGAAGAAAAACGCTGTAAAAAATGAGACCCTAAATCCATGCAAGCAAGCGTGAACAGGTGTTTGTATTTCCACGTTTTGCAACTCCCATAATTCTTACGTCAAAGTCGACCAGAAAATTAAATATATCAGAACAAGGCAGCCGTGTTCTCAATGCTTCGATAAAGCGCAAGAAAAAAAACTATAACAAACTCTTTCAGACTTTTAGGCCAGTCCTTTAAATTAAAAATGCAGCCCCATTTTCCCTCTCGCAATTTCGCACAGTTCCAATTTTTTCGCTTAATTCCTCTCTATCCCACTCCGGCAATAAACACGCAAAAAAATGGGCGCGTTCTCAAAGTCGTGCAAATTGTCGGGAAAAACTCGGGGTGCACGCGACGAAATAAATCTTTTAATAAACGACCTCACCCGAAAGGCGAAAATGACACCTCTTTTACATTCTGAAAGAAGAAAAAGAAAAAAAATCGCGCGGGGGAAAAATAACCCCGAAAAATCATCCAAACGTGCTATCGAAATTCTATCAGCAGAGCCACGATTTAAGCCTAATTTTCGACGCTCTTTTCCCCAAGCTGCGTAACTCACTTTCGAACGACAAGACCAGTCTCATATAACACTTACGATCGCCATTTTTTCTTTCGGTTTTTCCCTTTGATTAAATTTTTCTATAAGGTTGTTATTACTTTCATGAAGAGAGAGCAATGGGAGTTTCCAACTGAGCGAGATTATTCTACGTAATTTAATTACAGCTCCAGTGTTTGGGTAGTCTGTGCGATCAAAGCATTAATTAAATTTCGACCCCCCTTTTTTTAAAGTTCTATTTTTGTTCTCTGCTGGACGAGTCATAATATTTTTGTTTTCTTTTCTCCCCTCTTTTGCCACCTCGTGAAATTTTCTACCCCAGAGTGGATAGAAGTAAGGACATACATTAGGAGAATTTTATAACTTCAAAGTAATTAAAATGTGCCGACGTACTGGCCTAGTGGTTAGAGCAACCGACTGCAAAGCCGTACGTTTGGGGCTCGAATCCCCATTTGGCATGGATGTTAGTGTCTGTCCTTGCGTGTGATGAATGAATGTGCCTCCCCGTAAAAAGGGGTTGTGCGAGCGAATGGGTGTGTGTGGCGTGGGCAACAGTACTTCACCTCCGTGGCTTCGATCCACAGGTGCCGACTGGGTAACGTGAAGTATGTAGTACTGATTTCGGCTTGTATGGAGTAATGACCTCGGTCACAGTATGTGTGTTGTGCTCTGCCATTGGAACAAAAAAAAGTAATAATGAGGAAGTTGCATGATTTTTTTTTATTTTTTTAATCGATTCTTCTTGCAAAAATAAGCAACTACCCAAAATTTGAGGCCTATCGAGAAATTTTTTGATAGCAAAAAAAATTTACAAAAATCCTATTTTTAAAAGCGCGCGAAAACGCCAAGAGTTTGGATGTGACGTCATCTTATGCTAGGCATTGTTGAAAAGCAATGGAGTTGATGGTATTATTGTTGACGTCATCTTATAGTTTAAACAATAAACGTTTTCAGTCACGTGTTTTTTTCTTGACTTTTAAATTTAAATATTTAATTACCTGTACATTTTTTTGAAAAACTGACTAGATATTTCATTTTACCATACAAAAAATCATACGGAACACTTGTTTGTTTTTGAAAATCTGACACATGCAACTTCCTTATTAAAATTTAGCCTCAGAAATGTTTAATGTCGTGGAATAATTGAAAAAAATTATTATGGGTAATATTGAAATACTTATCCTACTATTAATTTCCATTAATACCTTTATGTAGCCCGTTACTACGGCCCGTAGCTACGGGGGGTCCAGGGGGGGCTGAGCCCCCCCTGGCATCTTCATTTGCCCCCCCTAGAAAATTTTCACAAATTCAATCCACAAGCACAGCCATGGGGGCAGCTGGCCCCTTCTTTTTATTTCCTTCTAGCTAAGTTAAAACCCAGTTTTTAGAGTCAAATTTTCAAAATTTTTCTGGGGGAGGGCCCCCATACCCCCATGTGTTTAAATCTTTATAATTAACAATTTTTTTTAAATAACAAGTTCATCAAAATCAAAATTCTACTTAAAAATATTTATCCGAATTTTGGTCTACAAGTATCAAAAGCAGTTTAAAACCCTGTTTCTAGGGTTAAGTTTCCGAAAATTTTCTGGGGGAGGACCCCCAGACCCCCCTTTCATACTTGTATCCCTCATTATTACACAAAAATATTTTCTTATATTAATATAAGAAGAGATCAGACGAATTAATGAAGTTCTCGTAATGAAAATGAAAATTCAACCCAAAAAAGTATAACAGACTACATTAAATCTATTAAATATGCATCATGCATGGGAGGGGTTGACTAATATTTTTAATCCCCTACCGAAATAAACTTCTATATACCCTAGTAGGGATGTCAAAAAATAACCGGTTTAACCGAAAACCGGTTATTTTTGTCCCGGTTTTCGGTTTTAACCGGTTATTTTTTTCTTCGGTTTAACCGGTTCGGTTTTTTTGAAATTCAACAACCGGTGGAAAAAAACGGGATGAAATTCTGACTAAAATTTAAAATTTTAAGTATACTTTTAAACTTTTAATCAACAAACTACACTGATTTAAAATTAGAAGATAAGAGTGTGTATCGTTGTTTTATTGAACAATCGGCGGGAAAAACCGGATGAAATTCGAAATCAAGCACAAAAATTTTAATTACTTGAAACGATGACAGTGTATCAATCGGTCCGGTTTTTTTTAATTCAACAATCGGCGGATAAACCGGACGAAATTCTGACTCAAAAACTAAAATTCTAATTTTTTTTTTCGAATCAACAAACTACACTGACTTAATACTAATATATATTAACCGACTAATTATAGTGAATACTAATTATAGTATTGTTAACTATCTTATTTTGACGACCCGTTTTTTTATTAAAAATATTTTGCTTTTTTAAATTTACTTTTTTTTCATAAAATAACCTTAATGCATTTGAAGTATAGTAAAAACCGGTTTTTCGGTTTTTTAAATAACCGGTTATTTTTGTCGGTTTAAACCGAACGGTTTAACCGGGAGGAAAAATAAACCGGTTAACCAAAAACCGGTTAATTAGAAAATTTTGACATCCCTATACCCTAGCACTGGCTGAAAAGGGAGGTTAGGTTGACACTTTATAAAATTATGTCAATTTAAAGATTAACAAGGAGTGATCAAACTCAATAACCAAAAGGATTTAAAAATGGGCTAAACCTACTTTAAGCTCCAAATTTTTTTCAAATTCACAAAAGGAAAACTTAAGAAAACAGAAAAGGTAAAACTAGAAAAATTTAGGACCTAACTCCTCCTGAAACAAAAGTCTTGTAACAGCTCCTTAGGCATGAGGGTCTTATGGGTTTTGTCCCCTAGTCAAACAGTGTAACCTACGCCTATGATACCTCCTGAAAACTGAAAACCCCCTTGCCCCCCCTGAAAAAGTGGGCGCCCCACCAAAGGGAAATTCCTGGCTACGGGCCTGTATGCTTACTTTTTCAAGAAAGTTCCTATAACAGGAAACGATTTTTCTAATTGGAAATACTATAATACTATTAGAAACATGAGGTCAGTAGTCATGGACGGCTGCATCCATCAATAAGCTCATTTACTCATCCTACTGAGTAAGAGCCAAGTCAGACCTAGCGACCATAAGTCGCGACAGCGATCAATCAAAGAGGGGAAAAGCATGGAGTTCAGCCTGAGACTCCCCCTATAGGGGACTAGGCTTTCTCCATGCTTTTTTTATGGATATTGATTGCAGTAGCGACTATAAGACGCGCAGTGTGTTTTGAGGCTAAGATGTTGGAGAGATCTGATCGGTTTACCAAATACATGTCATTCCTATTTTGAGATTGCCAGTTGGCACTGCAAACTCTCTGAATGGTATTTACTAATCTTAAGGGTCAGCGCGAACTGTTATGACCCGCTCGACAACGCTACTTCGGGCATTGGATATCTCCCGATCTCTTTGTGTTGTTAGGTGAGGTCAATTAGCGAACATAAAAGTTCCCCTCCAACCCCCTAACCACACAAAGAGATGGGGTAGATATCCATTGCCCGATAAGCTTCGTCGAGGCCACCATAAAGTTTGCGCGGACCCTAACAAGTAGGTTAGATATATGAGCGTAGGGTAAGGGACCATTTATACTTTGTACAAACACAATTAGATAATACTGATGAAAATATTAAAGTATTACCATTATGGTAACGATATATTTAAGAAATACTTTCACAAATTGTATTTCAGAATTTAATAGATTAAAAGGATAATTTTTCGAAAAAATAATTGAAAACAGAAAAGAAATAATTGGTACGAACGAAAGAAAACAGAAGTAGTAACAAGTCCACCAATTTAAAAGATCACTAGAATTACTAAAATATGTCAATATTTATACTTTAATTAAATAATCTAACTTTTTTAGTGGTTATTGTTTCCTACAACTTCTACTTAAGTCGATCCTTTCAAATAACCTTCCTTTCGTTTTACCCTTTTGAATAACATTTGCAAATATACTTACTAGTTTTGAGAAAATTCTGATAAAGCCTATCAACTCCTTTCAAAGGCGAATCTGTATTCTGTATAGCTTCAACCGATCTAGAATTCGGATTGAGAAAATTCTCTACTGCTGCGCCTGCGAACTTTATAAAGCCATAACTTAAAGATCGTAAAGCACTTTATGGACTACGCTGCTAAAGACCGTAGCAACAAATTCGAACCAAATAACCCCTTTTATGCGAATTTATGACGCTTTAGTGCCGATTTTGTACAAAATGGAGACGTTTGGTCCAGGAATATATGTTCTTTTGATTCGGGTGATAAAATGGCAACATGTTCCAGAGATAACGATGTAATAAAGGAGAATCGGGAACTGGAGAGAGAGCTAATTTTCTCCAAGTTCAGAACTTGAAGCGGTTAAACTTGGTAGGAAGCTGGTATTATATCGATGTTTCTGGGATAAAAGTGATACTCTCTGGAAAAGTTGATACAGTTGAACCTCCTTACAGTAAGGTGAGATGTAACAAGTACCTACGAACCTACGTTTTGAAGTGTACGCGAAAGTGTACACTTCAAATGTGTGATACTTTTGCAACACTCACAATAATGAACACTTCTATAGTCTGTGTAATTTGAATATGCAGCTCACTACTAGTCATTTTTCATTGCATTTCTATTGCGTTGCCATGGTGATGATCCGCCTATTCTATTTACACGGAGTATAATCAAAAGGGTTTCAATTGTATTGCGGCTGTGTTATGTGGGGAAAAGATGGCGTAGTGAAAGTGTTGCTAGGGGGAAGAAAATGTGTTGTTATAGTGCTGCAATCCAAATTTGAGAACACGTTCATATTCTAAAAAATATTTAACACTATTTTTAGAACACATTACTTTGGATATAACATATTTCTAACACTTTTCCAACATATACATTGTTAATGCTCCACTAAAAAATAAACGCATTTCTAAATACTTTTTTGTCCCCAATGTGTGTAATAGAGTTATGAATATGTTGAATTATATCATAATGTAATGTTATAACAACAACAATAATATTAGTTAGAGCATGGATTTCCATGTATTTACATATTTTTTAGGAATCTAAAAGGACATTTTTTCGTTCATACATTACATATTACACTCTTTTAAATACATATTTACTAAACAAAATACATCTGAGATGTACATATTTTGCATTTTTAATTCAAAGAAATCCCAGCCCCAATCATAACCAACAATGATATTGTGACAATGCTCTTTTTTTATCAGATAGCTTTGGAAAAATACTAGTCCGTTCAGGTACTTTCTTTAGTTTATGCAAGAATTTTTTAATGTACACACATTGAATTTTCTATTAAGTAACTTACAGACTTAGTAATTGCTAATTGCTTAAAAGTGTTTCTAATAGTTAGTTCAACAATAATTAACAAGAAACAAAAAATGAATTCCGGATATTTCTGCGTAAGCTGAGAAGTTTCGGAAAATTTTCAGAATTCAATTTCAATTCCGCGGTCAATTTTTTAATTGAAAGCGTATCCTCGGTTTATAAGCGGAAATACATATAAGGCACATTTCATTCGGAACACGGAATGAGTCAATATTTTTGTAACCACTTTGCTGTATCTGTATATAATGAGTTCTGTTATTTCATGGACCTAAATGTTTCTAGTATGAAGTTCTGCACGTCTTCTGACAGGGTTTTGAAGTTGAACCTTAAAGACAAATAAAAAAAATACGAACTATATACTATAATGTGTCATACCTGTTAACAAAACAATGTTATGTTAAACATCACATGGTCAAGGGTATATCCAGTTTAAGTTATGAGGGAAGATTAAAGAAGCTAAATATGTTCACTCTAGAGAAAAGAAGGATTAGAGGGGATTTGATTCAACTTTTTAAAATGGTAAAGCAAGGGGACACAGAGGGACTAGATTTCAATACGGGTAATAGAACAAGGGGTCACAATTTCAAATTGAATGAAGTCAAATTTAAGACGGATTGTAGAAAGCATTATTTTTTAATAGGGTAGTGGATAGATGGAGTGCGTTGCCTGAAACAATTGTAAATTTAAGTGGGGTAAACGAGTTCAAGAGGAAAATTGATAGATACTGGGATTCCGGTAGTTTGGGTTAAAAACACTGGACCAACCTTGCTGGGCTTACGCCTGTAGTTGGTCGACTTAATTTGTATTTGTATTTAGATGAGTCATAGAAAAGCTTTTCCAGTTAGTTATAACCAACAGAAAACCTTTTTAACCGATGTTGTAATGTTAACATTAACATTTTTTACCCCTGACAACATAAAAAATTCCTGTTCTATACTATTTTACAGTGATTCATAAGAAAAAATTTGTAAGGGTAAGTTCTGTCAATGCAGCGGAATAAATCGGACTGGTATCAATCTTAGTTTACAGAGGTTATTTATGAACCGGTTTAATTAAGTTTGCAAGTAATAAAATGTAAGTTTATGAATAAAATCTAAATGGATTTGATCTTTCGGGATTAATCTAAAGTTGGAATTTTCGTTGTTCTTTTCAACATCCGTTTTGCTCTTGGAAAAAAGTAGTTGGAATTTCGAAATAATTTAGGTACTGGTTGATAGGTACATCCTTAAGGAACAACTTCAATCCTTTCCGGAAAAAATATTTTTTCTATTAGTTATCGACAAGTTAAAAGTGCGCAGCTCGAACTTTTTTCCCGCCGGTACATGGAGAATTCCTCATTTCTCCCCTTTTCGATAAGTTACAAATAAAAAACAAATGAATAATTAAAGTTAATATTATTACTGAAGGTTAAAGAAATATTTAGTTACTTTTCAACGTAATCACCTTGAAATTGATCCATTTATCGTACCTCAAGTTTTCCCGATTCCCTCTTCGAAAGAACTAGGGTTCTAAATATTTCTGAAAGAATCGATTCCGGAATCAAAATCGGAATCGAAAGCCCTGGAATCGATACCAAAGAATCGAACCCTTTAAGGAATCGATTCCAGCAGGACTCGAATGATAGGAATCGTACTTTATTTTCTAATGAGGTATTTGCATGAGTGAGGGATTTGCTTGATTTTATACTTTTTCAATACATTTTGGTCTAAAACTCCCAAATTTCTGATTTTTAAGTTCAAAAATGTGTTTAAATAATTTAAAATTCAATTTTATTTTTGCCAAAACGTCAGAAAAGTCACGTTATGAGAAAACGGGCTTCTATTGGATGTGACGTCACAGCGCATGAAAACCATTGTGTTTTCTGTTTTCACGTGATCAGAAAACGGGATTCTATTGGATGTGATCACAGCGCATGATTTGTGATTCGAAAGTGTTTTCGCGCCAAAACAAATAACGAAATTTCAAAAATTTCGAAATTTCTCAGAAACTAGGCTCACGAAAATACTTGATGTAAACGTCATTCTTCATGGTTTATTATCTACTATTTTAATAAAATTTAATCTCAAAACGTGAGAATATCTCATTCTGATAGTTAACAATTTTGTTCACCAATTAATTAGTATTTTGATAACTAATGATTATTTTGAAGCAGGAATCGAATCTTAGGAATCGTACTTAATTTTCTAATACAGATAATTAACAATTTGGTTCACTTATTAATTAGTATGTCGATAATTAATTAATATTTTATGATTAGTAACTACATTTTTTTTCAGGAGCAAAACGGAAGATGAAAATAACACAACCCTCGTATAAACAGTATCTCACTGTCCAAGGCAGTGGTTCTTATAACTCAGTGGTTCCCAACTCAAATATGTCTGCGGACCACTTCACTTAAATTTGAACCTCCGCGGACCATCTCTATCCCTAACTGTATCTTCAAAATTTTAACTCTTTTACAGTGCATTCATTCCTCATGGAGGATCTAAAATTTTGACTTTTTTCTGAAGTAAGGGAAACCGAGTCTTACAATGTTTCTAAATCAAACTTAAAAAATCAAATAATCTATTAAACTTAAAAGAAAAATTAACATTGCATTAGTTTTATATCTTATCATTTAAAAATATACCTTTTATAAAAGACCATTTAACCATTTTTATCAAGTTTTTTATCTATTAACCCTGGAAGGATTCACACCTACACAAAAGTTACAGGTTTAAAAAAACAACAGTTAGTATAAATTAGGTATTTTTTTTCATAACCAACAAATAATATAAATAATAATATAAGGTAATATATTATTAGTAGATTAAATTTGAAAGAAAGTACTTAGCTTTAAATTAAACTGCAGGGCGAATGAGATAACCAGGAATTCTGTTCATCACAAAAAAAGCAAACTGGACATGGACATGCACTGACTGTGTACTGTGAGTTGTGGCAGAGGAAATCCTATGGGCGAGGCTGATGTTCTCCCGAAAGAAACCGTGTCAAAAGTCAATAATTATTTCAAAGGAGCGATTAAAATAGAAAATAATTTATAGGTTCAAAAACTTTCGCATTTTCGGCAATAAATTTTTCTCATATCTTCGATCAAACCTATTTCACGAGTATCTTAGAAATTTCCTCTTTTCATACCACGATTTCTCGAAGACCCTCTGCCTGACCATAGCAAGCATCCCAGTTTGAACTTTCAACACTTCCACGCTTTGCTTCATATCAAACCAAGTATAAATCCTATCATTCGATTCTTTATTAGCCCCACCCCGACGCCTCTCAGTTTTAATTAATCTGATGCAATACTTTTCCTCAACATCACATTTCGTTTCTATACTCTGTAATAAACTACTGTTGAATAAAACTGTGCAAAATAATACAAATGAACAAATGATTCATAGCAGAGAAAGAGAATATAAAATTTTTTTATTTATGAGACGTATGATTTTTTACTTATGTTTTTTATCTGTAGTGCTTTTACTATTTTCTGGAATGTGTGATTAGGAAAACTATTTTTTAAAAATTTCCACACTTTTTTTGGATAAGTTATTTAAAAATCTTCTCACGGACCACCTCGGAAGGCCTCACGGACCACCAGTGGTCCGCGGACCACCTGTTGGGAACCACTGTTATAACTCGTAGAAATCCACGGACCACTAAGGCTAAAAATTTAGAGCCTTTACGGACCTCCCCTTTCAAACTTTATTCCTTACAAAATTTCAAGGTAAAAATAATCCCCATTCCTCCAAATAAGCATGCAATTTTTCATAAATGCTCTAAAGTATAACTAAATTCTTGAAAGAAATTTATCTGATGAGATACAGTGAAATCCCGTTATTACGAAAGTCCAGAGTCCCCAACTGTTTTTATTTGAATTAGCAATAGTACGGTTACAACGAAATTTCCGTTACAACGAAGAAATTTTACGGTCCCGTGAAGTTCGTTATTACGGGATTTTACTGTACTACCATTTACTGTTATCATTAACTATTCGTAACCCACAAGATTTTGTTGCAAGTTTTGATTACTATAACATTTCGTCAAGAAGCAGTAACTTTTAAAATGAAAGTAATACTAAATACTTAATTAGTTAAAAAATTTAGTGGTGAATATTGTCCCCATAAATTAAACAGCCGAAATTTATTACAGTATGGTACAATGGTACAGTTAAATTAGGGTTTGAGGTAAACATTTAGAAATACAAGCAGAGACCCCTTGGGATGTATTTAGGGGGTCTGGGATGCCTCACCTGAAAATACCAAAAAATCCGGTGACGGGTTTTCCGCCATTTTGAAAAAGAAGTCAGCCATATTGGATTTTTCCATAGTTCATAAAAACAGCTACAACCGGCGAACTAATTACTTTAAAATGTTCGTTCTTATTTTAAAATGCGTAATTACGTGCGTTATTTAAGTTGCATGCATCAATTATTGGCTCTAAACCATACATTTTTTAAAAATTAAGCTAAAATAGCAATTTTTTTGTTTTTTTAAGTTGTAGTTCTTTTGTTGAATACTGTGTCTTAACTGTTATGATTATCAAGACCGAAACAACTGGAACTTATTTAGGAGGGTCTTAGGCTATACCATACCAAAACTATAAGAAATCCATTTTCCATAGTTTTCCGCCATTTTGAAAAAAACGGTGGCCATACTGAATTTTAAATGTTTCTTAAAAACTGCTATAACAAGCGAACTTATTGGAATAAAATGCTAAATTTTTTATAAAATGCGTGTCTAAGTGTACGATTTTGAAATATCATGCAGTAAGTTAATATTCTTAAAGATTTAATTTTAAAAACTAGGAAAAATAGTAATTTTTCAGTCTTTTTCTGTTGTAGTTTTTTTATAGTCCAGGCAAATTAGACATTCAATGTAACAAGCTGAAAATTGGTGGAAACGTAAAAGATAGTGTCCTGATCGTATTCCAAAATTCCCAAAAAATCCCTCCACGGCAAAATCCACCACTTTGAAAAAACCACCGTCATCTTGGACTCTCAATTTAAGCATAGTGATAGTGGAGTTTTCCCTTTCCACAACAATGAAATTTCCCCAAAAAGGCATTATTGAAGCTGAAAAAAACGGCAATTTTAAAGTCGAATATTTCAAAAAATATTAGTGCGATTTAATTAAATTAAGGCTTAAAATATAGTTTATTTATTCAGTAAAAACATACAATTACGTGCATGGTCAAAAATATCACCGTTTGGTTTCAAATAAATAAAAAAGAATGGACAAAACGGTCAAATTGAAGAAAACAAACTATGCTCAAACAATATAGCAAACAAACGGTCAAATTTTTGACCACGCACGTAATTGCATGTTTTTTATTGAACAGATAAACTATATTTTAAGCCTAAATTTACTTAAACCGCACGAATAGTTTTTGAAATATTCGACTTTAATATCGCAGTTTTTTTCATCTTCAATAATGCCTTTTTAGGGGAAATTTCATTGTTGTGGAAAGAGAAAAATCCACTATCACTATGCTTAAATTGAGAGTCCATGATGACGGTGGTTTTTTCAAAGTGGTGGATTTTGCCCTGGAGGGATTTTTTGGGAATTTTGGAATATCGATCAGGACCTAATCTTCTACGTTTTCACCAATTTTCAGCTTGTTATTTTGAATTCTTACCTATACATTTTCACCCGGCAAATCAAATTGAATTATAAATAAATTAAATTTTTTTATTTCGAATTTTTTTCAGGTTTTATCTTTAAAATGCGTATTATTGAACAATTTGGGACAATAACGAACTCAATCGAACCCTTAGTTCAGTCACTATGCTTGAAAATACAATCCAAGTTGGCGGCGGTTGTTTCAAAATGGCGGTTTCCCTGGATTTTTTGGGAATTTCGGGATATTAATTAGGACACTGCTTTCTATATTTTCACCAATTTTCAGCTTGTTATCTCGAATGCTTACCTACATTTTAACACATTAAAGCAGTAATTCAAAAAAATTAATTATTATAAAATAAAGTTTTTCATTTTGAATTTCTTGACGTTATCTCTTAAAATACACAATACTGAACAATTTGGGACAAAAACGAACTCAATCGGCCCCTTAGATCAGTCGCTGTGCTTGAAAACTCAATCCAAGAGGACGTTGGTTTTTCCAAATTGGCGGATTTTCCCCAAACACAGAATTTTTGGGAATTTCAGGATATCAATGAAGACACTATTCTCAACATTTCCACCAATTTTCAGCCTGTTACATTGAATGTCTAAAATAACTATTTTTCCTAGTTTTTAAAATTAAATCTTTAAGAATATTAACTTACTGCATGATATTTCAAAAACGTACTTAGACACGCATTTAAAAAAAAATTTGAGCATTTTATTCCAATAAGTTCGCATGTTATAGCAGTTTTTTAGAAACATTGAAAATTCACTATGGCCACCGTTTCTTTCTAAATGGCGGAAAACTAATGGCGGGATTTCTTATAATTTTGGTATGGTATAGCCCAAGACCCTCCTAAACAAGTTCCAGTTGTTTCGGTCTTGATATTTATAATAGTTACGACACAGTATTAAACGAAAGAACTACAACTGAAAAAAATACGAAAAAATTTCTATTTTAGCTTAATTAAAAAAATGTATGGTTTAGAACCAATAATTGATGCATGAAACTTAAAGAACGCACTGAATTACGCATTTTAAAACAACAACGAACATTTAAACCAATTTGTTCGCCTGTTATAGCTGTTTTTATGAACTATGGAAAAATCCAATATGGCCGACTACTTTTTCAAAATGACGGAAAACCCATCACCTGATTTTTTGGGATTTTCAGGTGAGGCATCCTCAGACCCCCTAACTAAATACATCCGAGAAGGTATCTGCTGGTATTTCTAAATGTTTACCTCCGCCCTTTTTTCGCCTAAATTGACTGTATACTATAGGGGAAGTGCTGCAATGTGGGATAGTTGCCTTATATGGTGGTCCCCTATATCTGCTCTATGCGGAATAGAATCGTTGTGTGAAGTGGCTTGGGCTAATTAATTATGTTTAATTATGACCTCCACCATCATTATATCAGGAAATGTAACTCAACTTTTAGCCTTGGGGACACCGCAAAACTTTGAACACACGAGAAAGTTTTGAAAGCCTTTTTCAAACGACTCTTGCAGAAAACAAAATTAATGGTTTCTTAATTTTTTAAAATTGATTCCTTTTTTTTTAAAAAATCGGAATTTAAAATGAATAGGTTTATAAATTCATTAACATATTTAATTATTATTTTGCGCTTGCGTCTACAAAGGTAAATTCCTAATATGAGATATTGCGACAGTTCCTTCCAATTATTCAAAAAGAGTATATATTATAAGAATATATATAAGAGTAAGAGAGAGTATTCAAAAGAGTAGGTACTGAAATTGTAAGGACTTTTGTAACTATAGTGAGGGCTGCAGCCCCACAGCCCTCCCACTGGATTCGCCTTTGGACCAATTAGTAAATATCTATTTTTTAAATTTAATTTTTTTTAATTTCTTACCTAGGGTGGTTGGCAAAAACGTGCCTAGTATCTGGAAGGGGCATTCCACAGAACGAACTGCAAATAACACGGTTGTAGGCGCCGGTGTTGTACCACACGATGTGTTCCCCTGGTTTCAGATTGGGCAGGTATACCTCGGCTTTCACAAGATCCAGACCACTACACGTTTGGCCCCAGATTCTACTCTTGTACGAAGGCCTATCGTTCGTTTCGCCTTCTTTCTGAAAATTAAGACGGTTAAAAGCGTACGTAAACACTAGAAAAGTACGTAAACACGAAAAATATTCTGTAATCCTGTAGCTTTAAAATTATACCAAGGTCAAGAAAATATTTGCGACGCTTTTTATTTTATGAAGGTTTATTGCTCTCAAAGAAATTGGTGTGTTTTAAATATTTTTAACATCAAATCTGTGCAATATAGCGGATGTTTTGGCTGTTTTATTTTTTTTTGCATTTAATACGTAAGGGTTATGATTCTGATACTTTTTTTGAAATATTCAAAAGCCCAATGTTGCATTCGATGAACTTTTATCGATGTTAATTTTATGGTATTATTTTCTTTGTATTGAGAAAAAAACCTTGCGCACCCAAAATCATTTCGCGTTTTTAAATAACAATCACACACCACCTAATCAATTATACATCACCTAACTTAAATGCTCTCAGGCCTTATAATGCCTTTGAAAATACTGGATACAAGAACCATCAAGTCACTGATGTGCCTCGATCCAGTATGGTGGTTGAGGGGGCTTTTTAGCTGATGTAAGACCTTCGAAACATTTGTAAAAGTCGCAAATTCCTAAACAGCAAGTTTATAAATTACAATTTACAAATTTGAACAGTTTTTATGATTTAATTTATGTTATATTTCGCTTTAAATAAAATTTTATTAACTGCCTTACAGTGCTTCAGACATACAAAATCTAGGTCCGTAAGCGTTTTAAAGTTTTCAAAAATGAAAGTTATTTTCGAGAGTTATGGACCAATGCTCATCATTTGCCACCTCACAGGCTTTTAAATCTGAAAAAATCATAACCCAAGTAAACACATTTAAATTATTTATTTTTATAACAAAAATCTGGGGATTCTACCCCCGAAAGAAATTTTGGCAATTTTTATACTTAGTCGAAATTTCCAATTATTTTACTTACCAACAGAGGTGTTGGGTAAACTTCGTAGTGATCGTGTCCGTTGTAAAAAGAACCAAAGACACCGTCATTGATGTAATATTGCTTTTCGAGTAGTACACCTGAAATATTTCAACTTTATAGTATTTCAAAATATCATCAACATGATTTTTTTGTTTGGAAATTTGAGTATCGCACACTTTTATTTTCTAACAGGTTTTTAAATTTACAATCTAGGACAAAATCAAAATTTGATCAAGATATTTATTGCTACTTCAACAATATGTAAGGGTATTTTTTTTACCAGGAAGGGATTATCCTTTTCCAATCACATAAGAAAATACATATTTTATATTAATGATAAGTGTGAACAATCAGAAATAAATACAGTAGAGCCTCGATTATTCGCGGAATTGGGTGGCAAGGGTACCGCGGATAACGAAAATCGCGGATAACCCGAAAAAAGACTAAACATTAGGTGAAAACATGAAAAAAAAATTTCAGCATAAAAACTACGTTTTATTGTACAAAAAATATGACATTAAAACTTTTAAAATATGTACAGTACAGCAGAAACTTTTGCTCTACCATCTAAATCACTAAAATAAAGAACAGTAAACAAAAACAATATTCTGTACTGATAACAAAAAGTGTTTAGTTATGCCTTTACGAAGCAATATCTTAAATGCTATCCAAAATTGTATAATTCTTCCAAAATTTAAGGTTCGTAATTAAAAATTTTTTTTCGTGGCACTCGCGGATAATCGGGGCTCTACTGTAATTTAATAATAATAAGTTTATTTTATAACACAATTTTTTTACAAAACACAAGAGAAAATTGTATTTGACGCTAAGGGGAAAATTAACAATTCCCGTTCAGGCGACAGAGAAATAAACTTTACATAAATTCAATAAAAAATTAAAATATTAATTAAATAACTTAAGAAATAGATAGATAAAAAAGTCAGTAAGCTGGAAAAAATAATAATAATAGAAATATAGCTTGCTTCAATTGAGGGAAAAATATGACTTCGGGATGTCGATATTAATTGTGAAGTTAAATAGATTTCTTTTAAATGTGGTGTATTTATAAATAGTTATTAAATTTTGATATAAACTGTTATTTGGTTTAGGTGCAAGATAATTCAAACTTTTAGAAAATATATCTTCGGAAAATTTAGGAATCTGATAAGTTTCAGTTGACCTAGTATTATAAATTCTTTTCCCTGAGTTACACAAAGATTTATGTCGAAAAAAGGGAACTATAATACGAAAATATGTCGAAATGGAAATTTCAGTCTCATGTAAGATCGAAAATACACCAATGGAGAAAGATCTCGATCATTCTGAACACTATAAATGAGGCGTTTGCTATCAAAACCAGCTCATTCCATTTTTGGAAATTATACAGGAGAGACAAAAAACTTCTCAGGTTCACAGTTCTTAAGCTAAACTTCTTTTAAAAATTTTTAATTGTATGTATAACCGCCTAGAATTTGGTTTCTTTTTCATTTTCATTCCAGGTGCATTTACCTTGGGCGTAATTACATTAATTAGGTGGGAATGAACTGATTTTGTATGCAAAAACACGATTTTTCATGCTTTTTTCAGTTTTTTTGTTCAATTAAGTTGTGTGAAATAGGTGTTTTCCAGTTTACGAGTAAATATTTGTGTCTTTACGAGTTTTAAATAAATGACATCCACTTAACTTTTTAAAATGATCTGAAATTTCACAGTTCAGATCCCAGTTTTCACCTTTTCATCTAATTTTTGGTTGGAATGAGCTGGATTTGAGCTATATCTAATCTTCAGGTTATGAAGGACCCTCTAAACTTTCAAAATATGCAAAAAAGTGGATTTCAGAAAAATATGGAATGAGCTGGTTTTGATAGCAAACGCCTCTAATAGAAAATTTTTAAGCCTAACCCTTCAAAAAGTAGATAGGCGGTTTTGGAAGTTTGGAGAAGCGAACGATATTTTTTCGATTTGTTTGATTTTTATTTTTGATCAAAATATTTTTTCATCGTGATTTAAACATTAGGATTAGTTGTGGTAAGTAGGCCACTGGGGTATAATAATTATTGGGTCATCCCCCTCAAACTAAAATATATACAGAACATTCTACACTTACTCGCATTGATCATGTTACATTTTGTCACACTGATGGGTTTTGTTTATAATTGAGTTTTGATTAATTTCTTTTTAAGATCATAGAACTAATATGAAAAATATTTTCCGAAAGGTTTGTTTATCAAGTAATACCCACTTACCCCTCTTAAGTTTTGCTTGCTTTCAAAATCTAAGTAAAAAGTGGTGGGACCACTTACCCCATAAGAAGGGGTAAGTGGAACGCACATCTGATTTTTAAAAAAAGACCAGTTGAGGCATTAATTTGCTATCAAAACCAGCTCATTCCATTTTTGGAAATTGTACAGGAGAGACAAAAAACTTCTCACGTCCAAAGTTCTTAAGCTAAACTTCTTTTTTTAAAAATTTAATTGTAGGTATAACCGCCTAGAATTTGGTTTGTTTTTCATTTTCATTCCAGGTGCATTTACCTTGGGCGTAATTACACTATTTAGGTGGGAATGAGCTGATTTTGATGCAAAAACACGATTTTTCATGCTTTTTTCAGTTTTTTTGTTCAATTAAGTTGTGTGAAATTGGTATTTTCCAGTTTACCAGTTAATATTTGTGTCTTTACGAGTTTTAAATAAATGACATCCACTTAACTTTTTCAAATGATCTGAAATTTCACAGTTGAGTTCACAGTTTTCACCTAATTTTGGGTTGGAATGAGCTGTATTTGAGCTATATCCCTTCGTCAGGTTAGGGGACATCCATACATTACGTGAGGTCAAAAAGGGGGGAGGGGTTTGGAAAAATCTCACCAAGGGGGGTCGATTAAAATCTCACGTCAACTTTTTAAGTTAGAAATTAAACGATTTTTTTAAGTATGAGGAAGGAATAATCCACAGATAAGATACTGTGGTGATTTTTAGGCGGAATAATGTCCTTTTCCCCCACATCATTAATAATGAAAAAGTTTTAGGTGCTGTGAAGCATAAAATGCAAACGAATAGGATAGAAAATTATTTTTAAAGGTTTTAGGTAAATCTCACGTGGGGGGAGGGGGGTCCAGCAAAATCTCACCACGGGGGGAGGAGGTCCAGATTTTGGAAAAAAACACCTCACGTAATTTATGGATGTCCCCTTAAGAAGGACCCTCTAAACTTTTAATATATGCAAAAAAGTGGATTTCAGCAAATAAGAAATGAGCTGGTTTTGATGGCAAACGCCTCAGATGCAAAACATTATTTTAGAAACAGATAATAAATTTTTGTTTATTGATATAGTGGTGATAAAATAAGTCAATGAGTTTAAATTTAACCATTTCAGAAATTTTCTACTGAGCTTCCGAAATGTAGTGTTCCAAAAAGGGGTTCGACTTACCTCCAAACAACTCTATCTGATTAAAACCGTTCCTCTCAAGAGTAAACCTCAAACTTTTGAGAATTCACAATAAAAATCGAGATAGAATTTAATTGTTTTGCACAAATTAGGCCCAATTTTTATTAGTTAATAATCAAAATTGTTTTTTAGATTAAAATTTGACTATCGATCCCAGGATTTGATTTCCTTACCATTCTTCCGAGGTACTCTATTTTTCGTCCCGACGATTCCCGTAACCAGCACGACTGCAGATGAGACGAAAAAAGTCCCCGGTTCAGCAATGAGCTCAATGTTCTCAGTGAATTCGTACTCCTTCAGAGCATCCTTGATGTCTTTCGTCACCTGCGGGAAGGATAATTTCACTGCATTAACCCTTTCGCACCGGACGGGACATATGCTGTCCCAGGCAGGAAAATTTTTGAAATTACGGCTGGGACAACATATGTCCCAGTTACTGAAAAACATCTAGGAACAGAAAATAACGCCAAGTTGCGCAACCAAACGCATCATGATTCTTGTGTGATCCCATGATTATCTAATCTCAGTTCCCCAAATGATTAAACAAGCGAAAATCGCCAATATTGTTCGATTGTTTGACTCTTATGCCGTATTATTCATTTATGTTGCAAAACTACAGTCACCACTATAAAATTTAAGTGAAACTTTTGCCAGTTTATTCATTTCGATTCCAACGCTTAGCTCTTGCATTTTTGCAATTTTATTTTCTTCAAATTACGGATCCAACGACTATTGGTGGTCTAGTAGAAGGTGTGAGTTTGCAATCAACAAAAAGTGGCAGCGGGACAAAGGCTATTTCAGCAGTATTGACTCCAGGATTACGGCCAGGACATACCTTGTCCCGATTTGCAGGTGCTCTGGGTTTACGGCGGGACATATGCTGTGCCATCAATAAAGCTCATAATATCGTTGTTTTGTTGATGCGTCGTTATGGGATCGTTTATGCGTCTCTTGGACCATCAGACTTTCATACAAAAAAGGTATTTCATCGTAATATTCGGAGGAGAAATAACTTTGCATTCAGAAAAGGCTCAAAATGTTCAATAAAAACCAACTTATTATAATTAAAGGAAGATTTTACGAAACTTTTCCGGTGCAATAAGGGGAGTTGCCCTTATGTTATGGGTGTCTATTAGGGTGTCCCTTATATGACAGAATTTTTTTTTGCTAATTTAAAAACGATTACCCTCTACTTTTTTTATAAATGCCTTGACCTATTCAGATATAAAATTTCATCCCTCTACGACAGGGGTCGGCAACCTTTTGAAACGGAAGATCCAAAAGTAACAATTTACGAAATTTCCCAGTTTTTAAAGATCCACTAATTCTTTTGCTTCAATGTTATAGTATATGCTTAATATACAGGGTGATTCAGAAATAATCATCAATAATTAGGGGGGAGGTAGAGGGGCCCTAGACAAGCATATTTCGAATAGGGATGGTGGGGCGTAGCCTTACCGTTTAAGAGCTAGGACCTAATGTAGTGCAAGCGCGTTTCAAAAGGCCGTTTTTAGAAGGCCCGTGTGACGAAACAAAACATAATAAAATGAAAAACATTATTGCATGAGGTACAAGAGTATCCGTACTACTTAAATCCTCAATTTGATAGAAATTGAACCATTTACTAAACCGTGGGATGAGTTTTAAAACGTGCAATATTAATCTCTTAGTCAAACAATGGAGTTCCCTTAATGGTATTTAGAAAAATGATGATCGGGGAAGGAATTTTCAATGATCAAACAGTTTCAATGATCAATATTACGATCATTGAAAATTCCTTCCCCGATCATCATTTTTCTAAATACCATTAAGGGAACTCCATTCTTTGACTAAAAGATTAATATTGCACTTTTGAAACTCACTCCATGGTTTAGAAAGTGGTTCAAATTCTATCGAATTCATGGCGTAAGTAGTAGAGATACTTCCTTACATCATGCAATAGATTTTTTTATTTTATTATGTTTTGTTTCGTCATACGGTCCTTCTAAAAACGACCTTTTGAAACGCGCTCGCACTACATAAGGTCCTAGCTCTTTAACTGTAAGGCTGCGCCCCACCATCCCTATTCGAAATATGCTTGTCTAGGGCCCCTCTACCTCCCCCAAAATTATTGATGATTATTTCTGAATCACCCTGTATATTTGATTTTAGATTGGGAGGATGATTTTAGTTGGGGAGCATTTTCACTCACAATTTTTTCTGTTGGGTAAAAATGCTCCCAAACTATAAAATCACTATTTCCTCCTTTCGGGTAGGGTATACTTTTTTACAGCAAGTTTTAGATGACATACGTAAATTGTAAATTAATTTTAGTGTTTAAAAATTTTGAATGAACGATGTGAATTCCTGGAAAAATAAGAGGGTCTGGGGGTCCTCCCCAAAAAAAATTTCGGAAATTCCCCCTTCAGAATCGCGTTTTAGCTCATTTTTGCCTTTTCCGGTTGCACCCTAAGAGCACCTCTCATTATTCAAGTGGCAGAATTTTCAAGGAAAAATAGTATAGTTATAATAAACAGCAAAATTTCGAGGGGGTGTTGATCCCACTTCAGAAAAATTTAGAAAATTTGCCCCTAAAAATAGTGTTTTAATTAGTTTTTAGAACTTCAAAACGACCAAATAAGGATCACTCCTTATAATTCACAGAATTTTCAAGGAAAATCACATATTCCAAAATTTTTAGGAGTGTTAAGGAGTTCTCCCCAGAAATTACATGGAATTCTTATCCTTAAAAGCAGTTTTGATTTGACTCATCTTGAGAACTTAAAAATATATTTTCTGATTTTTTAAAGGTTTTGATTAGTAAATTATTAATTTTTCGCATGGAACTGGAGAGCCGCAACTTTAAATCGAAAGAGCCGGATGCGGCTCGCGAGCCGCAGGTTGCCGACCCCTGCTCTACGACAATATTAACCCATGTCGAATCTCAATTGAAGATGGTCAAGCAAGCTAAATTACCGGCACGCGCCCGCTAATACTCAGTTTGCGATTCTAGTCACCATATTACTTGATCCAAGTTACCAAGTATTCGACAAATTTTTGCGGTGTTGTTCTTTACGGTAGACGACAATTGAATCGCTTATTTCTGAAAAATGTCAAACGCCACATTTCTTGTTTTGAGATAAACGAGAAAAACTGTTTAGAAGCTCACTACATTTTTATAAAGATGTTTAGTAATTTGTTTCCTAAAGTAGACCTCATTTGTGGATACTTTGCAGACAAGAATTTTTTCTATGTGTTTATTCTTTTCTTAAAAATTTATTAAAATATTTGCATTTGGCAGGTTTCTGCAATAAACAGAGTATTCAGGTTTATTTTCATAGCTTAACTCTAGTTTACTTCAAGATTTGTTAATAAAAGTAAGAGTATTAGTTGAAAATAACATTTCCATATTAAATACTAACCCATAAATTCTTTTTGTTATGATCACCACTAAAAAAGTAGTAAAAATCTTTATTAGTATTATTTAAGGATTTCTACAGTCACACTGCATAAGTTTATCATTTTAATATTATAAATGTCTTACTTAAATAAATCGCCTATTTCTGAAACATGTCTACGACCCTTTTTTTGTTTTGAGGTAAACGAGAAAAACTGTATAGAAGCTTACTGCATTTTTATGAAGATGTTTAGTAATTTTTTTTCTTAAAGTAAACCTTATTTCATTTGACAGGTTCTTTTGCAACAAACCGAATATTCAGACCTATTTTCATAGCTTATCTCTAATTTATTTAAGGATTTGTTTGTAAAAGTAGGAGTATTAGTTGAAAATAACATTCACATATTAAATACTAACCATAAAGTTATTATAGAATTCTTATTTTTTCCCCCTCTTTTGTGGTTAGTAGATGTATAAATACTTTTTTTAAAAATGATTTCAACTCTAGACTCAAAAATAGTGGTCAGCCAATTCAAAATGTTAGCATAGACATCTTCGAAGTCAATTAGATAGTTGTTTAGATGTAACTTTGTGGACAGTAAAACGATTTTTCTTTAAAAGCCTACAAAATCAGTTAATTATTTCAATATTATAATCTGGGGTATAGATTTGGAAATCTCTTTTTAATGAAGTGATTCATAGATCCAAAATCTCAATCACATGGATGTAATAAAGGGCCACAGGCATGGGAATTTTAAATATATAGCTACCAAAACGTCCTTAGTCTTGAGATTCGTACAAAAACTTTAAAAATATGGTTTTCACTATGGCTTGATGGATCTAAGCTCTCTAAAGAATGACTTTTCCAATCGCATATAGTGTTTTTATGCGATTAAATAAAAAAAGCAGTCCCAAACAAGCTTCAGGTGAAACGGCATGAACCAAATTCCCCGCAGTTTAAGTGCAGAAACCAGTCAAGCGACGTCGTTTGACATGTTCCTGCACTAAAGCTGAAATTTAACATGCTGGAAAACTATTTTAAAATCACGTTATTTTTATAATTCTTTTTTTTGTGTATTTACCCCTACATAATCCCATGACACCAATAACTCATTTTTAAAAAAAGTGGCGTTTGACATGTTTCAAAATTAAGCGATTCAATTCAGACTGATTCATATTGCATTTCTATGGCCATAAAAACAAAAAAGCCGGCACACAAAAGTAGGAAAAAAGAAAAAAGTGCTGAGTATTAGGGGGCGCGTGCCGGTAATTTAGCTTGCTTGACCATCTTCAATTGAGATTCGGCATGGGTTATATTGTCGTAGAGGGATGAAATTTTATATCTGAATAGGTCAAGGCATTTATAAAAAAAAGTAGGGGGTAATCGTTTTTAAATTCGCAAAAAAAAATCTGTCATGTAAGGAACACCTATAGTGTCCATGTTAAACATGGGACATCAGCGGCTACGAAGAGATTTCGATCCGAAAGTTTTACGTTTCTCTGGAACAATATTTGCTACACTCATTTATAATTGATCAATTGTGGGGAATCAACAATGAGCTTACGCTTCTTTTGCCCCGATTATAATGGAAATGATATGAGAGAATAAAAATGCGTCGAAACATTTGCATGGGCAACTGTGAGAATGAAATTAAAGGGAAATAGAACGAAATAAAAAAAGATGAGTAAATTAAAAGAAAATATGGGATTAACGCGAAGTACTACGACCTATAGCACGGAGTGTGGTCAAAAAGTTCCCGGAATTGGTAATTAAATTATTAAATAGTGGAAAAAATGTAGATATACTCAGTTGCAACTTAACTTGAGCCTGTAGAAATATGCTGAAAGCAACCAAAAAAAGTAGTTCCCCCGCGAGGTGTCTGAATTTTGAGTGAAATTTAGAACTTCAATTTTGAATAATGATTAGTTTTTTAAATCCACGTATATTAAGCATCTTTTCATCCCGATATGCATAAAATGTTCAGTATTATTATTTTTGAAATTGGCGTAACGCGTAGTACTAGTGCAACTCGCTCTCAAACTCCCCAGCCAATAAGAGCTTCTAGCAACCCAGCAGGCTTTCTGTTTACTCAGATTTTCTTCCGCGTGGCCATGACGTCAGGCTCAACTGAAGTTACATTCGAGTATAGGAGTACAATTTCATTCTGTATTGTGTTACACTACTGTCTCTTAGTAGCAGTGTATTCATACGTAGGAGTTTCTGCGAATGCTTTAGAACTAGAACGTCGTGAGTGTGCTTTTATTCTTACAAGTATATATTTTATTACTGTTTAATGATACATTGAAGTGTTTATAATTCGTATTCCATTAATTTTTTATTTCATTGCAAATTTCTAAATTTAATTTAAATCCAATTCAATTCCCTTCTTCTTGCTCATAAAAATTATTATGTAGTTAAATGGAAAACGAGAGAATTAGAATTCTTAAAATATGGGATTTCCTAATGCAAGAGAAAATGCGTAATTAAGCTTATTAAGATTGAAGTTCTGGAGCATGCGCACAAAATCCTCCGTATGAATACACTGCTGCTAAGAGACTTTAGTTTGTGTTACGCAGAGCATCGGGACCATCAGAGGTCTCGCTCTCCTGATAAGAAACAATCCAGAAACGATATGCAAAATGTATTAGACTTATTCTATTTACATGAAATAGTTTGATTTTTTTACTGGTGAGTAAATTCACGGCGGAGGAATATTTCCCAAAGAGAGTTTACCTGAATGAAGGCGTCTTCGGAGCCCTTGGCCCCTCGGAATCCTCCCCCGATGTCGAGAAGGGTGAAGCTGAAGCCCAACTTCTCCGCCGCGTCGAACACCACCCTGGAGGCCCGGATGGTGGCTACGAAAGAATCAGCTGATTGGCACAGTCCTCCTACGTGGAAACTGGGCAGGAAGAAAACCATTATGAGTTTTATTTCGGAACATGAAAACAATATTCATACAAATCTGGACAGTCCTGGTCTTGTATGATAGTCGCAGGTTTATACTATGCTACACAGCAACGTTAGTTAACCCTACGACGCGACGTCACTAACAAAGTAGCTCCCATCGCGGTGTCTGAATGTCGAGTGAAACGAAGAACGTCAATTTTAAATTACGATTATTTCCTTAAACCCATTATAGTGCCTTTTTATCACGATTTGCGTACCGAAACTCTCCTAGCAACCTAACAGGCTTTGTGTTTACCCACTTTCTCCTTCCGCGTAGTGGCGTACTGGGTTCAGGAAACGTTGTTGTTGAAGACTAAAACGTTAATTACCCTGGAAAAACAAGCTGAGTGCAAACAAAGAAAGTAGTTCCCAGCTCGGTGTCTGAATTTTGAGTGAAATTATTAAGAACTTCAATTTAGAAATGTGATAATTTTGTTAAACCCATTTATCTATAGTGTCTTTTTATCATAGTTGCATATAGGCGCCGGGAGCGGCCCCTGGCACCAGGCGCGAATCCAAGGTGGACACTCTGGACAGTGCCCCCCCCTTGGACCCATAGATTCTCAAAATGAGTTTAAAGCCTACTATTAAAGGTCAAATTTCAAAAAAATTTTGCACAAAACCGTTTTTTTTTTCAAAGAGTCTTAAAAAAACGCATGAAGCGAAAATATGTAAGAATAATTTCCAATAAACTATACATTACTAGAAAGAAGAGGAAATTTTCCTTCAAATAGTGAAGATAAAAATCGGTGGAGTTTGGGGTTTAAGCTTTTTGTATTGTTTAAAAACAGAAGCCTTTACTCTAAAACTACTTTATATAGAATTGGATAAAAATCATTATTTTCCTTATCTTCATGCATAACATTGAGCACACAAAATTTCATGAAAATTTGAGAACTCTAAGTGTAAAATTGAGTACTCGCTGGATGATTTGGCCTGGAATATGACTAGGATTCTTAATATTTGTGAAGGAATCGAATTCCATAGATTCGATACCAAAGGAATCGAATCCTTGAAGGAATCGATTCAAGTAGAAATTGAATTTTAGGATTTTCTAATTCATTCAGATAATTATTAACAATTTTGTGTTTACTAATTAATTAGTATTTTCATAATAAATATTTTGCAGCAGGAATTGAGTCTTAGGAATCGTACTTAATTTTCTAATTAATTCAGATGATTATTAACAATTTTGTGTTTACTAATTAATTAGTATTTTCATAATCAATATTTTGCAGCAGGAATTGAGACTTAGGAATAGTACTTAATTTTCTAATTAATACAGATTTTTACAGATTAATACGTATTTTTTTACTCATTAATTAGTATTTTGATAAATAATCGATATTTTGCTAATTAATAATAACTAATTATCCTAGATCTGTAATTGAAATAGATAAGTTCAATTCTACTTTTTCGATACTGGCCCTACCGAATCGATTCCAGGTTGGAATCGAACCTCAGGAATCGAATCCAAGAATCGAAAGAATCAAACCTCAGGAATCGATCCCGGAATCGAATCGAAGAACGATTTTTCATTCCAAACCCACAGAGTACCAGAACAGAGAGTCCGTCGCCATAGGCGCTTATGGAAATCGAAAAGTTGGATGGATGTGGAGATCTGTTGGCGCTGGGATCTCATCTACGTCACTAGAGGCGGGGAAAAAGCATGATTGGGCGAGAAAAACTATTTTCCTTCTCCTTCAAAAATAGCGGTGAATCACAGGATTGATCTCCTACTCTTAATCATTTAGTTCCTCGTGGCGCCCTCACATCCATTCAACTTTTGAAAATATCGTTTTGGACCCTCTGTTATACTACGTTCACACATGAAAAGTAAATCTAGTTTAAGTGCTAATCTATCGTAAGTCGAACATGTCTGAACGAACTGTCTTAGATCTAATCTAGTTTATCGAAAAGAAACTAGTTTAACTTTAAGGTAGTTTCCCGAACAAGTTTAAGTTAACGTGGTCCCATCTCAGAAGAAAAAAAATACTAAAAACTACCAACCTTTTTTTATTTGACATTACATTGGCACAACTGTTATTAAATTAAATACATTTTCGAAATTAAATATATTTCGATAAACAAACTGGACAACACAAGAAGAAAAATTGGTACTCTGCAAGTATAAGTCCAAAGTAAAATAGTTTTGAGTGAAGTCTTTTAGGCTTAGAGACGAGCTCTTGGACGGCCGCCATTTTTTACTCGTAGCACCATATGGTTTGAGATAGTTGTCGTGTGAACACTTAAAAACAAGACAGATTAAGTTAAGCTATCTTAACTTCTCTCTTAAGTTAAACTAGATTAACTTTTCATGTGTGAACGTAGTATTAGGATTTTTCTTTGTGACTACACTTATCAGATAGTCACCTGATTCCTACAACATTGAGTCGCAGCTCCTTGGCTCGCCTCAGTACGTCCATTGCTTCTTCAGGGGGGCATCCGAATTTGTCACTCATGTCGAGGGCGCAATCGACGTTTTGGGGCAGCAACCTGAGCAACAACCTGAAACCAGAGGAACATTAATTTAGTACTTTTGTATCTCGAGGGCCTCCAATCAACGTTACCAATAAGCTGCATTCTCTGGAGTCTTTAATAAAACATAAAAAGGGGGATTGACAGAAATTTTATGATTCAATTGAATTCTGAATAGAGGAATTAAGATAAAAATTTATTCAACCTTATTACTTTGTTCGTTCAATTTTGATTTTGTATATATATAACACTCACCACTAAGTTTATTAAAACATTTTTTACATTTTTGCATTGATACAATAGTGATAAAACTTTCCCCAGCCCCATTCTTTGTTTCTCCTAAGCAAATTGCTGATATCATAAAAAACCTCAAGAATAAGAAATCGCCTGGACCTGACTCTATCGACAACTTCACCCTCAAGAATTGTCCCATTAATGTTGTAACCAATTTAACCAAGATCATCAATTCTTGTCTTAGATTCAACCACTTTCCAGATGCTTGGAAAATTGCTAATGTTATTATGATTCCAAAGCCAGGACAACTAAGGAACTTAACATCCAGCTACAGACCCATCTCCCTCCTCAATAGCTTCTCCAAAATCTTCGAAAAAATTCTCTACCCTCACATCCTTCAACACTGTAATATCAATAATATCCTTCCTCCTGAACAATTTGGCTTCCGCGAAAAGCATTCCACTGTACACCAACTACTTAGAATGACTAACGCAATCAACGCTGGCTTCCTCCATAAAAAATGTACCGGTGCTGTTTTCCTTGACGTTGCCAAGGCTTTTGATCGAGTTTGGCATGAAGGTCTTCTATACAAACTCATTGCCCTCAAGTTTCCTCCACACCTTATTAGAATTATCCACTCCTTCCTCCACAATAGAGCTTTTAAAGTCAGAATCGGAAAAGATCTCTCTATCCCCTTCAACATCAAGGCTGGTACTCCACAAGGTGCTATTCTGTCTCCCATACTCTACAATATCTTCACCTACGATATACCCAAGACCCCGAACACCTACCTTCACCTTTTTGCTGACGATACAGCGTTCATCACCCAAGAATACCGAGTAACGAAAATCAGGAAAAACCTCCAAAACTCCCTTATTAACATCGAAGACTGGTGCAAAAATTGGAAGATTGACATAAACACCTCAAAAACTCAAGCCATAATATTCAGAAGAAAACGGAAAAACAAATTTCCAGGACAACTTCAGCTTTTCAACGACAAACTAAAATGGATCAAATCTATCAAGTATCTTGGCGTCCACTTTGACGTGAAACTAAATTTCAAGAAACACATAGAAGAAACAATCAAAAAATACAAGAGAAAACTCCATCTAATGTACCCTCTACTAAACAGAAGATCCAAGCTATCCTTAAAGAACAAAGTACTTCTCTATAAAATGATCCTAAGACCACTAATCACGTACGCTTCTCCTATCTGGGCTACTGCTGCAAACACCAACATGAAGAAACTGCTAATTCTCCAAAACAAAATCCTCCGATGTATCACAGACGCTCCCTGGTATGTCAGGAACAAAGATCTACAACTTGACCTCAAAACCGAAGACCTTTCTAAATTCATCGAAGACACATCCAAGCATTTCTTTCACTCAGTTCAAACTCATCCCAACACCCTAATCAGTGTTCAAATGATCCATTCAGATCCTAGTCCTGCAAATAAATTTCCATACTCCACCACCACGATTACCCAACGTCTGCATCCTCCCTGATGACGTCACCAATCACCTGATATTATCACCTGCTGATATTAACTAATTTCAGACTGATTTTGACTAATGACTATTTTCTACCAATCGCCTGATGATGATGAATAATCCCACTTCCACACTTCTATTCTTTGTTATATTTATTGGTACCATGACCAACTTCAAGCAAAAATTTGTATTCATGTCCCTTTAATCTCATGTTGTTATTTCAGGCGGAGATAAAGCGCCTTCGGCGCTGTGCGCTCCTAATAAAGATGTATAGTGATAAAACTTCGTTTTTTTATCTTCCAAATCCCCAATCATGGCGGATAGGAATTTAAAAAAAATTAATTCTGCAGAAATTAAGGACGGAACTGTTTTTAAACATAACACCTAGTAGAATTATTGTTCATCCATGAAAATCATACCAAAAGATGTTCAATGGGTGAGAATACAGGGCCCGAGAACAAACTTTCCCTATAAATATTTTAAGGGGGTAAATGGGCCCTCCATTGATAAAATGGAGTTCCATTACACATTTGGAGAAGTGGCAGAAACGTCTGTGTAAGAGGTATTTAACCGAGAAATTTAGGATTTTTTGCAATGAATATGATTATTCCTGAACTCAATGCATATTTTTAATCGTTTGTGCTGCCTTTAAATGGTATTTTTTAGGTTTTATTGAGAGATATCGGTCTTATCATCATTTTTGGCAAGTTTAAGCTTCTGGGTCATTTTTGGTAAGTGGTATCTTACCGTCAACCATGTTTTTAGTAGATCTCATATGTGTCTGATTGTGTTTAGGTCTGGGGACCCGAAAAGTAACTTTATTCTTCCTATATTGTTTCTTATGAAAAACTTTGAGAAAGCCAAATTGTGAATATCTGCGGATTTTTCACTAATAAAGAGAAATTATTGACTCGAAATGTCTTCTAAAAGAAGAAAATGGGTCATGAGAATACGGATATTCAATAATTGCAGACATCAGGGAAAATATCTTTTGAGTATAGGGGGTGTTGAAATGTCTATAAGTATACTACAGATTCAAAGGATAAATTCGTTCTCTTTAAACTTCATTTTAAAGGTAATGGAGATATTTTTACAGATATATCTTTCTTTTCAGACATGTACAAGTCCATAAACAGTAAAAATACTTCTTTTTTTGAAAGTTAATAAAAAATGTTCTTTCTGTGAAACTAATGCATTTCTTTGGACAGTTTCAGCACCCCTTAGACAGCTCAGAAATTTTCCCCGATATCTGCAATTGCGTACCTGTGTTCTCATGTCCCTTTTACTTCTTTTGAAAGACCTCTCGGGTCAATCATTTCTGCACAAAGCTGCACAAAATCACAATTTTACTATCTCAGAGCTGTTCGTAAGTAACGATATTGAAAGAATACAGTTACTTTTTAGGTCCCCAGACCTAAACGCAATCAGGCACATGTGAGACCTTGTAAAAACATGGTTGACGGTAAGTTATCACTTACCAAAAATGACCCAGAAGCTAAAACTTGCCGAAAATTATTATTAGACCGAAATATAAACCTAAAACATATGCATTGAGTTCAGGAGTAATCATATTCATTGCAAAAAACTTAAATTTCTCGACTAAATACCTCTTACACAGGCGTTTCTGTCACTGCTCCAAATGTGTAATGGAACTCCATTACCAATGGAGAACCTATTTACCCCCTTAAAATATTGATAGGGAATAAATTTGTTCTCGGGCCCTGTATTCTCACTCATTGAACATCTTTTGGTATGATTTTCATGGATGAACAATAATTCTACTAGGTGTTGTGATGAAAAAACAGTTCCGTCCCTAATTTTTGCACAGCAGTGTATTAGCGAATGTTACACGTGAATAGCTTTAGTAATTACATCACCTTAATATCTCCACACTACTATCTCCGTTCGGCAAATTTCGAGGACGACTTACGACTACACGCTAGGGTGTCCCTTAAAAATCGGAAGTCGGGGAAACTTTTGCGACACCCCCTAATTTTTTTTCCTTTTGATACCCTAAGAAAGTGTGCAAAATCTTTAATCGATCAAAAATATTAACACGTGCTTCACAAACAGCCTAATGACATTTTTCTCATTTTTTCGAAAATTTTTAAAAATACGTCAAAATATTTTTTTGCCGAATAATATTATTAGCTTAACGCATCTAAATATTCATATTTTACCGTTTTTCATTTCTTGCTAGGCCAAATTACCCAGTTTTTAGCCTGGCCATTAGATCAAGGCCAACAGATTTCTTATTATATAAATCTAAACACATAAAGGGAGCAAGAGAAATTCTAGAAAAATATTGAAAACTAGACTTCAGTAGGGGAGACCGGGGCTAGTTTTCCACTGGGGCAAATTTTCCAACGCCCTTTATTTTTAAATGAGCAATCAGATCACCCCAGCGAATGAATTGGATGATAAAGAAACACTTCACACACATTCTGATGTACTTTCAGCTTCATATCTTTTTTAGTTTAGTCACAAATGCGATTTTTTCAATATTTAACACTTTGCGTAAACTTTTGGATTTTTACTAAAAATGTAAAAATGCCCATTAAATTTTAACTGACTAATTTGATAATACTTGTACTGAAAGAAGATTTCTCACTCTATCGAACCGTGCTTTTGTTTTTCAAAAACGTGGAACCCCCACTCGCACAGGGGCTCCCAAAGGTCAAAATTTGAGTTGGGGCAGGTTTTCCTAAAGTAGACGGGGCACATATTCCAACGATTGTTTGGCTCAGGCACAAACCAAACAACCAATCCGTACCGCTAGCTAACGATTCTAAAGGAGCTGTTTGTTCGAGTCCTACTAGAATTTTTTCAATTTCTTTTTAAAAATAGTTTTCTTGTAGTTAAAGTGCATATAGTGTCAGTATAATTAGACTTTTATGGTGCTATTTCTTTTACTACAAGTATAATTAACAATTAAAATTCTGTATCAAAGATTAAAAACGGGCAAACCTCAGATAATTTTTAAGTTGATCGCTTTTGGAGACAAACTCATGAGGAAATCAAATTTCAGATGGTTTTATCAATAGTTTTTAAACTATGAATTTGTCGTATTTTACATTTTTTAAGCTCCTGCTTTCAGCAGGTAATCTCAATTTTAAAACTGGCGCCAATCCTCAATCGCCAAATATATGACTTGCAAATATTGTGGCAACCTTAACCCGCAATACTTGATCCATTTCGGATTTTTCGGATTTAATTCAGAAATACTTTTCAAATGTTGTTTTAACTTAAATAAATGAGTGTTAGATATATTTTTTTTTAATCAAGTTTATCAATCCTTTCATCTATATTCAATGCAATTCAATGTTAGATTTTACATGAGGATACGGCCTGAAACCTAGATCATAATTTTAAAATATCTTGAAACTAAAGAACCAGGTTGCTCAACGGTTAGAGTGCATGATTACCAAGACATGGAACCAGGTTCAAATCCAGCTCTCCCCCAGCGTAACTGAAAAATTTACTTTTTATACTAATCTATGTAAATTTAGCCCCAATATTTTCCAACTTCTTTAGTTATAAATGTTTTACATCGACAATTTTCACTTACGCTAGAGAAATAAAATCTCATATCAATTATGTTTTAGCTTACTTAAAGAGTTTTTGAGCCAACGAAATCCTCGTAAAATCCGAAAGTAAAATATTTATTATTGTCGCATTTTGAAGAGGACTTCTTTTGGACCAAAACTTTAAGCTTTTATGCAGACCAAATTAATTGTAACTTAACTTCTAATTTGCTCTCAACCGTTCACGCAAAATACTTTTCCACTGCTTTTTCTAACTTTTGATAATTCATAAGCTCCTTTACGTTTCTTTTGGAACCCTTCTCAGGAATACTTAGAAATGTTTCTGATTATATCTACACTCCGCACCATTTCCGCACGGTAATTTGATTCCCCTGTAGCATTCAAGACCTTTGAATATCACAAGGTCGGGAGCTGTACATCCCAGACTTCGCAGTGAAGATATTTTGGGTAACCATAGAACGGATACGTAAACCTGGAAAGCGGTAGATATCATCAAATTAATATTAAATATTATAATGGTGACCAGTATTCAAAATAAACAAGTATATAAATAAAACTTGACCACCACTTTTAAAAACGTTTTTGTATAATTAATTCAACCCTTGTGTTCACCCAGTCACATTTCCCTTCAGTGATGAGTCCCCTTAACACATTGGAGAGGCTTGCGCTGTTGGGAGAATATCCTTCAAAACTCGATTTTGATTGATAGGCGATGTTTGTGCCCATTCTTTTTTTTTATTAAAATTCATTAGTGTTTGAACCTCAAAGTAAAAAACTCAACAAGTGATTATAACATCAATTTCACGGGGTTAGATTTTAAATGTCAGAATTGACAGTCAAGACTTGTAGTACGGGAGCTGGCGTTAAATTTCAAGAATTCATCTGCTCGTAGACGATTTTTATTTTACAGAATAGTGTTAGTGGTGTTGATCATGGAATCGAGCGTCAGCTGGTCAGGCAGCGGTGGGTTGAGCGTGGGGAGGGGGTCAAAGGTACAAAAAAAATTCATCTGCTCGTGTATGAAACTTGGTGGAGATGGTAGTTTAGGCCTTCCTAATTACAAAAATGACCATCAGCTGGCTGGGTGGCGGTGGAATGACCGTCAGCTGGTCACACGATCTTTCAAACAAAAAATTTATCTGACAATGCATGGAACTTGGTAGGGTTGTCAATCTCTGATACAGAAATAATAACGAGTTACTAGTGCAACAAATATTAATTCATGAGTTGCTAGTCAAAGTTGAAGACTAGTAACTTGTTATTACTTCATGTAACAGAGATTGACAACCCTATCAAGTTCCATGCATTGTCAGATAAGTTTTTTATTTGCAAGTTCACCGGACCAGCTGACGGTCATTCCACCGCCATCCAGCCAGCTGACGGTCATTTTTGTAATCAGGAAGTCCTAAACTACCATCTCCACCAAGTTTCATACACGAGCAGATGAATTTATTTTTTACTTTTTTTGCAACTTTGACCCCCTCCCCACGCTCAACCCATCGCTACCTGACCAGCTGACGCTTGATTCCGTGATCAGCACCACTATCACTATCCTGTCACATTAAAATCGTGTACAAGCAGATGAATTTTTCATTTTAACGCCAGCTCCCGTACTATTGGTTTGATTATTAAGTATTGAGTAAAATCGCAAGAATCGAGCCTGGTTTTAGGCATAAAAATTATAATCATGTTTGAGTTTAATTGGTTTTGATATTTCGAGGGATAACAATCAATTAGTTATGATGAAACATATTTTGGTAAAACAATACTCAACAGCAGCTCATTCTCTCCTTGCCAAAACCACTAACCAAATTTTTGAGGATATGTGTTCTCTTCAGTATTTTCAGATTAATCGAGAATTTCAGAATATCTCAATTGGTAATTTGATGATATTTCGTGCAACAAACGATTTTTATTTTCGGAGCAAAATATAAAAATCAAAAAATTATGCAGGCAGATAATCGTCAAAATAACGATCACAAGTAATGATTACGACGCTGACGTGAATTTTTCTTTTCTGATCGCCAAACGATGATCCGTTTGATGAAAAACGCTGTCTAATTCGGCACTGTCTAATTTCTATGCTCTTCTTTCAATCTAAGACACTCGAGATTGCCCTTGAATTATATGGAAAATTTGAAGAGAAGAGAATCGAATATTTATTTGCTTTTCAGGCCAAGGCCCTTTAACAAAGGATGCTACATGATTAATAATTAATCCATTAATAGAAACAAAATACAGAAAATTTGAAGAGGCTAGCACTAAAAAGGTTAAACCCATTACCTCCTTAACTTTAAATATATCAAACCTCTATAAACACCCAGATATAATATTAAATATTGATATTTGCTACTACGAAAGATTTGAGACCGATCTCGCAATCTTTCTATTGTAAGCTTGATCCTCTACGAACTAACCTACCACTTCCTTTTCGTTTATTTTGAATTCGCCAAATTATAGATAAGTCGCCAAATTTTGAATACATTACCTTTACGACTAGAATTCAAACCAGCCTGATCGTTCGATTCCAGCCTTTATTTCAGATAGCTACCTAAAAGGCTAAAGTTCCAACCAAGTCTTACAATCAACCAAACAACTAACTCGAAGGATCGTATTCTCGGGCTTAGAGAGAGAAGAGACACTTATTCAAAGCGCAGAAGTAAGAAATGTGAATAACCAATGAGATGGTTTCGCGATCCCATATAAGGAATGACAGTCTGCTGGTAAACCAATCAAGGTTTCCTAAAGCAATCTGTATTACTTCAGCGAGTAGTACTATAGGAAAACTTGCCCCTTACTGTAGGAAAACCTGCCCCGCATACGGGGCACATTTTCCAACCTGACATGATCGCCTTCAATCCTATTTTGTAAAAAAACTAATTATCGTAATGAAATTTGAATGCTACATTTTGTAGAGAACAGTCTGAGGATCATAATGAAATCTTGTTTATCCAAAAATAAGCAAAAATAAAATGCATGGAAAGAAAATGCATTTAGGTTGGAAAACTAGCCCCGGTCTCCCCTATATCCAGAAGTATTGTATTCTGTAACTTAGGAAAACCATCAAATTTGTACATTTTACACTGAGAATAGAGGATACAAAAGTCAGTGGTGAATGACTTTTAACCTCATAATTCCAATTAACCGCATAATTAAGTAAAAAACATATTTGAAATAGTATAAATAGGCATATAAAATCTGATACATAATACTAATTATTTTTCTTTCTCTTTAACACCACATTTTAGAAAATTCAATACCCCTCTCGACTGAAAAAACGTAACAGATTAAATAGAGCCCGGATTAAAATGATCACTTTAACTGCCCTTCACCAAATAACCCTTTATAAAACAAAAAATACTCGCTTAATAATGTTTATTCAAATTATTTACCATCGACTTGAACTCATGAACTGAAATAGATGTCTTCTAGCCATCCACATAGCGTTGCCCGTATTGAATCTCAGTATTTTTGAAAATGGAACATTAACTTAACGAACTTATTAACTTAAATAATAATGAAACATTGTCTTAATTAATGCTGGAATTAATAAAGAAATGAAAAATATTGAGGAATCAAAAAACACATTAAGCATAAAATGGATTAACATAATAGTCTACAACTACATATAGATAGCAATTTAAGGGCGCGGTCACCCTGAGCTAAAGATCAGGCGTATCTCCCCGATCTCTACCCCACTCTTTTGTTCGCTAATTGACCTCACCTAACCACACAAAGATATCGAGGAGATACGCCTGATTCTGCGCTCAGGGTGACCGTGCCCTAAGTATCAGTGACTGAGGCTCAACTCCATGCTTTATCCCCTCTCTTGATAACGATCTTAACGACGATTTTCAGTGGCTGAGTACGGACTAAGCGTGCATCTAGAGATCGTTTCCCCGTTGATTGTCAAAACGAAAGATTTGTGAGCAGGGGAACATCTTTTGTCCGCTAATTGACCTCAGCTAACCACACAAAAGGAAGGCGATATTATCAATGCTCCTAATCTCCCCCGAATGCCCGAAGGAGCCTGGTCGTTTTGTGTGGTTAGCTGAGGTCAATTAGCGGACAAAAGATGTTCCCCTGCTCATAAATCTTTTGTTTTGACAATCAACGGGGAAACGATCTCTAGATGCACCCTTATGAGCAGGGCAACATCTTTTGTCCGCTAATTGACCTCAGCTAACCACACAAAAGGAAGGCGATATTATCAATGCTCCTAATCTCCCCCGAATGCCCGAAGGAACCTGGTCGTTTTGTGTGGTTAGCTGAGGTCAATTAGCGGACAAAAGATGTTCCCCTGCTCATAAATCTTTTGTTTTGACAATCAACGGGGAAACGATCTCTAGATGCACCCTAATATGCAAGTACCAAAAAAATTTAACTAACAGAATACTTAAGATTTCTCACCTAGCCTCGGGGTGGTGGTTGCGTATCTTGTCCAGTTCCTCGGCGTCGTCGAAGGTCAGGAGGTCCACTCCGACGCTTCTGGCGTACTGCAGGGCCCCTGGGGACTTGACGGGGTGGGCGAAGATGATGTTCTGGGGAGCAGCACCCACTTCCAGAACCGTTGCTATCTCCCCCTGTTCAGAAAAGGAAATCAACACTGCAAGAACTGTGTAAACTCCAGCTCTCAAGCGTCGCCTCCAGCCATGGACCGGTTTCGTCCTTGTTAGGACTCATCAGCACGGCATAGGAAGGCAACACAAGAGTTTAGTTGGTGATGAGTCCTAACGAGGATGAAACAGGTCAATGGCTGGAGGTGACGCTTGAGAGCTGGAGTTTACACACATTCTCCTCTAACCAGAGGTAGTGGGGAAATACTCCCTTTTCATACTCCAAGAACTGTTTGATGATTTGTATACAGTTACCGGTAAAAAGCTTTGCAGTGACATTGTAGCCTTGCAGCTTGGGTTGGACGCTTACTTTATAACCAAAATGTTATGATTTAACGTAATTTTGAAAATTATCTCAAAAGATTGGTTCCAAACTAAACATGTTAGTCTTTTCCATGAGAAACAAGAATTTCATAGGCACGGGGCACCCATGTCAGCATGAAGAGATCGTGCCGAACGCAACTTTGTCAAACATTGTAAAAACCACGAAAAAATCGGGGTTTTTTTTCAAATTTTGGCAACCATAAAGAACTAGTTTTTGAAAAAACTTTCTGTGGACGTTTTTAAAGTAGACTAAATTTGCTACAATATGATACTAGAACTTTCTCGGTAGACCCAATAGTTTCCGGGATTAAGCCTTTCAAAGTTTATAATTTTTTTCGAACTTTGCAATACAGTCAATCCTGTTTTGTGCGAGGAATAGGGATCGCACAAAAAAAATCACATAAAAAAATTCGCACCAAACTTCGCGAGTAGCTATAAACAATAGTTTTCGTAGCACATTTAAAATATCTTTTTTTATGCGGTGAGTAGGGACTGCATAAAAAGTCTCACGTAGGACCGTAGCGAAAATCACTCAGCATAGCTGAATTAAAAAAAAACTCTTTATGCTCGGACCGTAACGCAATCCCAACCCTAAAGCTGAATTGAGAAACCGTTTCTATACCTACCGTAGACTTTTTTTCAGTTACCATATAGTGGGCGTCGACTGTTGCTTCATGAGACCCATGTATGTCATGGTAGCGAGGTATACAAGATTTTTGTTCTAATTTGAAATTTTCATATACCGCAAAAAAAATCGAAGAGGAAAATCGCACAAAAAAAGTCGCACACACAAAATAGGTTCTCACAAAAACAGGTTGGAACTATTGGGTCTACAAAGACAGTTCTTGTATCATATTGTACTAGCACATTTACGACCATATTCACAGTCACCAGAATCACAGTTAACACCTTGGCGACGAAGTGTCAAGTCCAAAAACCCCCAAAAACCGTATTCATAGTACCCGGTTCACACCGTAAAACTGTGTTATGGAGGATTTACACCACTGCTGTAAAAGAGACATAAGAGACATTTTCGGTAACGATATTTCTCCCAAAAGATGGCGTTGCCAGCGGGAGCGGGAAAAGCGATAGGTTTTTTGATCGCTCGGCGGGAAAAGCGACTCCCTGGTGAATCGCTTTCAGTCGCAGGAATGGCGGCCCGGATTTTCCTTCACATTGCTTGTGCTTTTCCTAGTCCCTTTCTATGTGACTTTATGTCAAACAGAATATTGAAATTTTCATTTGAAAACAAAAAATCAAGCCTATGTATTCACAAGTAGCCTAAATAATTAACTGAGGCTGATGAAAAATATTTTTGGCTGTTGAAGAACTGATGAATTTTCTCATTTGAACTAGATGGCAGCACATGTTCTGCTCTGCGACTACGATTTCATTACTCCTCAATTAATCGGAACGCTCTGGTCAACTCTGGTTATGCAACAGCCTTTGAATTTCAAGGAAGCACGATATTGATATTAGAAGATAATTTTTGCATTTCTATTAGAGAAATCAAGTCAACCCAGATCTCCCGCCGGCTCAAGAAAATGGCCGCCAGTGATCGTAATTACGTCGCTGATGTCGTAGCGATTTTTTCCCAGCGATAGTTTTCGAGGATTCCTATTGGTGCTTTTGAAAAAATTTTCGTCGCTATTACAGCAAACCGAAAATGTCGCTTTTACAGTAGTGCTGTAAATCCTCCATTAGAGTTGATACCCCAGAGGCCGAGGTGTCAACTCTTGAATCAAGAACCGGCGCGGCGCATGCGCAGTCGCTACTTCTCCATAAAACAGGAGAGCTTTAAATTAAATGGCGGCAAACGAATTTTTCGCAGCACAAATTTCAGCAACCGAACCAGAATAATAAAGCCCGATGGAACAAATCTCCGACGAAAAACCATTTCTAGGATGGAATGAAGAACATAGAGGTAAGTTTTGTATAAATTCCTCTCGTAAAAATGTCTATCTGGAATTTGCTCATTGCATACACTACTTGATACTACGAAGTAAAACATGATGAGAGACCTAATAGATCGGCATTAAAATATTTTCTTATTTACTCCTATCTACAATATTTATTTTCCTCTTGTTTAACGTTTTATGTTTTGAATCAATTAGTAACTTTCTGAGTTCTTATCTATTTATGATTTTAAAACAGTCAAATCCTGCCCAGGCGAACGTCTAATAATCTAGTTTATATTGAAAGTTTGTCAAGTTATTGTAAATAAGCTGTTAAAATATTCATTAACCATAAATATAATCAGTTAAATTACTATTATAATGCAGTAGCACTTTCGAGAATTGTTCCGTTTGTTTATTTTCCATTCTGCAAACGAAACTCATGAAATAAGAAATTGAAATTCTGATGTTAAAAAAAACATTTGTTAGAACCAGAACACTCATTTATAATTCTTTTTCCAAGCAAAACATTTGTATTAATGTATTGTGTTTTCAATGAAGAACAAAAAATTAATTAATATTTTTTTCAATTAGTACTAATTATAATCTGAATATTTGAGATATTATATTTTTATTTTTATTACAGGTATCATATAACAGCTGCCTATACTATGTTTATCTTCCTTTAGCTCCAGTCTGTATTTGTGCCATGAAAAACCATTTGAAAATGATTGATTATTAATAGTTTTAGTTTTAAATTGTGAAATAAAATATTTTACCACAGTATCATAATTTCTTAGTGTTTCTTATTTGATGATGCCATAAATTATACAAAATAAAGGTATGTTTTTTATATTAGTTAGTTTATTTTAGTAATGAGAGTAGTAGAAAATTATTAAAAGGTAAAGTATGACAATAATAGCAAATACTGTTAAAAACACATGGTCTAAATTAGTATAAGGATTTTTATGTTCAAAAAGTTGCTCAAATTACTATTTCTTGAATAAAAATGCATGTTATACTTTAATGTTGTTTAAGAATATGTATTTTTTATATTAGCTTACAGGCCTAATATTTTAAGAACTTTAATTCTCTTTCTTCAAATCAGATATCATTTTTAAATTTAAAAGTAATCAAAATTTGAATTATTTTAAAAAATGTCTTGTTTATTGCATGGAAGTTAAATTAACTATCCAGACAGAATAATATATTGGGAGAACTCAATACAAATCCTAGCTTTTGTTTCTTATTCTTTTCTTATTTCATTTTTGTTCATATTAATTTTTGCTAGATTAAAAAAATTAAATAATATTGAGTAACCACTTTGAGTAAGTACATTTTAAAATCTGTTCCACAAATATATTATGTTAAAAAATATAGTATGTTAACAGCTGTCTTTGTCCCTGAATTTTGTAAAAATATGAGCCTTTAACAACTGAAAATAATTAAGAAATAAAGTTTATTACAGTCAACATCTAAAGGAAAAACATTTTTAACCTCTAGTTTTGTTTGATAGCTTTAAAATTTAATATTCTTATCAAGGAAAGTTTCAGGGAAGTTTGAAATTTATAGTTAATACTCTGATAGGTATATAATATCTTGTATATTGATTCAAATAGATTTATTATTTACTATTTAATTGAGTTTCAACACATGTAGGTTTACTACAGAACAGGTTTCCAAAACCGTTCCAGACATAACGCAAGTAGATAGAAAATGACAGTTCACTGACATTGGGAAGGTGGGTAGTGTCTGGGCCGGTACTTTAAAGTACCGGCCCAGACACTATGCCAATTCAAATAAAATGTTCTCGTAAGGTTACATGCTGACTGGGTTGGGGCTCTGTCTGGGCTGATACTTTGGGGCTCTGTCTGGGCCGATACTTTGGGGCTCTGTCTGGGGTTTGTCTGGGGTCTCTCTGGGTCTGGGGTTTGTCTGTCTCTGTCTGGGGTTTGTCTGGGCTTGTCTGTTTGGGGCTCCGATACTTTGCGGTTCTACCAATAAAATGAGGTTCTGTCTATAAGGGCAAGTACTTTGCGGCTCCCTTCCCATTCTACGAGATTGCGGCTGTCTGGGCCAGTACTTTAGGTAAAATGGGCTAAATGAAGCTGTCTGGCCAGGTACTTTGGGTAAAATTGGCAAAATGCGGCTGTCTGGGCATATACTTTGCGGATATGTCTGAGCAGGTACTTTGCGGCTCTATCACTAAATTGCGGCTCTAGGACTTTGCAGCTCTACCACTATATATCGGAGCCCTAAGACCCACCAGCCAATCAGCAGGAAGCTAAATGATAGTTAAAATTATTTTACTGCATAAAATTATAAGGTTAATTAACAAACTGTAACCGCTTTTAACTGTAATTTGAACAAAATTAGTAAATTGCAGCTCTTCCACTATATTGGGGCTCTAGAACTCATGCAACAACAAGAGGCTAAATTGAGACTTTCTAAATTATTTTAGATAAATATGTTACTTTATATGCCAGTGTATAAATATATCAGCAGGTTAAAAACTCGAAGTAATTAATTTTATTTGATGTATTATAGTTTTACAATTGCATCAAGCATAGCAGTATTTCTACCTTAGCCGCTCAGCCAGCGTAAAGCATTGCCACGTGTTTGTATTTACTAAACAAACAAGTTTCAAGTGACGCGCTTCTCTCTACCCAATCAGAGAAGACCTTTAAAGCGTGAATCAACTTCGCCAAGCAATCGCCAAAGCCAGCGCCAGTGTCAGCTAATCCGAGTACAATGAATACGGACTCGGATCAACTCTGTGTGAACTTTCTCGCCCGTTCAAACTAGTGCTGCCTGACACCGGTGTCAACTCGAAAGCCGTGAATATGATCGTTAGTCTACTTTATAAACGTCCAAAGAAAGTGTTTTCAAAAACAGTCCTTTAGGGTTATAATCGCCAAAATTTGAAAAAAAACCCCGATTTTGAGCGGTTTTTTCAATTTTTGACAAAGTTGCGTTCGGCACTCAAGGTCACAAACTTGGATTATTCATTAGGCCAACATCATAAACAAGTCTGCAAAAAATCAGAATTACCGGATTTCACGCATACTACCTCATACGTTCAGGCTACAAAGTTACTGGGCTAGTGGGGGAAACATCCTTTTTTATTTCATATTCGGAGAGAGAGCACCCTAGAAAACACTAGTAAACCAAATTTCACCATATTCTACCGATAGTTAGCACATAAAATAACTTTTTTGACTTGATGGACCGAACCTCTAAAGAAGGGATTTTCCAATCGCATATAATGTTTGTATGCGATTAAATAAAAAAAGCCATCCCAAACAAGCTGCAGATGAGAACGACGTAGCTTGACTGGTTTCTGCACTAAACGGCGGGGAATTTTGTTCACGCCGTCTCATCTGCACCGTTTGACATGTTTCTGCACTAAAGCTGAAATTAACATGCTGGAAAACTATTTAAAAATCACGTTATTTTTATAATTCTTACGTTATTTTATAATTCGTGTATGGTAAACCCCTACAGAATCCCATGACACCAATAATTCACTTTTGAAAAAAGTGGCGTTTGACACGTTTCAGAAGTGATTCAATCACAGCATGTAGAGTAGAGTGTTAATGCACAATAATTTGCCTATACAGTGTTTATGAAGCAATAACAAAACATCGATAGGGGTGCTCCTTGTGTACTTTTAAGGCCTATCTAATTGTGTTAGGCATTTTAAAGAAAACTTAGGGGATTTGTACTTGCATATCAATTATGATAATTACCTGACTCGCACAATCAAATGAAAAGTTGAGGGATGTTAGAAGACGCAAAAGGGTTCGATCACAGTTCGTCTTCACGGCTAGAAAAAACCATACGTTTATAATACAGGGTGCGTCAAAAGTTCGTGAGAACTTTAAAAATTAATAATAAAAAATCGAAAAGAGATAAAAATCTGCCGTCTGCTGCAATGTTCTTGATTTGGCTTTGGATTTTTTACACCAAATTTTGAAAATTCGTAGTTCCCCAACCTCTATGTAGATGGCAGCACCACTTCTTTCGAAAATAAGGAATTTCGTCCAGCTAAGTTCCCCCTTTTTCTTCAGCGTAGGGATTTATCGAATATTGCGATTGAATCGATTTCCGAATAAAGTGAAACTCTAATTCTCGGAATGTAATTGTCAGGGCTGGTTTTAAGCCATGCTGATCTTTTAAACATTTGATTAGATTGTTAAATTAAGATATTTTATGATCCTTTCTTTGTTTCACGCACAAATTTAAACTTTTTACGAATGAATTTAGTTCGATCGCGTACTGTGATAACGAGTATTTATTTTTATGTTAGGGTTTTTTATTTATTGAGTCTTTAACAGAGAGAAATCTAATCTTAGCAGTTTTCAGTTTCTCTTTTTTTCTCATCTGATTTTCAACTTAATTTATAGATTTTTAAAAACGATTCATGATCAGATTTTTTGATGTTTTTTTATCTTAACCCCTTTTGGTTTTTCTCTGTAAATTGCGTTTGAATTATTTTTGATTTGTGCGCCTCTATGGGGTACACTTGATCCATCACAGTACATCTAGATTTATCCCTCGTTACAAAAGAAGGGTGGATCGGGATGATCACAGCTCTAAAAAAATGACAAAACATTTCTGACAAACAATAAAGGTTTTATAAAAGAAAGTTAAGACATTTCTTTCTGAGTACAATTTCAAAACTATTCAGTGGGGCCGTATCCTTCATCTTAGCTCGTTGCGCACAAAATCGTAATTAATACTCTGTGATTTAAATCATTACAGTAAGTTTTCTAACAATCTGCTTTAATGATTTAATCATGTACGCTTGGTATGAAGGGGGTTATAGAAATAAGTTTGAATCAACCCCATATTCCCTGAAACGATAGATTTTGGCCAGAAGATTAGTGCTGCCATCTACATAGAGGTTGGGGAACTACGAATTTTCAAAATTTGGAGTAAAAAAATCCAAAGCCAAATCAAGAACATTGCAGCAGACGGCAGATTTTTATCTCTTTTAGTTTTTTTATTATTAATTTTTAAAGTTCTCACGAACTTTTGACGCACCCTGTATTGTTTATAATATATTTACAATATATAATTTAATGTTTATAATATTGAATTAAAATGAACCCTACCTGGAAGAATACCCAAACACAATTCCCTTGTATAGTGCTAGTAAAAGGTGTTATTTAGGGTCCATTATATGACCCTCTGTTATTTATTTAAAATATCAAAGTAGCTAAAATTTTTACTGTAAAAAATAAAAGGATGATACGAAATAATAATTTATGTAAACAAAGATCCTAACTTTATGAAGAATGGGTATCTTTTCAAAATAATAGCAACTGGTTTTTACACTAATTTAAGCTATAACGAATACTATATTCGATATTAAACGGGCAGTGCCCATTACAATAAAGTTTCTTGTCTTGCCTATACTCGATATTAACCTTGAAATGAAACAACTTTAAGTTAGCTATCCCATGAAAACAGTTACAATTATAATGAATGTAATTTAAAAAAAAAAACCCTATTTTCTTCTCATATTGATTCAGACTAAAAATGGAAAATTCACGTTAAATACGTTTCAGACAAAGTACAGTCTTGTGGGAAAATAAACTTAACAGTGGACATTTAATACACAATACGCACCGAATCGTCCCACTTCGTACTGGGAATAGTTATAACAAAAATTTGGTGGAAAAATTATGAGCGGATAGGACTACTGACAGTAACTTAATTATCTTCGGAGAGTAAGAATCATTTTTCCGAATTCTTAAAGATATTTAATACTTAAGCTGCTTTGTCACCAGTCACATTAGATCTCTATCACAATTTCCTAATTTTAAAAATTCCATAAACGAATTGCAATTTTTGAAAAATTCCAAATCGTTATCTTTTAATTAAAAAGACTTAATTCATTAATCTTTCCGTTATTGGGTTTCTTTAATGTATTTTATTTACTCAACTTTAAAGTGGTGAGTGTAATCGCAACACGCTTAAACTAAAGCCCTAGATCCTCTACCTTAAGTAGCGACATCACGCTCAATCGGCCGCCATTGTAGGGAGAACTCACTACTAGTGACGATAAGCAAGACTATCCAGACTAGTAGTGAGTTCTCCCCACAATGGCGGCCGATTGAGCGTGATGTCGCTACTTAAGGTAGAGGATCCAGGGCTTTAGCTTAAACTACTGTCATTTTTAGAAAATAATATAACTGAATAATATTAAAAACACACACAGTATTATTTTTCTTTACCATAGAATGGTCGAATGTTGTGCATAGAGTCTTTCCATAATTGGACTCTTCTTAGAACTTCAGCCAGATCCATCACATAAAAAGATCTTTCAACTCCCTAAAAAGAAATGAAAAAAAATTGTTTGGGAAAAAAGGATTAACTATGGCTACCCTAGATTCATTAGGACAGAGAAGCTCGAAATTTTGTCATGTGACATTAGTCCTGAAAACACTTTTGATAAGGCTATTGTTGGGCAAAGTCGATACTTTTAGGTATCGATTACCTATGTATCGATACTTCTAGGTATCGAATACCTATGTATCGAATACCTATATATCGATACTTCTAGGTATCGAATACCTATGTATCGATACTTCTAGGTATCGAATACCTATGTATCGAAACTTTTAGGTATCGAATACCTATGTATCGATACTTTTAGGTATCGAATACCAATGTATCGATTCTTCTAGGTATCGAATACTTATGTATCGATACTTCTAGGTATCGAATACCTATGTATCGATACTTTTAGATATCGAATATCTTTTTCTCGAAACTTTTAGGAATCGAGTATTTTCAGGTATCAAATACTTCTTAGAACTCTTTTGAAATTGAGTATAAATATGGTATAAAAAATTCACTAATTTTACTTGCGAACTGAAATCATCCCAATTTTCAAATGATACACATGAACCACCCTTGTGATGCTATAGGGATAATTTATAAAAAAAATTAAAAATTAAGAAAATTAAAAAAACACACAAACCGCCACTCCGAGTCCCCACCCCAAAAGCAGAAGGTCGATTTCAAAAGTAGTACCAATTTTTTTGATGCCAAAAGAACTATAATCGAAAATAGTATCGTTAGAAAGTTAGGTACCAAAAACACTGGGTATCGAAATGTATCGCTAGAAGTTAGGTACCCAAAGTACTGGTATCGAAAAATATAGATACCATATGAACGATATCTCAGGTGATACATCTCAAGAGTGGATACTTTGGATGAATAGGGATATACGTGACTCAATGCGGAAAAATAGTTTTTGAGCTGTAAAATGAGGACAGTCTTCGTTAAATCAACGGCATATAAAATTAAAATAACTTCATTGAAAAAATTTTCAAAGAATTTTTCAATAAAGTATCGATACTTTTAGGTACTAGATACTTATAGGTATCGAATATTTAAGCACTTCGTATCGATACCTGCCATCGATACCATTCATCGAAGGGGCAACACTACGGTTCTAAATATTTCTGAAGGAATCGATTCCAGAATCGAAAAACCTTGGAATCGATACCAAGGAATCGAATTGAACCCTTGATACTAGCAGGAATCGAAACTTTGGAATCGTACCTAATTTTCTATAAAATACAGAAAATTATTAACAATTTTGTTCACTAACTAACTAGTATTTTGATAATTAATTAGTACGTTTCAGCAGAAATCGAATCTTAGGAATCTTCTTATACAGAAAATTATTGAGAATTTAGTTCTCTAATTAATAGGTATTTTGATCATTAATTAATATTTAGCTGATTAGTAATTAAATCAATAATTATTTCTTATTATCCTTGATTTATGATTGAAATATATAAGATCGATCTTCGATTCTACTAATTTGATACTAGCCCTAAGGAATCGATTCCAGGTGGGAATCGAATCCAAGAATCGAACTCAGGAATCGAATCGAACGATTTTTTAGAACCCTAGGCAACACTTAATTTCTTTATTCTACGTAGAACTTACATATTCGGAGAGATAATCCTTAAAAACCCCTGCACCAAATTTTATTGATTTCTGCCGGTAATTAGCGGAGGAAATCACTTCTAAAGTTTAAGACGGTCTGCAAAATATTGAATTGAAATTAGAGCTGCAAGAGCAATTTGGTTTAGAGTTGAAACACAATATTTTAGTAAAGTTTCTAAACGCCTTCCTGAAACAGACCTAGGAGGAAGCCTCCAATGTTAAAATCATCATCATCTTTATACAAGCAAATAATCAATATTAAAAATTTTACCCCGAAATCATGTATGCTTTTGAAATAATCCTTTTTTGCAGCCTGCCAATGGTTTGAGCAAGTTGCGGTTTTGATATTGCAAGTGATTGCGGCCCTCGATCACTTGCAATATGAAATCCTCGCTTAAACCCTTTCCACTAAAGTCTTTTAGCAGCAGTGTATTCATACGGAGGAGTTTCCAATCTTATTTAGCTTAAGGTGTACGTACACACTACGAAATCCCGAAAATAGACCTCAACAATGGATACTTTTTCCTCTATTTTGAAGTGTATTTTAAATATGCAGATTCGGAATAACTTATGATTTTGTAGATAACTATCTAATTTGTATTTGTAAGCATTCAAATTTTATCAAAATAAGTTTTTAATATATTTTAACGGAACTTTTAAAATTTTAATTTTTTTCATGGTTTTCAATTTTAAACAGTGATAATTTCAGAAATATTTAGTTTATCTTGATAAAACTTGGGTTTTTACAATCTTTAGAGTTATACTAAGGGTCTGACCCTCCAAAATAATCAAGGTTATTAGAAGTTTATTTTAAACAAATTTTTAAGTATTTAAGTCTCTGAAAAATATCGGGATTTTTTCGGCTATCTTCAAGAACAGAATTGTTACAGAAAAACTATTCAACGCAGATCCTTTTTTCGAGGGTCGGACCCTTAAGTACAGTTAAAAGAACGGTTTCCAACCAGAATTGAGTGTCTAAGATAATTTGAATGTGATTAAGAACTGTTTGAAAATGATGCTAATTAGGACATTATTTCCTAATTAACTAATTAATATTTTGTAAGTTCTTTTCAGGAAAATGGTTTTAACAACGAATCACTATCCTAACAGTGAAAAAATTAAATTTTTTAATCCAAAAATAAGAAAAAAGTTGTCTAGTGTGTACGTACACTAGGGTGTCCCGAAAAAATTTTTTTTGGCTTTCGTTAACGGAAGACCTCTCAAAATTTGCGTAATTGATTGTAGATTACAAAAATATTTTTAAAAACAAAATTAAACTATATCTTCAGGGCTCTACCTTTCGTTAAAGTTTAAGAAATTACCCTTTTTATGGAGATTTTTCGCTCTATTCCTAATTTCGGCTCCTAATCTGAACTTTAAAAAATATTCTTTATATGTAATGCATACTGTCTGTTTTCATTCGTGAAAAACATCTGCTTATCTGCCCGTGCATTCTGCACAAGCCATCTGCACTTTTGCGCATACCTCTATGGCGCATACTTTAGGCCTGCTTTGATTTCAGAAAAAAAGCGACTGGTTGTTTATTTCATTTAATCGGATTGATTTGAAGGCGTTCTTTTCTTCGGCATTTATATCAGAGCTAGAACTGCTTGAACTTTAGAAAATTACCCCTTTGGACACTTTCTCCATCCATGAAAGGGAAGGCGGCGTGGGGCATAGCATAGGAGGCACGGCAAGTTTCAATTTCACGTAACTTTTCAACATTTTAATTCCATCAAGTTTCAACTTGTTTTGAGAACTTAACTTACGAGTGTTATCTTCGTAGCAAAAGTTATCTTTATGCTTTAAAAGTACTGTTTTAAAGTGCAGTTGTGATTTAAAAAATGAGTTCAAGGCGTAGTGATACTACTTGTTCTATATTGGGACCATATAAACAACTTGGCGATAAACAGCTACCAACTATAAGAGACGTCATTAAATGCATTTTATATGTCAAGAGCGACCTGAAATGGAAGAATAATGGACAGGATCCTCCCAATTCAGATGTATTTGCAATTGTTTCTGAAGAGATCAACAATATTTGGACAAAAGCTTCCATTCCAATCGTAACTAAACAACGAGTTATTCAATTACTGAAATACTATTTCAAAAATTACATCAGTTTGAAAAGATACCCTCAAAACAAACGAAATGTTATTTTTCAAAACAACCTGGAGTGTTTTTTAGAGTCATCTGAGAAGTTATTTGACGCCTGCTTGTAAATGCAGTTCATTTGAATCCTGTTCGTGTTTGAAACCTATGAAAGTTCCTATCAATGAGAGAAGTTTTTTAGGGGATCGGAGAAGTTTTTAAGGGGGAAAATAGGGGATCGTTACCATCGCAAAGAAGTTCTACAAGAGCACATTTCAATTTTAGCTGAACCTGGATCATTTTATTTGGGACACATATCGCCAAATCGAGGCACTGCAAAGGAAATTTGTAATTCCATCACAACTTATCTAGAGGATCAAGGTTTGGATTTAAATGAAGTGATTTGTGTTGGATGTGATGGAACGGCAACTAACACTGGTTGGAAAGGTGGTGTGATTCAATATTTAGAGAAGCATTTTGAAAGACCGTTACAATGGTGTGTGTGTTTGCTTCATACCAACGAGTTACCCCTTCGTCACTTATTCTTGACCTTAGATAGTCGCACTTCTGGTCCTACTGAATATTCTGGACCTATTGGAAAAGAATTAGCTCTATGTGAATTCAAAACCATTGTATCTTTTGTGCTGTCTCTGGTAATTTGCCTGACTTGCCTAAAAATTTGGTCAAAGAACTAAGTACGGATCAGAAATATCTCTATGAGATCTGCCAAGCTGTCTCGATTGGTTTATGTTCTCCTGAGCTGGATAATCGTCAACCTGGAAAAATGGCCCACTTCAGCTAGTTAACTACGTGGTTAAAGTATACGCTCCAATTTAGTTTCTTATAAAGCAAAATGCCTCTTTTAAGGATGGAGCCAAACACATTTTTCAGTTAGTAACGTACTCTCGATTTTTACCAAAAAATTTTAGATGTGTTGCGAATTCTGTTGTACAAAGAAACGCTTTCTTTGCACATCCTGAATACTTACTTATCAGTATGTTGTGTGATGAAAGAGATTATATCCGGGAACTAGCTTTCCGAAGAATTATTAAGACTAGAGAAGCTGAAAGGAACATTAACTGTAGGATTTTTAAGCATCCAAAAATTAACATCTCTGCAACAGATTACTCTGAAATAATCGAATGGGGCGAGTGGTCAGATTACATCTCCACCGGTCCTTAGACATATTTCAAATGAGGACCTTCAGATAATAGCAAAGTGTAAGAGCTTAGACATAGTTGACTTTCCTTGCCACACACAATCTCTGGAAAGATGTGTGAAACTAGTTACTGAGGCCTCCCAAAGTGTAACTGATGTTAGTTCCAGGGATGGCTTCATCAGAACACGGCTACAATCTCCAGCAGAAATGCCAAATTTTGGACACAAGAATAAATTTAAATTTAAGTTTGGTTATTTTATATAAGATCTATTTTGTTTATTATGATTTTCAAAGTCATGTTTCGTTTACTTCTGTAATGAAATTCCCTTTGAACTTGAATATTTTATTAATTTAGGCATACGGTATATAGGTCTGAAAAACTAAAAATTTACAAAACTTCAAGGTGAGGTAGAGCCCCAAAGATGACATGCAATTTTATTTTTTTTACTATTTTCATAATCTGTGTAAAATTACGCAACTTTTGATACCTCTTCCGTTAGTGTAGCTCAAAAAAAATTTTTTACCATAGACCAACGGGACACCCTAACGTACACCTTAATAGGGGAGAGTGGGGCTATTTCGCACATGGGGCATATTTGGACAGACGGCATTTCTAACTGGTTCTAACTGGCAAATATTTAATTAAATTCTTAACTAAAAGAATGGTGACTGTTATGATTTACTACTGATTTATAACAAGATTTGCTATAGCTTATAAATAACTGAATTTGAATTTAACAACTTTTATACCAGGATAACAGTTATAATTTAATAACTAATTTTATGATTTTAGGATTAAGTTTCAATTCATCATACCTCTTTATTCGTGATATGCCTCAAATAGTCATCAAATGAGCTGAAGTGTATTGATGAATGCCCCTCGGTAAATATAACTGGTTCATCCTTTGAAGAGGACCCGTCCATTCTCTTACAATTTCAACACTGTGAATAAATATATTTTTAATCAATCAATCTATACTCTATTCATTTTGAATAGGCGCCTGAAAATATTTCCTTCCCCAACCACCGATCCTTCAAAGTGACGAAGAAGGCTTAATACTGAACTATGGTTACGCTTCTAGCGTGGAGGAAAGCACTAGTTCTCAGGCGCCAATTCTAAATGAACAGAGTATAATATATTAACTAAAGAAAAGGAAAGCAAAAATAAACACGGCATGTTGTTCAGTAAATATACAAATAGAAAATGCACAATAATTCCGATAAACAACTAAACTTTGACAAATGAAACTTTTTTTGCCATTTTAATATCAGACAACGTTTTTTTATCAAACACGGATCATCGTTTGGCGATCGGGGAATAAAATCTAGCATCGTAACTGGGGATCGTTATTTTAATGATTACACAGAGCAACAGTGAAAATGCAAAAATATATCTAATATATTTCGACTTGCTGAACACGAATATGGCAATAAAAATTGGAAATTGGTTCGGATTTTTTGTAATGCTGAGATATTGCTCTAAATCAGTGTTTCTAAACTTTTTTTGGTCCACGCCCCACCAAAGCCTTTCTAAATTTTCTATGCCCCCCAGTAAGATAACATATTTTTTATACTCAAAATGTAATATTAAATTAAAACGTAATTGGATGATTTTTGTTTAGAAAACTAGTGAGTTAATTTTCAAAACCCAAAATGCAAAACTTAATTTTAAATACAAAATAATTTTAATGAAATAGCTTTTCACATATTTTAAATACATAACATTCATTAACGAGACCCTTGCAGAGTTGTAACCAGGCTGTTTTGGGGGTTGACTCAAAATTTTGAGGTACAGCCTTACAAGTACTTTTTGTGCATAAAGTTTTAAATGACTTATCAAGTAAAATTGCCCCCCCCAGAAAATTTTAGAAATTTACCCCTTTAAAATTGTGTTGTAGTTAATTTTGAGTTAGTGAGTGTCAGAATTTTCGAAAATCCTATCATAATTAAAGTGACCAACATAAACGAATAAGTTATAAGGGGGGTCTGGGGGTTCCCCCCCCCCCAGAAAATTTTCGGTATTTTCTCCAATCTGGAGCGCAATTTGGTTGAAAATTTTTAAATTGCCCCCCTAGAAAGTCAAATTGCCCACCGGTGGGGCGTGCGCCCCACGTTGGGAAACACTGCTCTAAATAATACCTAAAACACATTAAATTGCACTTTGAGTTTTTTCACTGCGTAATTTATAAATAAGTTAAAATAACAGAACGAAGTACTACCAAATCATGATTGACGAGTTCTCTTTTTCTTTCGGCTGTATTCCATACCTGGATCATCTCTAAAAAGAGTCCAGCAGTAGTCCCCAAGCATAGAGGCAGACCACTTTCCGTTATAAGGTAACTTTATTTCAGACATATCCTAGTGGAAATGTTCACCATGCTAATCACTGAATTTTCCACAGTTAGAAGGGGAGAATTCAAGGTGATAATCCAAAAAATGCAGCTTTAACGACATTCAACAACTGAATTTCTGGTATAAGGCTAACATGTCCTGAACAAGATCTTTATAATACTCCGTTCTTGCGTTGCCTAGAAAGTTTACACAAACTTGACAGTGCATCCCACACTTTTTTTATTATTTTATCACAATCTAGAAGGTTTTCAAATTTTGAATCTTTAAAAATATCTCTTATCTGAGGACCTATAAGAATTCCTTCTTTGGTCTCTCTTCTTTGCCTCACTCAGACGGTGAAATTTTTCGCGCAAGTAAATGAAAGCTGGCTTAGTCTTATCCACCGCTTTAATCAATTGCTTTACAATGTCCACTTTAATGTGTAAAGCAGGTGATATTTTATCTTGAGAAATAAGAAGAGAGTTCTTGTGATTCATTATTCCTATTGTTTCAAACATATCCTGGGAGGCTAGTCTTTTTGAATGTAGTGTAATTCTGTTGCACGACTGTTCCATTTACAAAGGAAGCAGCAATATTTTGTGAATCCCTGTTGAAGGCCCATCAATAACGCCACTACTTTCAAGTCGGCAGACACCCCATCCATATTTTGCGTATTTAGTTCGATGAAGAAGTAACTGCATGTGTTCGCGTGTCTCTTGCATATGAGCAGCAAATGCAATGGGAATGGAAGGGAGCTTATTGCCATTGTGGAGTAATACCATCTTTGGACTCAATTTAGAGGAATCTATAAACAAACGCCACTCGTTAACATCAAGAGGTATATGTTAATGTATTATTAGTTTTATTATTTCATGGATGCATGGGAATATTTTTAATGAAGACATCTCTTAACTTTGTCGACCACCTGGCGACTTTTATCGAGAAATTCTTTACCAAATATTATTTTTATTATTATTTTATGAATGTGTTTATGTTAGAGAACATCTCAGATAAAATATTTCGCAATTAAATGGGTAATAGAGTATTGTATATTAAAATATTCTTAAAAAACAGTGGAATTTCAGCATTAATTACGCTAAATCAGACCCCCCCTTGTATCTCCAAAACTCGAACAAACAAGATTTTTTTAGGTGATATTCGGGTTCAGAAGGTCAAATTCAGTAGGAATTGGCTATTTTCATCATTTTTACACGAACTTTGTCAAAAAGTGTTGCCCAGTGTTATTTGTGAGCACGGGCGTCGGCGTCATCACCGGGGGGGACGTGTCCCCCCCCCAATAATTGGGAACATTGTTTAAAAATCTATGTTTTTAACTTTTCAGGGCGACCAAAAATTTACTTTATGTGTGTTTCTCTGACTTTGAATCATAAAAGATGTTGCCAATATACCAATGACACCTAATTTAAGAGGCGTACACAAGAAGGAGACGGACACCTCATTTTAAAACACGATTTCATTTAGGGTAGGTTGAAGCAAGTGAGAGATTGGGAAAACATTATCACAACAAAAATTCTGTTTCTAGCTAAAAAAAAATAATAATTTAATGAGACCCCTCAAAAAAATCCAGCTACAGCACCTGGTTTAAGCAAAAAAAATTAATTTTGAAACTGTTATCTTTTAACACTTAAAATTAGTTTAAACCTGTATTTTAAAGGTCAAATTTCAAAACTTTTTCTGGGGGAGGACCCCCAGACCCCCCTTTATAGTGCAAAGTTACAAACGGTTTATGAAAAGTTTGAACAGAAGTTAATTAGCTGATTCAAAACCACCTTAAAATTCTTAAACGAGGGCAAAAAAGAAAAACGATTATTTTGGGGTAGTTAACTAGCAGTTTTTAAAGACAATTGGGGAGGATCCCGAATCCTTGAGGCGTCCCCCCCAATATTCAGGAGCCGCCGACGCCAATGTTTGTGAGTATATTATTTCTTGATTTTTATATTTTGTTCCGAAAATTAAAAATAGTTGAAGTAGCATTAGTAAAAGTATAGAAAACTAACTGTAAAAGAAAACTTATCATTTATGTTTTTTATTCTATGTTTTCTAAGTTTTAAAGAAAATTGGGATGTAAGATTAATAAATTTAATTTTTTTAAATTTCTTTCCAAATTATAAATAAAATTGTGCCTAAAATTACCTCATTAATAAGTGTTTTGTAATTCATTAACAATAAATCTTAAAAATTATGTTATCAGTAGTTTTATTTACGTAACAATTAATACAATACACTTAGGATTCAATAATCTTTTCTTAACAAGGTTGAGTAATTCATTGATAAAAACGTATTTTGAGAAAGAAGATTTACTATTATTACGAAATTACGATTTAGTTTTAAAGATAATAGCTATAAAATTCATTCATTTGCTTAATTTAAAAATTAAAAACTATAAGTAACGTTATTAAAGCTACCATTATGACTAACAGTAGTAAAGGCATAACTTTAAATTGCGCTATCGTTTTTGTGTTTTATTTTAGTATCATTATTAGTAGATTTTATGTCAAGACAAATTAATAATATCAATGCAGCTTTCAAATATTTATTTAATCTCAATAAGTTTAAGATTTAATTATTTCGTTGTTTAGGTGATTGCTTTAGCAATTGTACACATTACCGTTTATGATTATTTTGTTAATAATTTGAAACTCGAGATTCTAATAAGATAATTTTGGGCCAATTCCCCCTAAAACAAAAGTCTAAGTAACGAGCTTTAAATATGCCATAATTTTAATATGAAATCTGTATTCGTATAAGCTAAAGGGAAACTTACCCCTTCCCTTGTGTAATCCTGAATACTCAAGTGGTGTTAACGCATTTAGTTACAATGTAACTGATTTTATCTTATCTTCAATCTTAATAGAAACGCGCATTTGGAAAATTCGTAGGTTCAATATTAAAAAAGAAAATCCTTGAAATGTAATCAGAATATCGAATCTCTTGCGTTTTTTTTCAATCACTCTTTTGAGATTTGCTGACCCATATCGACTATTATCCGTGAATGTGTAAGGTTCTTATCAGGGTCTAAAGTTGATAAATGTGTAGTAACGAAGAAAAAATCTAAATAGGATCAACATTTTTATTTTACACTTTTAAAAATCAGACAGTGGAATTCATCCAACACGGATCATCGTTTGGCGATCACAAAAAAATCGCGTCGTAATCGTTACTGATTACACTGGTCAACAATGAAAAAATTTCCTTGATGAAAATAGTCAATTCTTATAGATTTTGGGTCGCTGAATACGAAAATTGCCATGAAAACTCTCAATTGACTCAGGATTTTATGGGAACAGCCCCTCCCCCTTTTTACGTTTTTCGATGACTTTATAACTTTAAACTCGATTTTCAGGGACAAAAAGCATTGCTTTAGGGCCGTATTCAGAAACTTTAACACGAGATGGAAACGAGATGAGAACGAGATGGAAACGTTGTAAAATCTCACGTAACGATCACGAAACGATAAATTGGAAATGGTCGTTCAAGAGCACCCGTCTCTTCAAAAGCGAAAAATTTAGCTGACTCTGATTGGCTGAAAAAAAATCTCGTCTTGGTCTGCTTGGTGACGTAAGAGATTTTATCCAATGAGGGAAAGGATCGGAAACTCCCGTTAGTGTTTCGGGAAAATATCGTTTCAAATTCATCGTTTCCATAACGTTCTCGTTTCCATCTCGTTCTCATCTCGTTTCCATCTCGTGTTAAAGTTTCTGAATACGGCCCTAAGTCTTCAAATTGCCCCCAGGAGACAAAGAAAGGATCAAATTAATAAAATATGATAAATTTATAACAAATGGATAGGTTTACGGGGTAATTACCCCCCTAAAAACGCAATGAATCGTTAAAAATAGTAGGATTTGTTTTACCTATTTATTTCGCTTACTTTTCACCCAATTCACGTTTGAAGGGTCCTAACCCTTCACCAAGGACCCAAATTTGATTGCAATATGCAGCAATGATTTTTAATAAAAGCGGTTTAGCTGGGGCCAAAGCACCCACGAAAGGGTTTAATGCTGCACTTAGAGTTACACTTCTGTGCAAAATAAAAGTCAAAATGCCACCGACTGCATTTCAGCTTATTCTTGTGTAAAATGACCTGCGGAAGTCAAATATGACACCCATTTTCCTCCATCACCTTCAGTTTTTAAGAGGATGCTCCCATATTGTTATCCACAGCCCCGTGCATTTATTAATATCTTGAAAAATGGGAATCCTCAATCCCTCCCTAAAACCGGTCAGTTTTTAAAGAACTGAGGAGTTTCTACTTAGGATAGACTCAAAATATAAGAAAAACGTCATTTGTAATCTTTTCAAAATCATCAATATTAATTCCTATTCACGATTTTGGAAGTCCTCTGACCTCTTCCGCGGGGGCTTCTGGGAGGCTAACACCTCAGCCGCTTTTAGTAAAAAATATTGCTGCATATTGTCATCAAATTTGGGTCCTTGGGACCCTTTAAAGAGGAATTGAGAAAAAAAATAAGCGAAATAAATAGGGTATAACAAATCCTACTATTTTTAACGATTTTAGGGAGTAATTACCCCTTAAACCTATCCATTGGTTATAAATTTATCATATTTTATTAATTTGAATCTTTCTTGTCCCTTGGGGGGCAATTTGAAGACTAAAGCGATGCTTTTTGACCCTGAAAATCGAGTTTAAAGTTATAAAGTCGTCAAAAAACGTAAAAAGGGGGAGGGGCTATTCCCCGAAAATCCTGAGTCAATTGATAATTTTAATGGTCATTTTCGTATTCAGCGCTCCAAAATCTATAAGAAATGACTATTTTCATCAAGGAAAAAATTTTGAAGGTCAAATTTGTTGAACAGTGTTATCATAATTTTAATAATTATCTGCGATCATTATTTCTTGAGTTTTATTTTTCATACCAAAAAATTAAATAAATTTATCTCACTTCAGATAGCTTACAATAATAATTAAATTACATATAGGGGAAAGTCGCCCAATGTGGGATAGGTTCCTAATATGGCGCACCCCCTTATCTTTAAAATCCGAAAGTGTCACGATCCATGAGGGGCATTTCTTAATTATTTAGACTAATTAATTGTAACCACAGGTAAAATTAGGAAGGTAAGGACTTAACTCCTTTCTCACGAGCATCAAATAACTTTGAAGAACATTTAAAACTTTTCGGAGAGGTTTTGGAGGACCTGTACAGCAAAAACGGGAACTTGTTTTTTAAAATTTTTTGTTTTTTTCTTCTCAGATTGATCGAAATTTTAATATTCATGCATCTTTTTTTAAATTTTTCGGCCCATTAATTTTTTTTGGCAGATTTTTAAAAAAAAAGAGCTAAATCCTAATATGGGATATTCTCAAGGTTCCTAAAATGGGATATCTCATATTGAGAACTAATTTTTCAGATTTGTTTACTGCACGGAATTAGTGTCTTATTAGGATCAGAAGGAAAGTATGTAATTGTATTGTAAAACAACGACTTTCTGATCAAATTAAAATCAGTCCCAGTCGTCTTTCAATGAAATCCGTCCTTGTTTGGTTTAAAAATCTATCAAAAATACAGAAATCCTTATTTAACTTTTGTTATCAGTGTATGAATAGTAATTTTAAGACCATATTTTCCTTCTATAGTCATTCCTCAAGGACGGAAGATCCATTGAAGATCTTATAAAATCTAAACTTGGAAGAAAGCCGGTCTTTTCAAACTTGCCAAATATTGCATAAATATGTCCGACCATTATTTTGGATTAAGAATTACCGACATAAAACGTATTGCCTACCAGTTGGCAGTAGGAAATAAAATTCCTCACCCATTCAATGAAGAAAAAGAGTCGGCTGGAAACTTCAGGGGTATTTATAAAATCATCTATTCAATCAGGAACCTATTCTCAGTCAATAACCTTAGCAAAATTAGCTACTGCATCTGCGTCTAGAAACTCGCTTACAGATTCTTCCAAATTAACAGATCCAGAATGTCCTATCTGCTTTTTGCGGTTGTCTGAAGACTCCCATCTGGAGAAATGGGCTATTTGCCAGAAATGTTTTCTATGGTACCATAAAGATTGTGGAGACATTCAAAACAATTATTTGTTTTGCAAGATTTGCTTTATAAACAATTAATTAATTTTAGTAAAAGTCAATTTATTGTTATTTTTTGTGGAAAAAATCCCTTTTTTGCTTAATTTTTAGTGTGTCTCTATTAGTGTAACTCTATTTAGTCATTCTGTGCTAAAAAGTAGTTGCTTTGCACATTAAACTAGGCTTTTGCACATTAAACTAGGCATATTATGAAGAGAGTTTATTCCCATTTTGATGCTTATTCCCAAAATGAGACTATCTCATATTGGGAACACCTTGTATCGCATATTAGGCGACCCGTATCGCATATTAGGCAACTTCTGAATTTTAATTAAAATGCATTTTTTGTATAATTAATTAATTTTTTCATAAAAAATCAAACTTGATTTCGAATTAGTATTGAAAAAGTTGTATAAGGTCACTTAAAGTTTTATTTTAGCATTTTTCAGGAAAAAATAAATTCGTTTCAAAAAAGTGTATCCCATATTGGGCGACTTTCCCCTAAAATGAAGCTCAAGGGAATATGCCCTTTCCTCCTGTAAATGCAAGTACACATTCTTAAAAATTTTTTAAAGACAAATATTGAAATATTTGTTTAATACTATTTTATGTTTCAATTTTCGACATCCTAAGTTCCCTCGCTAGGTTATGAATCAAGTTTATTTTTTCGATATTCGGAGAAACATTAATCACCATTTTAACTCGAAGTCAACGAAAGAAAATGGTTAAATTATTTCGCTTAATTTACCCCGCAGAGCCTGCGGTTCCCTTTAAATATTTTCCAAATTTCGTTTTCCCGCAGAAATAAAAAAAATAAACACTTTTTTCCTTTATCGGAAAGAAATTTACCTAATGTTGCCACCGGAAGATTGGAATAAAGCGGAAAATTGCCCACCGGTTGTTTAAGAAGCAAAGAAAAAAATGGCAACTGGGAAATAGAGAGGAAAATATTTCGTCGGAACTTAGGATGTATATTTCATCTAGTAATTACTTTCATTTTTTAAACTTAACTCAACTTTCAGTTACATGCTTTTTTTCATTGTTGTTCTTTTTCCGTTCCGGAAGAACAAATTAAATAGCCTGCTCTCAAATTTGATTAAAAAGATTCTTGTTGAATATTCTTCAAAACTTCTGCGGTGCAAGAGAATTCTTTATAAGTGCTAGATTGCCGCCGGTACGTTTCTTTCAAATATTAACAGAAATGTAAAGTGGGTGCTGGTATTTCCCAGTTTTGATTATTCTATGCGAAAAGTCTCACGCAAAACGGCCATTTTTCATCCAAAGACAGTCGCCATTTTTTCTTACTGTGTTCTCGTCTTCTTCTTAGATTCCGAGTTCAAGTCCGAATATCTAATCTTGCAACTCGCCAGCTTGGGGCTTTATAAAACATAAACGCGTGATACAATTTTTAAATTAAAACTTAAAAATTCGTGGAATGTAAGACAGTTTTGCAAGAGTGTTAACCCATGTTTTTTTATGCAGTCAAGTTGGTATTTTAAAAGGATCCACAAATTTTCTTACACAAAACAACTTAGCATAAACCTCCATTCAAAATGCATAAGCATATTTTCCTATTCCACTTCGTAAGATTTAAACATGAACTTAAGGACCAATCAGATAGTTTGCAGAGCGACTGACAATTCCATACCTGGAATGGCAATTAGTTGACAAACCAATCAGAGTTCTCGTCCACACCACCACCATTATGTAATTAGAAAATATGATATATCTTTTAAGAGAAATTTTTTAGTTGGAGGTAAAATTTCTTTGTATAAAAATTGCGCATAGTGGCGTTATAAGGAAATTTGGGGATAGAGCCTCTGAAGTTTTTCATTTTTGACTAAAGATAGATAAATGGATGAACAGAGAGAGATAGAGGAATAGAAAGATAGAGAGATATATAAATAGAAAAAATAAAATGAATAAAAAAGTACCCTTAGGGGAGTAGCCAAGAGGAGGATTTGGGGTTATAGCCTCAGAACAATTTCATTTTTTATCAGATGTAAATAGATATAAATACTATAAATATAAATAGATAGAGGAATAGATATATAAAAAATAGATAGATGGGTAGAAAACGACTAAGTATGCTAATTTCCTCCTTTTTACCATATTATCATTTTCTAATTTTTTTAGCCTTTACCACTGAGAGGATAAGCAATTAAGGATTCCATTATTTTTAATGATTACAAAACCATCAAACTTATAAGTCGAGACCTGCGTTTATATTTGTCCAAGAAAAACATAATTAATAATTCATAGAATTCCATCAAGTCTAAGGTTGCATTCTGACCATTTCTAGTTGGTTTATCTTCTCCTCATCAAGAAAACTATCTCTACAGGTTCCTTTCTGTATACCACTGCCCTAGCGAAATCCTGTCTTTGGATGAAAAATGACTGAATCGCGTGAGATTCGCGAGATTCGCAATCAAATACCTACGCACGCCAGTGTCTCTTCAAGACTATTGACTCGTGGTTTAAGACTAAGGATAAACAGTTAAAAAGAATCGCCGAAACTTGGACGTCACGCAATCGGACGTTTCCGAGGTTTTGATTGGCCAGGAAAGTTGCCTTCTTCGACCAATAGGGAGACGGAAAGCGAAATTGTTCCGAAGTAAGATGAAGAATCAAGTTTTTTTTTATTTTTTTGGATGGAATTTTCTTGAAGTAAAAATATTTTTTCCCGAGAAAAGTTGCAGGTTTTGAATTCGTGGTAGATTAAAATGTTTCGGGGTTTCGGAGAATAGAGGAATATTTTTTTAAGGTGGTAAGGTTTTATTTCATACTGAAATGGGGTTTAGGATTTAGATAACTGCTCGAATTATTAATTTATGAAACTTTCGAAGTATAGTTTTTTTAATGAATTTATTATACCTATTAAAATGCAAGAGCTCTTAAAAAGAGCTGTTGTCTAAATTATCCTTTAGATGCAGGAGTGATTTCCTCAATTTTGCAAGATGAAAGCTGTTTTTCTGAAATTTTTACCGATATTGATCACTTACCAGAAAAAAAAGAAATTTGGCTTGGAGGGGGGGATTTTTTAAGATATAAAGTAAACCATTCCGTTAACGTTTCCGCTAAATATCACCCAAACTCTTTTTAACGCCATATATTCAAATATCAACAAAATTTTCAGATATTTATTAATAAACTGAATGGTTATTGATCTAACTAAACATAATCTATGAGTTTGTAATTATTTAGCAACATTTCTACTATTTGGTGTCTGAAAGAGCATGATGGTATTTAGCGAGAACGCTAACGGATTTGAACCGAAAACAACACCAAAATATTAAAAAAATTTTAGGTTACTTACCTCTGTAAGCCCCATGATACAATGTGGTACACGAGAAGTTTTTGTTTGTTTTAGTAAAAAAATTAACACAATAGACACACATTCGTCAATTGCAGCATCAAAAAATTATTGTTATTACACTCAAACCTGTTTTTGTGAGGTCTTTTTTCTGCGATTTTTTTTGTGCGGTATATAAAAATCGCAGTAAAAAAGACCGCACAAATGAAAAATCGCACAAAAAAGAAACAGGTTCGAGTGTATTTTAAAGTTTATAAAACATTACCTAACAATCACCACATGGGAAAGAAATTAAAATTAAAATTTCATCGAATTATTTCAACCACAGCACAAAGTAACCACATCAAACAAATCGCGTTTACTATGGCGGAAAAATCCTTCATCATTCGACAAGGTTGAAAGATGGCGACAAAATTTCGAAATTACTTTCCTGTACATATTCTGTTCCGAGAGGGTGTTTGCAGATTCAGCACGCCCCTCATTCTAATCAACTCTAATCAAATCAATTTTCCCGACAGTTTACCTGAAGAAAGTTTGTTTATTAATGCCCAAAGAGGGGGGAAATCTTAATACTTTTCACAAACCATGGGTGTGTAAGCAACGTTAGGCATTTGATTTAGTGTTTCATCAGGATTAATTTGTTTAATCGGATGTGTTCAGATTTTTTATTTATTGAAGTGGACTGAAAATTAAAGTAAAGGGCCGTTTCCACTTTTGTGATTGAAGACTTTAGTACGCTGATGCTAAATATAAGGAGTAGAGTACAGTGTGTTCCCAAACTGGCATACTTTGTATCTAAGTAATTAAACTTGCTTCTTCTCTTATAAACTAAATTAAAATGACGATGTTTCGTATTAAATGAGATTATAATCAAAAAACTCGATACAAAGAAAACACAATATCTTTTGAAGAAGCCACAAACTTGTGGTTTCCCAGTAAAGAAGTAGAAGTGTAGTGTAGACTATAGTACAACTGCCACGAGAAACACTTTTGACGTAGTACAATACAAACAATAAATATCGTGGTGATACTTATGGCAACTAGTTATTCCCCTCAATTTTAAGGTGAGGGTAATTTTCATAAACGCTGAATAAACATTTTGGTCCTATATTCTTTGTGACTATCAGTGAGATTTGTGAACGTCTTTTTAAAGTTTTTTTTCTGTTTTTTGGACATTTCATTTGATTTAGTTGCAACTAAACGGCGAGGTTTTTGACCGTACACATAATTGCATGTTTTTATTGAATACATAACCTACATTTTAAGCCCAAGTTTGTTTAAATCGCTTGGATAGTTTTTAAAATATTCTACTCTAAAATTCCTGTTTTTATTATCGGCTACAACAATACGCTTTGAGGAAATTTCGTTGATGAGTTAAGAGAAATGCAGAGAAATTCACAAGAACTTTGAAGTTAGACATCTTATAAACTAATTAAGATCCACATGAGTAAACTTGGGCTTAAAATGTAGATAATTATTCCGCAACAAAATAATATAAAGAGATGATTACTGGAAATTTCACATTTGGTTGTAATTTCCCAATTTATGAAAAAAGGCCGAAAATTCGACTTTCAATTAAGGGCCGTTCAAATATTACGTAAGCACCTTAGGGGGGAGGGGGTTTGCTCTTTGCTTATTTTTCCTGATAAGGGGGGAGGGGGATATGAGTGATGCTTACGTAAGATGCTGCATTTTCGAAAAATACTGTAAGATGTATACTGAAAGAAATACGAGTAAGATGCTGCATTTCTCTTGTTTCTTGCATAAATAATTTCAAAACTCAACCAAAAATAAATTTTACAAACAATTGAATTAGGAAATCTGAGGTAAGCCCTTTTTTCTGGGGATAGACCCCCAAACAATTTGAAATTTTAACCCCGAAAAAAGTAATGTTTCGACTCATTTTTGAACCCTTATGGTTGCACCCAAAAATGACAGCTCCTTGTATACACCTAATTTTCAAGGAGAAAAAAACCAGTACTTTCTGAAAGGGATGTCAAAATTTCGGGGGGGTTGAGGTTTGCTTATCTTTGCTGACAAGGGGGGAGGGGGGATAAAAATGACCAAAAAAGTGCTTACGTAATATTTGAACGGCCCCTTAGCTGCCATTATAAATATAACGCAACCGACCGCTTTGACCGATATAATTTTACATTCCTAGGTGTGAGAGAGTACCCACTTCAGAATTTTCAGAACCACGTTCTTTCGAATCAATTACCATGAATGCAGATCTTGGACTATAAAATTATACAATTAGTCAGGCAACTGGAAAGGCCGACTTATACTATGGATTAATATTAACACTTAAGCATAAACGAAATAAAATTATATTTTGAATATATAAGAATTATTTATATATTTAGTGGTGAGCGTTAGAGAGCATTGAAGAACGGCAATTCTCAACAATAAGTTTATACTATATTTTTTATATTTTATTTATTTATATTTTTATGGACTATAAAATTATACAATTACTGCTGAACCAACGATAGTTAAAGGGTCACGTGATTTTGACAGACTCGGAGGGGAGAAAGGAAGAAGCTGAGGGGCAGTTGATCGAAAGAGGAAGATACATTAACTCCCTCTAACCTTAGTTATACCCTCTAGGTCAGTGGTTCCCAACCTTTTGTGGCCCATCACCCCCTTTCTAGAGGTTGACTAACACCTATCGCCCCCTTTTCATTTTCATTGTATGTCTAATTTTAATTTGAAATAAAGTGTAAATAATAAAGCACTTTTATGTCCGGGGGTCCTGCCCCAGAAAATGTTTGGAAATAAGACTCCAAAAAACAGGTTTTTAACTAGTTATGGTACACCCATATATTTTTAGGCAGGATTTTGATTTTGATGAAGTAATTATAAAAAAGTTTTGAAAAATACATTCCAAGTACAAAAGGGGGGTTAGGAGGTCCTCCCTTCAGAAAATTTTTGGAAATTCGACCCTAAGAAAAAGGGTTTTAACTTGTTTTGGTACATGAAGTACTGAATACAGTCTGTCAGTACAGTACTATTTTATTTTCCCCCTTGAATACTCATCGCCCCCCAATTGCCCCTCACTTATTTATCACCCCCTTGGTAACACAAATCGCCCACCTGGGGGCGATCGCCCCCAGGTTTGGAACCATTAGAGAGCCTGTATACGAGAGAGAGGCGACAACTCAGTATAGCGCGCGCAGATCGGTAAACAGGTTTTCTGTTCGCCACAGCTGGTTCCCTCCATACGATTAGCATTGGACTCGAGACAAGCGGCATGATACAGTTTGGACAGAACTGGATGCGCAGAGACGCTTTTAAGCAAGTTGTCGTCTTTCTCTCTCTCTCTCGTATACTAGTCCAGTAACTTGGTAGTTTTTTCAGGAAAAAAATACAGAAGTTTTTTTCTCGACGGTTTTATATGTTTTCGAGGGTGCTGAATCCGAATCTGAACTTTGCATACAAAATTTCGAATGGCATTTTGGTGAAAATTCGAAAAAACCCAGAAATTTCACCTCATTTTTTGGTTTTTTGTTTGTAGAACGGAAAGTATGGGTTTCTCATGAAAATGTTAAAGGAAAAAAATAAAGATGATAAAACAAGCTAAAAAATTGTCAATTACAACTTTTTTGTCAGACTAATAGTTCGGCCGCTAGAGCGCGTTAAAAATAGGGCAAAATTTGCACCTGCGGGTAAAAATCCAGAAAATCGAACTTTCATCTAAAAAATAAAGTATTTTTTTAAATAAGGTACTTTAAAAACTAATTTTATAATGTTTCACATGAACTAAACCACATATTTAGTCTATTAATTAGTATTTAAATGCATTTTCCTCAGCAATTTTCCTTAAGAACGCAGTTTCAATAGATGACAATAGTGTAATGATCATAGACTTATAATACTAGATAGACTGCTCGTTTGGGGTTGCAAAGTGAAGCGAGCACCTCGTCACGTGACTGGTGGACCCTGCCGAACCGCTTCGAACAGCATTCCTATGTTATTTCAATGGAGGAGAACCGCGTGAGCGTGGTTGAATGCTGAGACTCTCGTTAAAATATATCGAAAATGGTGAAATCCTGCTCTGCATTCGGATGCAATGAAAAGTTTTCCAAAGGAGGATCAGTAACATTTCATAAGTAAGTAAAATTTTTATCAATTTTTGCTTTTATTCGTTAAAAATCACGAAACAAAAAGTAGTCTCTGCTTGCTGCTGTGACTTGAGGTTTAATAAGAAGCATATTATTTAATATATTGTATTGTGAAAGGGATTATTTCCTCAGACAAATTGTTAATTAACAATTTTTATAGCTTTTTATAGATTTTAAGTGCCTATTAATGTTGAAAAAGGGGAATTTTCTTAAACAGGTGTTGCAACTGCAGTTTGGCGCCATTTGGCGATGTTTACTTTTTGAACGAAGTTGTTTATATTTTCCTATTCAATATTAATCAATTTTAATATTATCAATTGAGTTTGTTTTATGTTTTAATATATATCTTTCATATCATTATTTACTTCATAGCAACTTTTCTTATCGAAAATATAGTTGGTAGTTTGCACTGCATCCAGTCATTGCTCCCTATTTAAACTTAACTAGAATCTTATTAGTACTAATTGAATATTTCTCATAGATGTTTTTTATTTTCGTTTTATTGTGCACAGTGAAGAACTATTATAATTAAAATTGAACTTTTGATTAATTTCCATTAATATATTAGTTATATTTTGTACTTTATTTTTGATACTTAAGGATTACCCATTTGTGCAGTAATAGCAATGTGTAACATATTAAAACAACATAATATCCCAAAGAATCACTTAGTAGAGATATTTTGATTGTTTTATTCTAATATTCCTCATTTTTAACAATTTATGATATTGCCTCTTGTGTTTAGCTTGTCCTAATTTTTTATTATTTTTTCATTATTAAAAGGGATTAGTATCAATCACAGGGTTCAATTTCGTTAGAGTTACCGCTAAATATCGCCAATCTCTTTGGGACACCAAAACGTAGAACTAACCTACTAAATAAAATAATTAGAAAGTCAACGTGTGTATATTATGCACATAATTTAACTAATAAACCACATAATTTAACTACTAAATAACTTCAAACTATAGATTAAAATGTTTAATTAGATCAATAAATGTCCAGTTTATCATTAAAAAATCATCTTTTATAGGTTTCCTAAAAATCCTGAGAGAAGAGAACAATGGAGAAAAAATCTTCACCGAGAAAATTTTAATTCATTACTTGTAATTTAATGCTTGGTGAAGTCTGTAATTAATTTAATTGTATATTTTACTTTGTATATTTTTTTACATTGTGAATAAAGTTTTGTTTGCATATTTAGTGGGTATTTGAATAACAACAGTAAATGAGACTTAAATTTGTATTTCAAAAGTAAACTTTGTATTTTACAAGGCTATTTGAACTTGCAATTGAAGTAGTTTTGGTAACCTTTGAAGAAATCATTAATATCTTCATGTTTTAAGAAAACAATTTCCTCTTTAAACTCAGTTAAGAAATTGGATGTATGACTTTCTCTTGAAAATATTGTGGTTTCTTTTTCTTTAATGGAATTATTTTTAAGATATATTAGAAAAGTATGAAATTTGCATTTCATGATTTGCAAAATTAAGTAAGTGTTGGGTTACATTTATAATAAATTATGTAATTATAAAAAGTACAAAGTATAATTTTATGAGCTAAAATTTTAAATTTGTGAAACTATAAATGTAGCAACATGTTTTGAGTAAAAAATAATGTAAGATGCAATACGTATAAGATTACATAAAAGTTTCATTAATTATTTTATGAGTTAGTAAGCCATTCAGCACACAGGGATTTGTGACTGAAACTAGTCCAAATATTTCAGATGAGACCTTTCTATATTTTGATACTGTACTACCTATCTTATTGTTCTTAGTAAAATAAAATTATAGTTAAAGGGATTTTTTTCAACCAAAAAGTATATTTTTGTTGCATAAAAAAGAGCTTTATCAGGAGATTTGAACAAGTATTTTATTCTCAACAATACAAGTCTTTAAATATATTATGTTTTCGTAAGTTCTCAATTAATTTCTCTTCCCTTTTATTTCTTAACTCCTAACATTCCCTTAACTCCGGATAACCCTCATATGCAACGCTAATGCTCGCTTCGCCAAACGTAGCGATAACAGGCCAACGCATTTTCGCCAAGTACCGTTTTAGTCACGTGACGAGTAGGTTTTCGACTAGGGTGGTGGCTTCACTCGGAATGGGTCTTTTTCTACGGCGTGAGCAGTCTATCAGTATTATAAGTCTATGGCAGGGGTTCTCAAACTTTTTATGTCGCGGAGCCCTTTTCAAGAGACAAATTCTTCGCGGAGCCCTTTTCCGAAATAAATTTTTCAAGGTATAAAAGCAAATTACATAAAACCCATTGCTTCTAGAAATAAAAGCATAATAGAAATTTATTTCGGGAGGGGTCCAAAATTATATCTCAGTCCCTCCCATGCATATTTAACAGTTTAATGTAGCTTTTAAAAACATTTTTAGGTATAATTTGCATCTAAGATAATTTATTTGTAAGAAAAATTGTGACAAATTAAGATACAAGTAAAATAGAAGGATCTGGGGTTCCTTCCTCCCCAGAAGATATTTTGAAATGTGATCCTTAAAAACAGCTTTTTAACTCGTTTTAGGTATATCATTGTCCAAATTTTGGACATTCATTTTTAGGTAGGATTTTAATTTTAACGAACTTACTATAAAAATTGACAATAATAAAGTTTCAAGTAATACAATAGGGGGTTTTGGGGTTCCTCCCCCAAAAGAATTTCGGAAATTTGACCCTAAATAACATGGTTTTAACTTGTTTTGTTATACGTAGTCCGGTTTTCCGGGGGAGAGGCTGGGCCCCCTCGGCCCTTTAATATACACCCCGGGATATATGGAATATTTTGTTTACCAATTATATTTTATCATTGGATACAATGCAAATCTTCATTTTATATTTCTGAATAATATAGGTATCACTTTTTAATCATTGTGCCGGAGATGCATGGACATAGGATTCCATACAAAAATCTATACATCTGTAAATTTTGTTTTCCTAGAACAGGGGTTCTCAAACTTTTTATGTCGCGGAGCCCTTTTCAAGAGACAAATTCTTCGCGGAGCCCTTTTCCGAAATAAATTTTTCAAGGTATAAAAGCAAATTACATAAAACCCATTGCTTCTAGAAATAAAAGCATAATAGAAATTTATTTCGGGAGGGGTCCAAAATTATATCTCAGTCCCTCCCATGCATATTTAACAGTTTAATGTAGCTTTTAAAAACATTTTTAGGTATAATTTGCATCTAAGATAATTTATTTGTAAGAAAAATTGTGACAAATTAAGATACAAGTAAAATAGAAGGATCTGGGGTTCCTTCCTCCCCAGAAGATATTTTGAAATGTGATCCTTAAAAACAGCTTTTTAACTCGTTTTAGGTATATCATTGTCCAAATTTTGGACATTCATTTTTAGGTAGGATTTTAATTTTAACGAACTTACTATAAAAATTGACAATAATAAAGTTTCAAGTACAATAGGGGGTTTTGGGGTTCCTCCCCCAAAAGAATTTCGGAAATTTGACCCTAAATAACATGGTTTTAACTTGTTTTGTTATACGTAGTCCGGTTTTCCGGGGGAGAGGCTGGGCCCCCTCGGCCCTTTAATATACACCCCGGGATATATGGAATATTTTGTTTACCAATTATATTTTATCATTGGATACAATGCAAATCTTCATTTTATATTTCTGAATAATATAGGTATCACTTTTTAATCATTGTGCCGGAGATGCATGGACATAGGATTCCATACAAAAATCTATACATCTGTAAATTTTGTTTTCCTAGAAGTTACTTCTTTTGAAATCGAGATCTGTTTTGGGGGGCTGATAGACCATACGTCAGGGGTACTTATCGAAATTTATTTACACATGGGCCCAAAATCATTCCTTATCCCCTCCCATCCCATGCCATAGGATCAATGTTATCTTCTCTTTTTATATATTTTTTTGGCAGAATTTGCATCTTAAAGAATTTCATATAAGAAACGTTTTGTGTAATTAAATTCCAAATGCTATAAAGGGAGGGGGTTGGAAATTTGACTATACTATAAACAGGTTTTCCCTTGGTTTTGGTACATCTACTCCGAATTTTGGACATACATTTTTAAGTAGGATTATGATTTTGCTGAACTTTATAAAAAAAGGTGCTGAGTAATCAATTTGAGAGATGGGGGAATGGGGTTCCTTGGTGTGCTACTATTCGGAGCGGCCGTTTCAGCGGCAGAAATAAAATGAAAGTAAATAGAACTCTCATAATTCTTCTAAAAATTAGTAGAAGAAAAATTTGGTGCCGAAACAGGCCGGCGCCCAAACGGCAAGCGCCAAACCGTCCCATCCTGGGGGTTCCTCCCCCAGAAAAGTTTTGGAAATTTGACCCTAAAAACAGGGTTTTAACTTGTTTTGGTAAACCAAAAAAGACCTGAAAAAGGCAAAAACCAGCAGACCTTACCAACACCTTACAGAAAGTTATTTATATAACATTTCAGAGAAAAGCAAATTAGAATTTATCAAAAAATGTATTTATTTCAAATTTCTTCGCGGAGCCCCTGGAAATGCTTGGCGGAGCCCTAAGGGCTCCGCGGAGCACAGTTTGAGAACCTCTGGTCTATGGTAATGATAGGTAAGTCGCTTGTTGAAGAAAACATACAGAAGTTTTTTTCTCGACGGTTTTATATGTTTTCGAGGGTGCTGAATCCAAATTTGAACTTTGCATACAAAATTTCGAATGGCATTTTGTTGAAAATTCGAAAAAACGCTAAAATTTCACCCCATTTTTTGGATTTTTGCTTGTAGAACGGAAAGTATGGGTTTCTCGTGAAAATGTTAACATTAAAAAATAAGATGATAAAACAAGCTATAAAATTGTAAATTACAATTATTTTGTCCTACTAACAGTTTAGCCACTAGAGCGCGTTGAAAAAAGGGCAAAATTCACCCTAGCGGTGGAAAAATCCAGAAAATGACCCTTATATTTCTATAAAAGTCATATTTCGATTTAGATAACTAAGAAAAACTACATTTATAATTTCTTACATGATATAATCCTACTATTTATCTCAAATATTATTTATTCAATGAATGATCTTTAGGAATTCCCTCCCAAAAACGCAGGTTTTTTAGGCAAAGAAAAACCAGTTACTATTTTCTTTTTTGTCCTAGGCACCAATTCCCAATGAAAACATTTTTAAGCATTAAAAGTTAATTTTTTATCCACTAAACTCATTGCTTTTTATATTATCCTCTCCTGCTCACAAGCTTATAAAATCTATGAATAATTTTTCTTTCTGGAAAACTATAATTTTCTGTTGTAGATTATAAAAACTCCTGGCATGATTATTAGTAATGATACCAAAATTCACAATAACTTCTTGAACCGTGCAATTATAATAATTATTTATTAGTTTCTACACCCAGGAACGTGAATCCAATTGATTTGTTAGGGATAAAATTAAGCATAACTTGGTTATAATATAAAATAACATGATCACAGAAAAAAATTATCCTAATATATACTTAAAAGTGATGAACATAATGGTTTTCTCCATTCGGGAATGGGGTTATATCATGTAAGAAATTATAAATGTAGTTTTTCTTAGTTATCTAAATCGAAATATGACTTTTTTAGGAATATAAAGGTCATTTTCTGGATTTTTCCACCACCAGGGTGAATTTTGCCCTTTTTTCATCGCGCTCTAGCGGCCGAACTGTTAGTAGGACAAAATAATTGTAATTGACAATTTTGTAGCTTGTTTTTTCATCTTTATTTTTTACTTTAACATTTTCATGAGAAACCCATACTTTCCGTTCTACAAACAAAAAAACCAAAAAATGAGGTGAAATTTCAGGGTTTTTTCGAATTTTCACTAAAATGCCATTCGAAATTTTGTATGCAAAGTTCAGATTCGGATTCAGCACCATCGAAAACATATAAAACCGTTGAGAAAAAACTTCTGTATGTTTTCTTCAACAAGCGACTTACTTATCATTACACTATTGTCTTCTATTGAAACTACGTTCTTAAGGAAAATTGCTGAGAAAAATGCATTTAAATACTAATTAATGGACTAAATAGATGGTTTATTTCATGTGAAACTTTATAAAATTAGTTTTTAAAGTACCTTATTTAAAAAAATACTTTATTTTTTAGATGAAAGTTCGATTTTCTGGATTTTTGCCCGCAGGTGCAAATTTTGCCCTATTTTCAACGCGCTCTAGCGGCCGAACTATTAGTCTGACCAAAAAGTTGTAATTGACAATTTTTTAGCTTGTTTTATCATCTTTATTTTTTTCTATTAACATTTTCATGAGAAACCCATACTTTCCGTTCTACAAACAAAAAACTAAAAAATGAGGTGAAATTTCAGGGTTTTTTCGAATTTTCACCAAAATGCCATTCGAAATTTTGTATGCAAAGTTCAGATTCGGATTCAGCACCCTCGAAAACATATAAAACCGTCGAGAAAAAAACTTCTGTATTTTTTCCTGAAACACCCTCTTTTTGACACCAAGTTACTGTACAGGCTCTCTAGGAACCACTGCTCTAGATACATAAAAATCAGTATATTTTAAATAAAATAAAAAATACTGAAGTAAAAAATCACGTAGCTCTTTTACCATAGTTGGTTCACACATTGTCAGGCTGCTGGAAAGTCCGACTTTATGTAACAGAAACTCAATTAAGGGTCAGAATATATGTACACTTATCTTTTAAATATATAAGAATTATTTATATATTTAGTGGTGAGTGTTAGAGAGCATTGAAGAACAGCCGTTTTCAACAATAAGTTAATTTCCGATAAATAATAATGGATCGAAGAATACAATCGATATTCCCCACTACACCAAAATCCGATTTTCACTATCTCTCTGTAACTGTAGCCGTTACCTTTCCCCACACCTAATTATTACAGTTCAATTTTAAAACTCGATTGTTTATATCGATTCACCATTTTGTCCGTGGGATAAACTTCCTCAAAAATAATTGCTAGTTAGCTCAGCAGTAACGATAATGACTTTAATTAAGATGATAGATACATATTAGCTGATGCACGGGGTTCTAAAGAGTGTTTGAAAGGGCAGAAGGTATTGAAAAGCGAGAGGTTTTTTCCTAAAAAATGTCCCTCTTTAGCATGGATAGAGTAACGAACTTACCATTTGTGTTGTAAGGTGAATGGAGACCTTGCTAATAGCATAAATTAGGAACAAAAATACGTTTCAAAGTTTCTGAACACAGTTTATTTAACAGATAATTAGGTCCATTATGAAGGAAAATGCATGTTTTTCTCAAGCTGGATGGTAATGGCTTACCATTTGTAACTTCTTTTTCAGTTTCTGAATATGAGCATTTACTAAACTGCGTTTTTCATTTAAGTAACAATGTATAAATAGTTTTTAGACCTTTATATGTATACACACACAATAATTTTGAATTTCAGCATGCTAAAAAATGATTTTAAGCACTTTTTACTTATATTTTTTTAAATTTTTCACTCACAAAAAGGACATTAAGCAAAGTAGTAAACACCCCCTTCAACTTTAATAACGCCTCCCCCAAATTTCCTTTTAAGTCATCACCTCCCCCTAGAATGCTCCCTGATGACCTGCTCTTTAGACTTAAATTTCAAAACATTTTCTGGGGGAGGACCCTTAGATCTCCCATCAAATAATTAAAACACGATTATTCACGAGCTACTTAATATTATGTTCGTTGATAAGATTTAATTTGATTTTGAAAATTTTTAGCCCCCCCCACCCCTCAAAAAAAAAACAAATCCTGAATCCGCCATTGAGACCCATCTCTAGTCAAACCCTTCCCCCCTACTAATTTCAATGGACCCATCCCCCAATCTGTATCAAATCAACCCCTCAGACCTCTCAGCGAGGGGGATGGCATCAGTAACGAAGTTTGAATTCGAATCGAACCGTCAGGTGCCGACGACGCCTTTACACTGTTAGCCTTAGCCACCCCAAATGTTTTACAGGATTAAAGGACGACATTTTAAAGTGTTATATTTATTCAATGTGTATTAATGTGTATATTTATTCAAAGTGTTATTATCTTTATTCAATGTTAGAAATTGGAAGAAAAAACCAACTGGTCCTTCAGACCACTAATTTTGCCAATCTTACTGGTCCTCAACCAAAAGGACTAGTCCACCAAATTAAAAAGGACGGGTTTATTCAGGTAATCATTATATAAAGATGATTTGCAAAAGATCGCTATGATTTCAAAATTTTGGTAAAAAAAACCCCAAGTTTAACTGAACTGGTTCTTTCTGGGGGGCTCGAGGATTTTTAAAACACCTCCAGCAGCAGAAACTGCTGTATTTTTGAAAATATTGAAAGATAATATGCTTTTTTGGCCATAAAGTTACAAATCAAACCATTTAAAAGCTTCAAATTTACGATTTATTCAAGGAAATTATCTTTAGATGCCATTTTATTCAAAAATATTCTACACGTTTGAGGGGGCGCACTTGCCCCCGTACCACCCCCCTTCCTGAATCCGCAACTGAATATCGATCTAATGCATAGTCTAATGGCCATGGCAATCTTTCAAATATATCGAATTATGCTCCCGGTAGTATTTAGACCCCAATTACATAAACAAACTTTTTGAGTGGTGAGTAAACTCAGTCAATGGACGAAGAGAAAATTTCTAAAAGCCATCAAGCCAAAGACACATTCCAGTTTTAACCAAGTTACACTACTACAATAATCAATTTTTCAAACGTAGTCTGGTATTCCCTAAAACTTCAACACCACACCATATACAAAAATCCAAAGTTTATTTCCCCCAACTCCTTCAAACACGATCGTCTCCATTGAAACCCTTGTTTACGACAGCCGGGGCTTTTTGCCCATGGTAAGGGCGTAAGGGGCGGTTTCAGAGGGGAGAATTGGGGCGTAAACGCCGCGCCCCTGACCGTAGCGGGGCTTCTAATGGATCCCTCGTAAAGCCCCCGAATGGGGCGTTTGGGAGAGGACTGCTTGGGGGTATAGATGTGACAGTGTTGGAAGGGACGGGTGTCAAATTGCAGTCGCAGTTTTGGAGGGTGGTTTCATAAATTGACAATGAGTAAACATATATCAATGGTTCCCATCCCGTGGTCCGCGGACCATAGGGGGTCCGCTTTTTTATGACCAAGCCGTTTTCATCTATATATATATTTTTGAAATAATAATAATAATAAGCTTTATTATCACATATAGCATATGTACAGAAAATAAGATATATTCGTCACCAAGGGGACTTTGTCCCGTTCAGGTGACAGATAAATTTGAATATAAATAATGTAATAGGGTAAACTTTAACTTAATGAAAATAAATTTAAGATAAATATACATAAAAACACACACTGAAAAGCAATAGGAACTAAAAAGAAAACCTTAAAAATTGAAAACAAGGTTACAAAATTTATAGTCGTACATGAGAAAAAAAAACAAAAAAAATTAAATTAAAATTGAATAACTGAAGGCATAATTTTAAATTTGAAAATTGAATAAAAAATGAAAAGGAAATAACATAGATTTAATAATAAACAGAGTTGGCAAAAGTCTGGTTATTAAAGTTATAGTTGCTTCGTTTTAAATTTGAAAATAATGGTCTATGTCGTCCAAATTTATTATGAAGTTAAATAGTTCACGTTTAAATGTTGAATACGTCTTTATCTTTATGTTTTGAAGATAAGAAGGCACATGGTTATAGATTTTAGGTCCTAAAAAGAAGAAATTCTTCCGAAATATTTCTTTAGAAAAACGAGGAATTTTATAAATTTCATTAGGTCTTCTTTGAGATACATTTAATTTAAGGAATTAAAATGTAAGGGAATTTAATTAATTTAAGGAATTAAAATGTAAGGGAATTTAATTAATTTAAGGAATTAAAATGTAAGGGTATTTAAGGAATTATTTTAAGGGATTTTTTTCTTAAAGTTTGTTTTTAAACACAATTTTACATTTCTATTTTGTAATTATGACGGCTACATAGTTTAATTTCACCTTTCTACTGCCCATGGTATAGCAAATAGGCTACCATAAATTTAGCTTCAATTTTCAGCGTGAGGTAGCAATTTTCTGCATGTTTTTAGGTTATTGCAGTAATAATTGCACCTTCAAGGGCTATATTTAATTAATATTATAAAAAATTGGGGGCATTTTTGTTTTATTTGACCTTAAACTACATGAATAAGGCAAAAATATATTTTTTCCATAGTTATTTCTGGTAGTAAATGTAATGTGTTCATTAGAGTAAGAGTAGAGAGTAAGTAAGAGTTCATTAGAGTAGGTAGTAATGTGTTCATTAGAGGGCAAAGGCAAACATTCTAGTTCAGGCCTAAAAAACATGTACTGTGATGTGGACCGAATTCTAACACCGTGTGCCAAAAAATCTGTCTCGTCTGATCTAGTGAGTCAAAGAATTGATCGAAATTTCCAATCATTTGGATATAATATAGAGATTAATTATTTATTGAATAATAGAGAAAAATGATTGCATAGTCTTTATGTTCAAAATATTTTTTTGTGGAGATACTTCATGTTTTCATTGACTTTCATGAAATTTGTATACTTTAGAAGTTTTGTTCACATTCCTTAAAAATTTACAAAATAAATGCTTATTATTTCAAACCAAATTTCTTCAATCACTTAAATTTTTAGAAACAAACTTATCTGGCCACAAAAAGAGTTTAAGCTGTGTATCCCGCTGTGTTAAAAGTGTGTGTATTATTGTGTATTATTGTGTGTATTATTGTGTATTATTGTGTGTATTATTGTGTATTATTGTGTGTATTAAGCTGTGTTTTAAGCCCGAGACTCGGGCATACAGTTACACTGTTTGCCACTTGTTGTAGTAATTGATTCGCTTATTGTAATCAGTTAAATTTTCGTCAAGCGTGATCACATTAAATGGAGTGTCGACTGCATTAATAATAAGAACTAGAAAAACCCTCCCGGATATTTTTACACGGCCCCCTTATCCAATCCACCATACCACCAACAGCCGCAACCCGAAAAATATTTCCAGCATCCCCTCCCTCATAAAACTCATTCAAGAAAGCTGGAGGACACTTCCAACTCCTCAACCCCCATCGACAGTCCACACATAAATCGAAGGGGACCCCCTTTGCCCTATTAACCCTGTTTCAAAGGCGCCCTCCGAAGACGATAAAGTCGCCAAATAAACGTGAAAAACGAGCCCATCGCCAACGGGGCACCCTCGTTTCCAGAGCCATTTTAATTACAGGAATTTTCAAAAATGGATTCTTCCATTTCCGGATATGTTGAGTTGAGTTGTTAGCGTCGTTTCGACTTGGGTTGAGGGGTATAATGGGAGGATGTTAAAATCGTTTGGCGGCTGTTTATGGCGATTTTTTGAGATATTTGGCGACGGAGAGGGGAGTATCCTGTCTTCAGTGATGGGGTTTAGTATGGGCTGTATTTTTGGATATTGAATGTGTTGGAGGATGTTGTTAAAGTTGTTTGGTACTGTGGAGGGGATTTTTAGCAATGATCTCTACTGGAAGTGTAGTTCTTGTGTTCATTTGAGCTCGAATACTTCAAATTTTGCCCCTGTAAAATGTTCTTCTGGGTAGTTTTGTAAAGGGAAGTGAATTTTAGCACATTCAACTACTGCATGGAATGTTTTAGGAAAGATGTTTATACGTTATCTTTAAAATATGTATTACAAGAAATGTTTTCAGTGGAATGGTTGGAAAAAACTAGAAAGAAAGAAAAGAAAGTTCTAGTTCATCTAGAAAGTTTTGCACACACATATATAAGAAGGAAAGACCATTTCAACACAGTCAAATGCGTCGACGGCCTAGAAAAATGCAACATAGTTAAAGAATGTCGTGTTGCAAAAAAATAAGAATTTTTAGAGTAAAAGTTATAAAAAATAAAAATACTTAATTTTGAATATGGAAATACACACAGATGCATACAAATTGTGTAGAACCTAAATATAATATTAATAGATTTGTTGGTTGTTCTTTATATAAAGAATTTTATATAAAGAACAACCAACAAATCTATTAATATTATATTTAATTTATATATTTATTTTAATTTATTTATATATTTAATCTATTAATATTATATTAAAAGGAATTCAATAAATGAGAAATGTGGTTTTAAAATGTGAAATTATTAAAATATACCTATATACTCGGTATTTATGCCCTAAATTATCTCACAATTAGAAGTTTGAGTTTTCTCACTGTTTATACAAAGGAACCTGCTTGGCTTGCTCCCTTTAAAGTTTCAAAACTCACTTGACTTTATACTAACACAAACGAGTTGAATAAACTAACACATTAACCGAGTTAGGAAATACACGGTTTGCTTATAGATAAGATGATTTGTAGATTACCAAGGTCATTGCTTTATTCGTACTACCTATTAACTATTAAGTGATGACCTCATAATCATTCAAAATATCTACTTTCCGTTGAAGAGAATACGTATTGATAACCATTTCTTTAAAAAATGTTTTAGCAAGACAAACTAAACATTTTAACCTCCATATATAGCAAGTTAACGATCTATTTTCAAGTAAAGGAAAAAAATTAAATTAAAAAAGATCTTCCACAAATTCACAAGTTTTTATGGTAAAAACAACGTAGAACGTAGGGTTAATTTTTTTGTATAAGTGATAACAAATTAGACAAATAAAACCTAAAGAAACTGTTTTTTATTTATTTCCTTTTTTAATATTGGAAAAATTTCGAATTTCACATTTCTATTGATATTGAAATTTTTTTTGTACTTTTGATTTGTTTTCACGCTCATTTTTCAATGAAAATTGCTTAATCTTTTAAGATCTTTCATGAAGATTTTTTATTATTATTTTGCCACTAGGTGCTCAACAAATCCTTTTAATAGATTCAGCACAGTATTTTCACTAATAATAATATTATTTTGACTCTACGAGAAGTTTCTTCAAATCTAGGCTTGCCATGGACTTTTAAATCAACCTTTATATAAAAATATTTTGGAAGAAAATTAATCCAAGTTTCTTTTAAGTCAAGTATCGAATAACACTCACTTGTTCTTTGTGTGTGTGAATAATACTACTCACCTACTTGTTAGTATAGATAGATTATAGAATAATACTTGTACCGATTTTAGTATTGAGTAATATATTAGTACTAATTTTGGTATTGAATTGAATGAGGTAAAAATATTGAAGTACAGTTTCTCTACCTGTGTTAACAAGGGTATTCAAAATATTTTAGAGGAACATGAAATTTTTTTTCTGAAATGTAATAAACAAAAAAATAATTTCCGAGCTACTAAAAATTCCCTTGCTTTATAATCTCTCCCATCTAAGTTCATCATCAAAGATATGTGACCAACATACGAAATTATCAGTGCCTGCTACCCTTTAATAACAGGGTAAACGCTAAGCCATCCAGTTAATCATTCCAAGTAATCCCTTTTTAAACAGGGTGTTAAGCGTTTAAGAGTCAACAACGCCACACTAGCCCCGATAAAGTATTATCTCAATCCTTTTACCCTAAATTTTACGATTCTTTCATCCCTGGGCTCTTGAGCCAGCCATAAAAATATAACCACGGTCTTTTAAAAGCCTCTCTTCAGCGTTATCTTTTTTCTGCAAGAAGTTGATCTAAAAATTTATATTCCCGGCAGTGGATAAAAGATTAAATAGACCATAAATAGAATAGCTATTCCGTGTTCCCCTAATTCGAGATTCAATTCGGGCAGTAAAGATATTTAGGGGTGAAGGGGATAAAAAAATGTTATGTTTGAGGAGGGGGGTTTTAGTAAGTATAAAATAGTAGGGATATTTTATGTTTTAATAGCCGGCTCTGGAGCAATAATTTGGGTGAGAATTTATTTTACGGCTTTGTGTCTTGAAAAGTTGAGTTTTTTTATGCTTAAGCTTTTAATACTTTATTACTCTTATAATAGAAACTGAACATAAGTGGTTATTGATTTTTTTAGGATTATGATTACTTGCAAGGATCCGTCAGATCTGACTTATTTGTAAGTTAGGGAGGGTCTTCACAGCTTTAAGTCAGCTTTAAACAGTCTAAATCCCTATAGTGCGGACGCTTAGCACAAAAAAAACAGAATCCGGCAATTCTGGCTACCAGCATGAAACTAGGAACAATTGTTCTTTATGATATGAGGGTCTAAAAACCGCCCGGACCCTAGCTGGGGGACCCTCTGATAAGGAGGAATTCAAGATGGCGTCCAAGATGGAGCTGGCATCAAATTATAAATGTCGATTTTTAGGTTTTCAGCTATGCAGATTTCAAAAAAATAATTTTTCGCTCTAATTTTCAACCAAGCACCTTTTTTATCCATCTGGGAAAGAAAAATTCAAGATGGCAGCCAAAATTAGAGAAGTTTGTTTTAACCGATATATTAGACGAAATTTATGTTTTAAACAAGTCCAATTGTGTAAAAATATGTAAACAAATATAAAAATACCTTCCTCCGTAAAATAAGGTACATGTTAGTTCACAAAGGAATTTAAAGATGGCGTCCAATATGGCACCAAAAATCAAGTTATTCAATTTGCACGTTATAACGTTTGATTTATAGGTTTTAGACTACGCTGATTTCAAAAGTAATAATATAAAAACTCTAAAACCTTTCTTTGCAAAATTATTTGCTTATTTTCTGGTCTAGGAAGAAGATATTTTAAAGGACTAAAAGTTTCATGCTGGTAGCCAGAATTGCCGTTTCTTTAATTCAAGATGGCAGATGGAATATAGATTGCTGCTGCACTACTTGTAGAACAGATTTTATACAAAGTGTTTCAAAAGTCCCTTTCACGGCTTTTATTTGCAACCGACGTCTCCTAGGGTCATGGAAGTAAGGTTTACGCCCTAGGTAAGTGACCGAGGAGAATTCATTGAGATAACTCACAGCGCCCTTACGGCAAAATAAAAGAAATTGATAAATTTCATTGAAAAAACTAAAGGAGATCAAGTAAAAACTGCAGGTCAAATATTGTTTCAATATTAAAAAAAACTCTCTGGAAAAAAACCATTAAACGATCGATATTAGCATGTGAAAATAGCACTTTTTCAGGCCTCAAAAAATCAAAACGTTTTTCTTATTTTTTTACTAAGTTCTGTCTTTATCTGACTAAAAAACACAAAAATGCATATTAACACTCTCATATTAACCTCTCAGATTTGCAAAAAAAATCTTTCTTAATATTAAATTTTAAACAAGATTTAATGTAAAAATTTACACTCATCCAGCGTTTTGTTTTTATAAGTACATAACATCTACACCTATATCAGATGCGTAGAAGTGTTAGAAATGCTACAATAAAAAAAACTGGATAATCACGTTGAAATCTGGAATCAATCATTAAAAACCATTTCGGTCACCTCTTATTTTGTAACTTTGTTTAATCTTAAGACTCTTGACTAAACGCTAGCCTTGAAGTCTAATCCCTGATGGTTGAACACATCAAATGGCACTTCAGAGTGGCTGTATGGTATGGTAGGGTCTTATCATTTCTTTTCCTTTTTACTGATTATTATTTTAGGCCTTTTAGGGGAATCAGAATGATCGACCAGAATGATTGCTATTTTCTTTATCAGAACATAATCCAATTTATTGAAAGTTTATAAATATAGAGAGATATTCCGATTGTCTATTCCAGTGATTTTCAACGATTTCCAGATAAGAATCGATCTTCAACGCTATTCATCAGCACTACCTACACATTCTTGTTATCAATGGGACATCAACGTTAAATCATGCGCCGAAGAGTCAACCTGCTATTAATACAATGCGGAATTTATACTATTGGATAAAAAATTTGCATGATGATAATAACCAAGAAAAAATAGGTTATGTATAATAAGCCAACAGGTTCTAGAAAAGTCAGTTATAAGCAGAGATGGGCAAAATGTAATCAGATTAATGATTAACGATTACGATTACAAATGTAATCTGATTACATTTGTAATCTGATTACTTTTTCACAAATGTAATCTGATTACATTTGTAATCTGATTACTTTTGCACAAATGTAATCTGATTACATTTGTAATCTGATTACTTTTGCACAAATGTAATCTGATTACGTTTGTAATCTGATTACTTTTGTACGAATGTAATCTGATTACAGATTACATTTTGTAATCGTTAATCTGATTACAGATTACAATTGTAATCTAATATAACATGTCTTGATTACTTTTTCTGATTGATAATGGTAGGGTGCGGATAGGGTGTATTGTTGTTCCGCCACATACAGGAAGTGGTCCACAACTGACAGGAAATGGTCCAAAATTGACCGGAAGTGCTCCAAAACTGACTGGAAGTGGTCAACAACTCACCGGAAGTGTTTCGAAACTTTCCGGAAGTAGTCCACAACTTGCCGGAAACGGTCCGCAACTTAAAAATAGAGGTTCGTAACTTCCCGGAAGTGCTCCGAAACTTTCCGGAAATGGTTCCCAACTTACCGGAAACGGTCCGCAACTTAATAGAAGTGGTTTCGTAACTCCCCGAAAGTTGTCCGCGACTCCCCGGAAGTGGTCCAAAACTGATCGGAAGTGGTCCGAAACTTACCGGAAGTGGTCCACAACTGACCGGATATGGTCCACATTTTACCGGAAATGGTCCGCAACTTAAAAGAAGTGGTTCGTAACTTCCCGGAAGTTGTCCACGGCTCACCGGAAGTGGTCCACAACTTACCGGAAGTAGTCAACAACTGACCGGAAGTGGTTCCCAATTGACCAGAAGTGGCCCACAACTGACCAAAAAGGGTCCTCAACTGACCGGAAGTGGTTCACATCTGACCGGAAGTGGTTCACATCTGACCGGAAGTGGTTCACAATTGACCGGAAGTGCTCTGAAACTTACCGGAAACGGTACGCAACTTAATAGGCATAGTTCTTATCTTCCCGGAAGTTGTCCGCGGCTTACCAGAAGTGGTCCAAATCAGATCGGAAGTGGTCTACAACTGACCGAAAGTGGTACACAACTGACCGGAAGTGGTCCACAACTTCCCGGAAGTGCTACGAAACTTACCGACAAGTTGTGGACCACTTCCGGTAAGTCATGGACCACTTCTGGTAGGTTACGGACCACTTCCGGTTCGTAACAGATCACTTCCGGCAAGTTGTGGACCACTTCCGGTAAGTCATTGACCCAGTTCTGGTAGGTTACGGACAACTTCCGGTAAGTAACAGACCACTTCCGGCAAGTTGTGGACCACTTCCGGTATATCATGGACCACTTCCGGTAGGTTACGGACCACTTCCGGTAAGTAACAGGCTACTTCCGGCAAGTTGGGGTCCACTTCCGGTAAGTCATGGACCACTTCCAGTAAGTAACAGACCACTTCCGGCAAGTTGTGGACCACTTCTGGAAAGTCATGGACCACTTCTGGTAGGTTACGGACCACTTCCGGCAAGTTGTGGACCATTTCCGGTAAGTCATGGACAACTTCCGGTAAGTCATGGACAACTTCCGGTAGGTTACGGACCACTTCCGGTAAGTAACAGACTACTTCCGGCAAGTTGGGGTCCACTTCCGGTAAGTCATGGACCACTTCCGGTAAGTCACGTACCACTTCCGGTAAGTTGTGGACCACTTTTGATAAGTCACGGACCACTTCCGGTAAGTAACGGACCACTTCCGGCAAGTTGTGGACCACTTCCGGTAAGTTATGGACCACTTCCGTAGGTTACGGACCACTTCCGGTAAGAAACAGACCACTTCCGGCAAGTTGTAGACCATTTCCGGTAAGTTGTGGACCACTTCCTGTAAGTCATGGACCACTTCCGGCAAGTTGTGGACCACTTCCGGTAAAGGTACCAGAGTAATTGGATTGAAGATTACAAATGTATTTAGACTAAAAATGTAATCAAACTAAAAATGTAATCAAACTACAAAAGTAATCAGATTACATTCACATTTAGATTACAAAATGTAATCTAACTTCAAATGTAATCAGATTACATTCATTCAGATTACAGATGTAGTTGGATTGAAAATTTCAAAATATAATCAGATTACAAATGTAATGATTACAAATGTAGTTAGATTAAAAACTGCAAAAAGTAATCAGATTACAAATGTAATGATTACAAATGTAATCAGATTATTAATCTGATTACAAAAGTAGTTTGATTACGCCCATCTCTGTCTGTAGGTTAAGAACATGATCACTATGAAAGGAGGAAATGATTGATTTCATTCCTATTTAAAATGTGTGGGAATAGATTTCTGAAAGAAAGTTAAGGGGTCATAGGACTGTTAAATCATAAAAAAAAATATATGTGATAGCCTAGATATTTCTTAACAATTTAAAAAAACCGCATGCAAAAATTCGTATTATTTCAGAAGTTATGGCTAAAATTCTGAAACAAAAAACCCAAGGAGATTACTAACTTTAGAACTTTGAGGTCATTTTTCTCAAAATGTGATTTTTTTGTGTTCCATGCATGATAAAATTTGAAGTAATAAGAATATATCCTTGAAACTTTGAGAGCATCAATATTTAGTAGTGACAATAAAGCCCTAGCTCTTTTTAGAGTTTTGAACCTATATTTCATTATTTTTTGAGATTATGAACTTATAATTTTTTTGCGTTTTTGACACCTAAGTTCAAATTATAAGAAAAAATATTAATTGACTGTCAAACTCAAAATATCTGCTAGGGCTTGATTGTATACTCATATAGTATATATGTGAATTGAAATTTTGAATTTTCATTTAATAGTTAGTTAATTATCTTACATGAAAGCCACTGCATACAAACATTTAACCGTCAAAGTTGCTTTTTTTCGACTCAATGTATAAACTTAACTATGTATATTAAGTATTCAATTATTTTTTTACATAAAGTGTAGAAAATGAGGTTTTAAAATATGTTTAAACCGAGTCTTTTCATAAATTAGAAAAAAAGTTATTAATATTTTTGGAAAATGTAAAGTTTTTTCACTGCACTGAGTTTTAACAGTCCTATGACCCCTTAATGAAATAATTTTCAAAAGATAATTAAATGTGAATGATAACGTTCAAAATCTCTATTGAAACGTCTAAAATATTCTTGTTTAAAAGCACTTAATAACGTAAAATATTCTCAATCAAATTTTTAATGAAAAGAAGAATAAAATTTTATTTCAAAGAATAAAACCACTTGGGAAATGTACACTTCTGAATCATGCGTTCGTGAGTTTCTGTTTGAAGGAGAAGACAAGTTGGAAGACATTATCAAGACAAGACCCTCTATATACAAGGCCTCCCAACCTTATACCTACTAAACTACTATATTTTAAAACATTTAGTTAAACTACTACTAACCAAAAGATCTACCTCTACAAGAAGTGGAATGGATACGACCATGCGGATTTTGATGGTTGGTGACTCCGGAGGAAAGGTGGTTATGGAGCTGAGAAACATCACATCGCAAGTGAGTTCATTAAATTTATCTGTCTTACACTAGACATGAAAGTAAGCTTTCAGCTTCCATTTCGATCAGATTCCCATTATTGTTCCCTCAAAAAGTAGTTAAAGTCAAATGGAAAGTGCATTATTTTTTAAGACTTAAAGCTGCGATAAAAAGCCATTTGTTTTTTTTTTGTATTCTGATAATGTTTTAGCCCTCAGTGTACTGTTGGTACTCAAAAGTATCTATGTAATTAATTGGATCTAGCGAATTGAATTTTATTTTATTATATCCCATAAGCGAATTTTTATTTTATGTATATCCCTTAATTTTCAATTTATTAACTAAAAAAACCATTTCCATTGAACTGCAGAAAATCATAATGCAGTTTATAAGTGTTAACCTTCCTTGAGGCGTACTGCTTTGAATGGTGGCGAACAGTTGGCTTACGCCATTTTTTTTATTAAGAGCTGCAGAAATTAGCATCTCTCTTTGCTGTTTGTTTTATCGCAATTTGTGCTTATTTATTTATTTAGCAATAAATGTACGTATTCTATTTCTGAAGGAATCGATTCCGGAATCGAGTACCTTGGAATCGAGTGTTGGGCGATTCAACTCTTTTGCAAGATCAGATCTGAGTAACTCACTTACCTAACTCTTTAAATTACTTTAACTTCATTATTATAAATTCATTACCAATTTATTTTAACTTCAAAAATGTAGCAGCTCGTAAGTTCATTTCTACGTTTTATTCAAGTTTTAAAACATGATTATTAATACATCGAAATATTTTTTAACGAGTTTCTACTGTATTCCTATAACATTTACTTCTTCGTTTAAAAGATAATATGAATGAATTGCACTGTATTAAATAGATGATATTTTATTACATTAATTTTTAGATAAAATTGAAGAAATACTTATTCAATTCAAAAATACATTTAAATGAGTTTTATGATAATATGTACTGACAGTTACGAGTTTCGTTTTATAGAAGTTTCTGGTATTTTAGGACTGTATTGTGGGGATATCTTACAAGTATGAAGAGTGTTGTATACTAAATGTGCCGACGTGCTGGCCGAGTGGTTAGCGTATCTGACTGCGAAGCCGTACGTCCGGGGTTCGAATCCCCGTTTGGCATGGATGTTAATTTCCGTGGCTTCGGTCCACAGGTGCTCGCTGGGTAACGCTAAGTAGGTACTTCTTAGGGCATTTCAGTGGTAAAAGGATAATGTCCTGTAGTACCCGCCCATTGGAGAAAAAAACTAAGTGTTTAAATGGAGTCTATTCTGAGTAAATATTTAACACTTTTAGTCCTTGCCATTCTCATTTTTCCATACACTGTAAAAAATTTTGGATGCCAAAACACCAAAAAAGGTGGCAACTAGGTTGCCACCAGTAGAGGTGTAAAAGAACACCCAATGTTTCATTACACCAAAACTATCCTATCACTGGTAGAATAGTTTTGGTGTAATGAAACACTGGGGTTCTTTTACACCTCTAGGAGTGGCAACCTGGTTGCCACTTTTTTTGGTGTTATGCTGGTGTTCTAATACTAGCCACCTTTTTTGGTGTTTCATCATCCTATTTCTGACTTACCTGATAGAATGGCAATCTCAGGAGTTGTCATGAACTTATATGAAAGCCCTTGCAATAAAAAAGCCAAATATAGGCCGGGAATTTCAACAGGAATATTATAATAGAAAACAAAGAGCAAAATTGACCAAGATGCTGCGATCATTGATTATTAGAAGCATACTTAAATCGAAATTTAAAACAAAAAGATAATTAATAGACGGAAAATAAATATTCTGTAAAAGACAATAGTTAAAGCAATAGGTAAAATAATAATAAATAAAAAACTTGCTCTTTGATGAGAAGATATCTTGTCAAGGATCCTGGCCAATGTTAAAAACTTAATATTAAATCACAACAAGGTCTTTTTTTACAATGACGATGATTGATCCGCCGCTGCAGTGCAGAATATTCCCAAATAAATAAGAGGATAATACACCCTCTGCTTCTAAAGCGAGGTGAAATCCTTACTGTAGCAGGTTTATTGTTAAATAATTATTTTGACTAATAGAAAACCGAGGAATATTGGGTCATGCTATATGATTCATTAGGTATATTTATCCCTCATAGTGGAGAGGATTTAAGGAAAGATAGAAATACAAACTCGATTGAAAATTGTTGCATCATAATTTATATTTAAAAATTATTCTCACTTATTTAGTGGTGACTATGACATAAAAGAATCAGACAGACCAGGGGTTCTCAAACTTTTTATGCCGCGGAGCCCTTTTCAGGAGACAAATTCTTCCCGGAGCCCTTTTCCGAAGATAAAATTTTCAAGGTACAAAAAGCAAATTACATTAAAAACCATTGCTACAAGAAATAAAAGCATAATTGCAGTAGCGTAAATAGAAATTTATTTCAATATGGTTCCAAAATTATTCCACAGCCCCTCCCATGCATATTTAACAGGTTTAATGTAGCTTTTTAAAACATTTTTAGGTATAATTTGCATCTACGAGCAAGTAAGAAAAATTGTGATTAATTAAGTTCCAATTTGGATAGGGGAGTCTGAGTGAATTTAGTGAAATATGATCCATGATCCTTAAAAACAGTTATTTTATACTTGTTTTAGGTACATCATAGTCCAAATTTCGGACATTCGTTTTTAGGTAGGATTTTAATTTTAACGGACATATTATAAAAAATTGAAAATAATAAAGTTTTAAGAACAACAGGGGGTCTGGGGTTTCTCCCCCAGAAGAATTTCGAAAATTTGACCCTAAATGACCTGGTTTCAACTTGTTTTGGTAAACCAAGAAAGACTTGAAAAAAGACAAAAACCAGAGAAAAAACTATAATCAAAAGAGCTCCATATCAAATCCACTTAAATTCAAGGGTTATTTAAAGCTTTAAAAAAATTTGGGTAGGAAGGAGCAAAAGTAAGTTCTTAACAAGAAACACATTGCAGAAAGTTATTTATATAACATTTCAGAGCAACGCATATTAGAAATTATCAAAAAATGTATTTATTTCAAATTTCTTCGCGGAGCCCCTGGAAATGCTTGGCGGAGCCCTAAGGGCTCCGCGGAGCACAGTTTGAGAACCGCTGAGACAGACGAAAGACATTTTCTGTAAGTTAAGAATTGTTAAGAACATGATCACAATGAAAGGATGAAATTTCCATTTGATTTATTACAGAAAAATTATTTGAATTTAATTTTTTTCTACAAACATATTTCTTCTTTCTTTCTTCTTTATGATAATTATTCAATTAATGTCTCGAACGTTTTTTTCTTGGAAACGTTTGGGAACCCCTTTTTCCAATTCTTAGATAGTTCGAAGTTTTCTTTTGGTCCTTGAACTTAATATATTTTATAAATGTTATGGAAGTTATTCAATAGTTATTTTAGAGTTTTTCACTGTATCTATGCGATTACGAAGTTCGTCAGATATCATTAGTAAAATATACAATTTCCTCAGTTTTAACATTTGTTTTGATCAACGTCAATTTCAAACCAAAATATAATTTTGTTTAACCCATTAAAGGCTCCTGTTTAAACCGCTATGAAAAAAATTAATTCTTTTCTGTGATTAAAGATTTCATATGTGTGTCTCTAACCATGTACATAGTTTAAATATTTTCAAAATATCTATGTTGACAGGAGATATTGTATTTCTTCCAAAATGGTAGCGTAGATTTCTCCACCAATATTACAAGTTATTCGTTTAATTTTAATAAATTGCTAAATGAAGTTAATAATTCCCCAGATACAGGGTGTTTCAAAAGCTGGTTTCGCGGCTTTTATTTTGGAACCAACGTGTCCTAGGGTCACGGAAGTAAGGTCTACTCCTAGGTAAGTGATCCTCGAAAATCCATTTATAATGTTCTTGTCACCCCCTTGTCTCAAACTGTCACATGTTCATAAGCCCCCTCCCTCCCCTTTAAGGGTAACTCCACTTACAGACACTGGTCAGTAGGGCGTTGCAATTTTTTTTTTGGGGGGGGGAATTTCCCAGATGTCCCCCTCATATTTTTTACAAATACTGAAACATTATTATATGCGAATTTTCAGGTCTCCAAGCAAATTATTGAACCCCACACCCCTCAAAAATAGTCTTCGCATGTTAATGTGAAAAGAATAGAATTTTATAATCCTAAACGCTGTCAATATCGAGTTCAAACTCTATACATCACCTTTAGGATATCATTTTCCCAATATTCTCTTAGACCCTAACCCTAATAAATACCTGACCTTGTGGCGAACTTAGTCACCAGTATAATAGTCAAATAAATCAAATAGGCTATAAATACCGACTGAAGTATTCATGGCTCCGAAGTATACTTTTGAGTCGTATGACCTTCGGAACGGTATCACCCCGTGGCTAGCATATGCCACAACCTTAATGTTGTCGAAAGCTACTATATGTCCAAATCTATCTTAAAAATCCCTACTAGCTCATTATAACTGTGACCAAACTAGTGATGGGCAGGTATCGATACCAAATACTTAAGTACTCGATACGCATATTTCCGATTTCAGCATGAGAAGCGCAACAATGTACCGATCGACCAATATGATTCAATGATTGCCGTATTTTAGCACCTCCCTTCAACTACGTCATGTAAAATAAAAAAGGGATCGAAATAAGAACACGTGATACACAAGTATGTTCTTATTTTTTAATGAGACGGGGTTTGTGCATTAAATTTAAAAGTTGTAAATGAAGAGTCATTCTTTTACTTCTTTTTTGTTCTGATACCTTTTTTTACAATATTTTTAATTGTGGATCAAGTATATTATGACCAATTCTCTGAAAATTCATTCATTTAATAATTTAATTCAATATAAATAGTACTAAATCGTTTGAGTAGATTAAGATGATTAAGAATAAAGTTTTTGAAATCACGTTTGTTCTGATAAGAAATTTACTGTACAGATTTCTTTCATATGTTCTAAAAAGCTTTATTCTATAAATTAATATAATTTTAAAATAGAAACTCTTTATTTTTTCCAAAGCATGTTTATCTCAAAAGAGAATTAGAGATACTCAGCTGTACAAGTTAAAATCAAAGTTCTAATGAAAATTAAACGAATCCAAAAATATATATTTTATTTGGAAACTTTAAACTTTCGTCACTTTCGTCTTTTCATGCTCTCCTGACCGGATGTAGTTGAAAGGAGGAGCTAAAACTTCAATCCTATTGGTCAGTTGATACACTGTTGCGCTTCTCATGCTGAAATCGGAAATATGCACTCGATACCTATAGGTATCGAGTGTATTCGATACCCACAAAAGTATCGATACTTTATTGACATATTTCGTTTTAAATTTTTCAATGAAGTAATCTTTATAATACCTACTGTAGATCAAACGCAGCCTGTTTCCGTTTTCATTTTGCAACGCTCAAACCCAAGTCGTTATCATCCGCGAGAGAAATTTGACGCGGCTAGGTTTTTCCCCCGCCAAATCCTTCGCCTCTATCCACCAACAGGCCCGTAGCTACGAGGCTTTTTGATGGATCGCTTTCAGTTTTTTGAATATTAGTCTGATTATGGATAGGCCCTAAAAAAATTGTCCCTTCAGGTTCATTTCCCGACATTGAAAAAAAGTACTCGATACCTAAAAGTACTCGATACCTATAAGTATTCGATACCAAAGTATTCGATACCTTTTAGTATTCGATACCAAAGTATTCGATACCTAAAATTATCGATTTTGCCCATCACTAGACCAAACGGACAAAGCACGAGAAGTTTCGCCACCCACAGCACAAAGGTGTCGACTGAAAGAACCAAAGAGCCATAAAGGGAGTTCACTAGATCCGCTAAAAAGCATTTTCGCAACGAAATTTTTTAAAAAAAGGGGGGACGAGAAATCTCGGAAATCGAATAAACTCCCATTCCTCCCCTTTGTTCCTCGAAATGTTCCAAAAAGGACCTTTATTTCATTGTCGGCGTTGGCAACTGAGTTTTGAGTCCCTTCATCCAATAAGGTGGATTTTTTTATCTTTTTTTTTAATTCGGTGCTCTCTTAAGGGTGTTTTTTCTTTAGTCTAGGGATCACAGGGGGTGAATGTTGGGGCATGGATTGAGGTGAGTGTGGCCATGATTTTAATGTGCCAATGTATTGTCGAGAGTAAAAGGATGGTGAGGAAATTTTATTTTTCAGTTCGGAAGCACCCTTAAAGCATGCCACAGCTATTTTTTGAGATATATTTTATTCGGATTGGTCAGAAGGGATTTTCCTGTATAGACGGTAGAGTAAGAAATAAGTTGTTTTCTGCAATTAAAGACTGAAAAGAAAACATTATTTTTATGCATAAATTATGGTTAAATGATTATAGAGCTTATAGTTGTTTCGGTGATTGAAATTCAAACCGTTATCATAATCTAAAGTGGACAAACGTTTGACCATTTAGAAACTATCAGATTCCCAGTACTTGTCTCATTTTTTAAAAACTCGATTACTACAGAGAAACTATTCTTTCTAGCAACCCTTTCCATCTATATATTCAACATCCTGTTAAAAAATAGTTTCTGCTTTCCCGGTTAAACTCTTCCTTATTGTATTTGTATCTGCGACATCTTGTTCTATTTCACACATGAAATAATGAAACACATTAAAAAATGGTAATTTTTTAAAGTTAAATAAAACCTCCTCTGCCCTTCTCTTCTTCAGAATGAAAATATTTAAGTACTTTAAGCGCTTACCATAATCTAAACTGGAAATACCTTTGACCATTTTAATAGCCTTATTTTGAACCCTTTTAATTAAATATACACCTTTCTTCAAATATGGAGACCAGAATTGCACCGCGAATATTCTAGATAAGCCCTCAACAAACCTTTGTATAGAGCTAGAGGATATTTCCGAAACTTGAGGAGATTATAATTATTATATTTATTTAATATAACTCAATATCCTATTAGCCTTTTTACTAGCAGCAGAACTTTGATGAACCATTTAAAATAAATCTTCATTTACTATCACCCCTATATTTTTTATCATACTACCTTCTTTCATTTCGACCCCCCATTGCAGATAAAATTCAGATCCCTGACAGAAAGAAGCACGCGTCTTTCAGGGTTAACAGCCGAAAATTGAAAACCATAACTCAAGAAACCTCCCGTTATAAAATCAACACCATACCTCTTGAAAAAACAAAAATTCACCTATATAAAAAAACTAGAACCTAGCTTCTTAGATAAACCCACCAAATCCCTAGTCCATTTCTCAGGTGTCGAAATAGGGCAAGCTCAGTCACGGATACAGTGACATCGTCCATCCGTCATTGAACCTGGTCTTCATTCGCCGTCACGTCTTTGCGGAGTGGGATCCATTAGTCTAATTTCCCGCCATTCGTTGGAGGGGATCGGAAAGGGGTTTTTTTTTCAAAGGGGGAGTTTGTGTTTGCAAATTTGAGGGTAAAGGGGAATGCGTATAAGTTATAGGAGATGAAAGCCTTAGCGAGTGAAAGCTAAGGATTTTAGGCTTGCAGGATCGGAATAGATAAAATTGTTTAAAAAGAACCGAGCGAGTGAATTAAAATGTCTCTCAAAGTAATAAATTTAAGTATTAATTTTCAGATTCGGCCCAGTAGAACTTACGGTTACTTTAGACTTCAGTAGGAGTATTACTTGGTCATACAATTGATGGAGAGTTAACTAGAGTATTCTGAAAAATACTGAAAAGAACACGTCTTATCCTCGAAAACTTAGATTGGCGGTTTTGGCGAGGTATGATGGTATGAAGGATGTTTTAGTTTTGGTTTGATTGAGATATTTTTCATAAAGAATTAATAATTATTATCGGAGCAAACCCGTATCCCTTAAAATAATCATGATTTTTAATCGTAACCTATCAAACTCAAAATCCGATCTTGAGTTTTTGCCATAAACCAAGCCCGATTTTTACGACTTGACACAAAATTTCATCATTAAACAAGGTTTTGGCGATCATGTGCGATAATTAAATTCAAACCCTGCATTGACAACAATATCACCCCTCTTGTCCCAAGGGTTAAAAAATAACATTTTATTCCTTTATAAAGATACTACTCGTAAAATGTATTTTTCCAATGGTTAATACAAAGTTTCCCTTTAAATGGAAACTCTTTTTCCTGTCTCTTTTTGTCTGATGAAATGTCTCTTTTGGTCCGCTCTTGCACATCTTGTTGCACATTTTGATATAAAAACTTTAAGAATGTGAATATTTATTAAATTTCATTATAACCTTCTACTAACTCATTTTACATCCTATTAAATATAGAACTAAAAAGTAATATCTTTATGCACGCGCGTCGTTTCCAGGGGGATGGGGGAGGAAGCGTCACCCCCCCCCCCCAATAATTGGGAACAATGTTAAAAAAACTGTTTTTAACTTTTGAGGGTGATTGAAAATTTACTGAATGTGTGTTTCTCCAACTTTTAATCATAAAGGATGGTGCCACTATACCAATGGCACCTAATTTAAGAGGCGTATGCAAAAGGGGGACGGACACCCCCTTTTTAGAACACGATTTCATATAGAGTAGGTGAAGCAAGTAAGGGAATGGGAAAACATTATCCCAACAAAAAATTCTGTTTCTAGCTAAAAAAAAAAACAATAATAATTTAATGAGACCTGATGAGACCCCCTCAAAAAAATCCAGCTACAGCACTGGTTAAAGAATAAAAAAAATTATTTTGAAACTTTTATCTTATACACTCTTAAAAGGAGTTTATAAGGTATTTAAAAATGTATGTAAAATTGACCTGTATTTAAAAGGTCAAATTTCTAAAATTTTTCTGGGGAGGACCCCCAGGCCCCCTTTTTAGTCAAAAGGTACAAACGGTTTTTAAAAATTGGGACAGAAGTTTATGAATTGATTAAAAACAACCTTAAAATTGTTAAACAAGATAAATTTAAGACGGAGTGTAGAAAGCATTATTTTTTTAATAGGGTAGTGGATAGATGGAATGCGTTGCCTGAAACAATTGTAAATTCAAGTGGGGTAAACGAGTTCAAGAGGAAAATTGACAGATACTGGGATTCCGGTAGTTTGAGTTAAAAAGACTGGACCAACCTTGCTGGGCTTACGCCTGTAGTTGGTCGACTTAATTTGTATTTGTATTTGCATTTGAAATAGAAAAATTATTTTTTTGGGGTAGTTATTCAATAGTTTTTAAAAAGCATTTTGGGAGGAATCTCGAATTCTTGATATCCTAATTTTCCTCCCAATTTTCAGGAGTTGACGACGCTAATGTCTTTATGCATTATTCCTTTATATCATGATATTATTTATATTATTCCTTTATATCATGATATTATTTATATTATTCCTTTATATCATGATATACATTACGAAGTTAATATGTAAAATATTGAATTAAACAAAAAGGCGTCTGTTTGGGTAAAAACCCTGTATTTACAACAACCCAACTTGCGAACTGGGGTTTCGCTGACCCCACGCGCGTCTTTGCGGGTTAACCTCGTCGACCTTTGAGTTGCATCACACTTCTACAAATTAAAAACAAACACCCCCTTTAACCACCAGAGAGGAAACCCCTCTAAAAACAATTTCCATCACTCCAGAAAAAAGCAACAGAGCTCCAATCCCCCTGCAGTAATTAAACCAACTACGAAAACTTGCCATCTTTTTCAAAACCTCCGAGTTATATAAATCCGAAGCTCGGCCAAATTCATTAGGAAGTGCCCGGGGCCCTTTGCCGATCCTCATTATCGTTATACCCAGGTCCTTCAAAACCGGGGTAGAAAAAAAAGGAAGTTTTTTTCAGGGTAGAGTGTGACCTTTTCGCCCCAGGGCACAGGGGATAGTTCTAATGAGGGGGGAAGGTAATGCGCTCGTAGCTTTGTTGCAATTAGAGAATTTGATGTGGGGTAAAATGGGGTAAGATGGAAGTAGGAGTGGGTCAAAAACGAAAGCATTTGGAGTATTGTGGGTACCGACCCCCTAAATCAAGTAGGATTGCCTGAAATCCAACCACGTTTTTTAATGGGTTTAGTAAGAATTGTGAGACAAATTTTTGTTTATAATTTTGTAAATCTATAATATAAGTGATAAAAAATTTAAATTTATGCACAATTTTTTTTAAATTGATAAATTTTTAGATAATTTTTAATTTTATCAAAAATAAATAACACAAAAAGAAAGAAATACTACTAATATAAACTACATACATTTATCAAGTGAATGAACAATTATCTTAGATTTTTTTTTGAAAAAATGAAATTTTAAAATCTGTTCACAAAAACGCTATATACTATATAGTGTTTTGATTTTTTAATAGAAGTATCCGACCATGTTCGGAGTATTTTTTGAAATGCAGTTCTTAAGAATTTTCTAAAATATTTTTGTTTATAATTTTACAATTATTTATTGATGTGATAAAAAATTGAATATAAGCAGAATTTTAAAAAATCTGAAATTTTCAAACACTTTTAAGAGAGATTTAACATTTTTCAAAGCTTCTAATCTAAAATCATAGTGAATGAACTATTTTCATTCAATGAAAACTTTTTATTTTATGGCCACTTACGAAAAACTGTCGTTGGAAAAATCCAAACTACGACATAACGTTTTCGAAAAAATTAAAAAACTTTGTTTTTCTTGAATAATAGTCATTCACTAGATAAATGCACATACGAGTAGTTTATATTAGTAATAATTTTACATCTTTGTGCATAATAGTTTTTTTGATAATAAACTTAAAAAAATGGTAAAATTATTTTTAAAATTTTCAAAAATGTCAATTTTTTAAAAAAGTGTTGCGCGTATTCAATTTTTTTTATTTCTATCAAAATTATTGCGAAATTTTGAGCAAAAATGTCGTATCAGAATAAAAACTGTATAAGAATTCACAGAATTTTTCTAACATCTTAGAAATGAAGATGTTAGTGTTGAACATCTTCGAAGAAAGTTCATAATCTATAAAATTATTATCAATGAACAAATTTTGTTGTTGTTTTAGGGACATTCACTCTTTAACCATGAAGGCGCGGTAATACAACGCCATTCGATGGGGTGAAATATTTATATATAGTCTAAATTTTAAGACAGAGAATTCGCATACTTAAAACCTATACAGGGAAACAATACGTTAATCCGATTCCATTGATTGTTCACGTTGAGCATGCTTTGGTACGTGCTATACTAGACAGCAACTTAAGTTGAACCTACTACGTCACTAACAAACAAAGTAGTTCCCATCGCGGTGTTTGAATTTCGAGTGAAACAAAGGACGTCAATTTTAAAATATGATTATTTCGTTACACCCATGTATAAATAGTGTCTTTTTGTCACAATTCGCGTATCGAAATTCCTTCTATCAACCCAACAGGCTTTGTGTTTACTCACTTTCTCCTTCCGCGTTGTGACGTACTGGGTTCAGGAAACGTTTCTGTGAAGGTTTTTTTTAAACTACATATTTTATTGAACTAGAAATAAAAAAAAAGAAGAAAATTTACAAGTTCACATAGTCACCTGGGATCTCATGGTCCATGTAGGTGACCGTAATTATGTATAACAAAAATTTAAAATACAAACTAGGAGAAAAAAACACAGGAAATACATACATGAGATGGATAAGTATAGTGGGCACAGAGTGCAAACTGCACATATTGTTGACCCATTATCTACTGCGTTATGATTTTCTGCAATATTTTTCGTGCAAATGTCGCTAAATTGAAATTTAAGGGATATAATTAAACAAAATAATCATCTTTGGTAAATTTAATCCGCAAGAGCTAATTAATTAAATTGGTACTTTTGAGTACAGCCGGTACACTGAGGGCTAAAATATTATCACAATAAAAAAAACCATGTGGATTTTTCCCTAATAATGGATAATGCACTTTCCTTTTGACTTTCACTACTTTTGAGGGAACAAAGATGACAATCATGGGAATCCGATCAACATGGCAGCTGAAAGCACAACTTCATTTTTAAATCTATTCGCATATTACGCTAAAATACTCATCACAGTACCCGTACTGCCAATTATCCTGGAATAGTAAACCTAAAAGAGTGTTCCTGCTAAGTATCGTCAGAATATTCGTAAGAATGGTTATGGTTATTCCTTGTAATTTTAAAGTTGGTTGGACTTGTAAGTAAGTACCGTCAGTAGATAAAGGGTTAAATAATATAAACTGCTCAGGGTGAGAGTGGTATTAGTTCAAAAGTACAGAATTTGAGAGCAGCTTTGAAATGGATTTCTTTTAAGTACTACTCTCTACCTAGTGTGACAGTTGATGGGCTCAAAACATCAAAGAGTGGTCTGTAAGAGCAGCATAAAAAATTCCTTTTTCAAAGGAACAAAACAGAGGTGCCATTATATAAAACTTTCAATAACTCAAAACTACGTTCTGTGGACTTATACTAACTGTACTGATAACTGTTTAGTGCTTACGCTTCCACCTCCGTATTCGAAATATCTATATAAACAAATTCTTTTTTTATAAAAGTTTTATACTTTATTAATAGTATTCCAAGATGGCCCTGATTGAACAAGTTTTTTATTTGTACTACATTTTTCTTATGTTTTCAAAAAATTGGTTATCGTTCTTTAGTAGGTATATTTTGGTTTGTGCTAGCTTAAAACGTCTGAACCTTTCGAAGTATTTGAAACCTTAGTTTATTAAAAGATATAAGAGAAAGCATTGGTTCTCAATCTTTTACTCAAGACAGTACTTCAAAAAGTTGAAAGTTTTTTCCGGAGATCACACCTAAATTTCAAGTTCGTAAACAAAAGTATACTGTTTTATAATTGAAGGAGCATTCAGTTTGAGATGGACTTGCAATAGATATAATCCCAACAATTTTGAAAACAGAAAAAAATTCACTTGTCCAGTAAACAAAATGGTTCTAAATTCAAATATATACATGAAAGGTTGAAAAAAAATTAGTTAATTCAGTATTTTAAAATAAAAATTAGCGATCGCTTTGCATTTTTTTTTCGAATTGAATGACGCCATATCTAGTTTGGCCTTACTTCAAAGTAAAAATCAACTATCTCGTGCCATTTTTAAAAGCCAAACTTGGAAATTAAATTAAAAAGGAAATAAGTATCGCAATTAACAAAATTTTGCACGTCATTCCTATTTTGGATATCACTACCAGAAAGAAACTATACTCTGTTCATTTTGAACTGGCGCTTGAAAATATTTCCTTCCCCCACCACCGATCGGTAACCATAGCAACTATCCTCGTCAGTGACGAAGAAGGCTTACTATTAGCTGCGCGAAGAGCGTAACTATGGTTACGCTTCTAGCGTGGGGAAAGCACTATTTCACAAGCGCCAATTCTAAATGAATGGAGCATAAATATGTTGGAAATGCCCATAGGGTCAATCCATATCAAGTGATCCAGAGGTGGTCGCTCGGACCATTTTAGAATCAAATAATTTTTTGAGGGTTGATTCTTATATCATTGGAGAGTCCAAAAACACTAATCTTTAAGTTTTTATCTTTATTTGATTTTTTATGGCAGCCATCGAAAAAGCTAATTTTTGCGTTTGTAAGGGTTTCTGTTAACTTTCGTTACTCCTGACTGGTTTAACTTAAATTCATGCAACAAAGGCCATTGTACTCAGAAAGATACATCCTTCAAAATTTTTGGTACAATTGTTTAGAGAATCGTGTCCCAGATATAGAAAAACAGCCCGAAAGTAGAACTTTAAAAGTGATGATTTTTCAATTTTCAAAGGCGTAGTATTCCCAAAAGATCAATATTTTCCCAATGTTTTTGTAGACAATGTGTAGCCTACTTACTGGACTATATTCTGAAAAAAAATTCAACTCTGGTATTTTGTACTTTTTTGTAGTTATAGGCCTCCAAATTTGGAACATTTAAAAAAAATCCAAACTTTGACCCTCTATATCTCTGGTGAAACAAAGTTTAAATGTTTGAAAATTTCACAGGTTACGCCTCACTTAGGCATTATCCTCCAGTAAAAATTTCATCCATTGTATTTACTTCTAAGTCAAGTTACAGGACCGTAAAAACGCTTAGTATGGAACATGATAAAATCCATTAATGTAATAATACCCACATTCTTCAGTTTAATGTTCTTCAAACATAACGATTTTATGGTCCTGTAACTTGACATAGAAGTAAATATTAAAGATGAAATTTTTACAGGAGGATAATACCTAAGTGATCTGTGAAATTTTCAAACATTTAAACTTTGTTCCACCAGAGATACAGAGGGTCAAATTAAGGATTTTTTTGAAATCATCTGATTTTGAAGGTTCATAACTCCACTTGAAAGCAAATACCTAACCTGAAATTTTCACAATTATATAATGAAATTTTTTGAAAATTTCAGATTTTTAAACTTTGTTCCAACAGAGCTATCGAGGGCCAAAGTTTTTATTTTTTTTAAATGTTCCAAATTTGGAGGCCTATAACTACAAAAAAGTACAAAATACCAGAGTTGAATTTTTTTTCAGAATATAGTCCAGTAAGTAGGCTACACATTGTCTACAAAAAACATTGGGAAATATAGATCTTTTGGGAATACTACGCCTTTGAAAATTGAAAAATCCTTATTTTTAAAGTTCTAATTTTGGGCTGTTTTTCTATATCTCTGACACGATTCTCCAAACAATTGTACCGAAAATTTTAAAGGATGTATCTTTCTGAGTACAATGACTTTTGTTGCATGAATTTAAGTCAAACCAGTCAGGAGTAACGAAAGTTAACAGAAACCCTTACAAACGCAAAAATCGGCTTTTTCGATGGCTGCCATAAAAAATCAAATAAAGTTAAAAAATTAAAGATGGTGTTTTTGGACTCTCCAATGATATAAGAATCAACCCTCCAAAAATTATTTGATTCTTTTCTGTTTTTTTCTGGATCACTTGATATGGAATGACCCCATAGCAGCTTCCACTGTCCAATTATTTTTTTACATAATCTCTCATATTGAAAGATTGTGAAAAATCCATGATCCAGAACTGATCATACGAGTGCTATGGTTTGGGTTTTATATAAATTTATCGTTTTCTAAAAAACTGGTAGTCTTTCTTGATTGCGTTCAATCCTCTACGCCTACATTAGGGTGTCCCTTATAAGAATGAAAAAATCTTCTTTCGAATTTGAAAACAGTTACCCGCTACTTTGTTCATAAATGCCTTTACCTATTCAGATATAAAATTTCACCCCTCTACGACAGCGGTTCCCAAACTATTCTTCGAACCCCCAAATTTTTGGCCGATGATCGCGGAACCCTGAATATTTTTTAATCAATGACTTTTCAAAATTTAATATCTGTGATTAAATGAAACCTGGCTCGGAAGTACCGGCGGAACGGTGTCACCAGTACTTCATTCAAACAGTGAGGTATATTTCGCCTCCTGATTACTCTTCTCCATGGGAGAGGGAGGAGAGAGTATAATGGAGGATTTACACCACTGCTGTAAAAGAGACATCAGCGATATTTTCGGCATATTTTAGTACCCGCTACTCACAAAAGATGGCGCTCGTCAATTGGTTTATTGGAATAACAATTCCCGTTTCTTCCGAAAATATCGCTGATGTCTCTTTTACAGCAGTGGTGTAAATCCTCCATAAGACATTTGAAGCTCCAGCACGGGTCCAAGGGGGGGCACTTTTCCCGACATACGCTGCTTTAAAAACCAAATTTCTGTTATTCAACATTAGGAGCTATCAAACTTCAATACAGCTTACCTTACTCTAATACTCTTCATATTTTCTTTAATTCCTTTAAGTAGCACAATCCTCGTGTGTTTCTTTGAACTGGAAAAGAAGGAAAGTGATATGGAAACCTTCTTATTAATTTCCTTTCATATACTCACAAATCTTTAACACTTTGGTGCGAATTCAGACTTACTGATGAACCAAGATGGCAGCCTATTTTAGGCAGTCAATTATAATGCTCATTAACATTATGAACCCTCTAATGCCCAATACAAGAAATTACGGTACTTTTCCGTTAGCCGGGCGCAAATGTCACCAATTGTGAGCCAAACGCGAGCCAAGTTGCCAAGTAAAGTGAATGGATAACGGAGAAAATTGGCGGAATTCTACATTATTTGGCGATTTTTCGCTTGCGCCAGGCTAACGAAAAAGTACCGAAAAAACTATCGAAAATTTTTTTTGCCTTATTCATGTAGTTTGGGGCCAAATAAAGTTTTTAAAAAGCAATTTATCACTTCCTTTTTTATATTCAATTTCGTTTGAAACCTGTCTTCAAATAAGGAAGTAATTTTCTCTGCTTATTACAGGCAGCATTAAATGAAATTTGGTTTACAGGGGTTTTGGGGGGTGCTTTTTCTGAATATGTAATAATAATTGAAGTTTTCTGTAGAATAAAAAGTGATCAGGAGGACACAGTTAATATTTGCGGGCATGAGTTCCTATGAAAATCTTGTTTGTCATGGCATATGATAGACCTGCATGCCAGGACCTTTTGAGACACTCTCCATCAAAATTTTAGCCTTTTTCTTGAATGGGGAAAAATAACGAAAAGGAAGTGCAGTTCTGACACTCCGTATTCTTGAATAATATATTTCTCAAACGTAATTACTTTTACTTTCTATTTGTTATTAATTTATAATTTTCTCCATATGTGTTCCTTCTTATATTCATTTGTTCTGAATTCTGATTTTCCCAGAGTGTAGTAGTCCTCAAGAATAATTATTGCGGCATAGTTTTTTTTGTCTTCTCTTCAACAGAAATGCACGTGCAATCCAATATATTTCGCTTAATTCGTTCCCTACCAGCATTCCTATCCAGAGTCATAATAAACTCTCCCCTGTTATTTGTAACAGGAAGCCGATATAGGACCGATTCCTCCAATTACACTAAGCGCTCGAACAGTTTTTTCCCCTTCAACGGCGTACGCTCTCAAAATTAAATTACCCGAATTCCCCTCCTCAATCTGAAATCGAATCAAATTCTATGAGCAAATGAAAAAGAAGACATCCGCCATATTGCTCCAACACCAGACTAATCGAATTTCATCTGCTGATAAAACCATCTGCTTGCAACCGAACCGTTATTGAACTCATACCACTTATCCTCGAAACCAGACGCACACAGAGGGAATTTCTAATTACTGAAGGGACGAGGCTAGGGATGTTACGTATTAGTTAAAGTGTGGAACCGGTTCCACAGTTCCAGTTCCAAGGTGGGATTAGGTTCCCTTAACAGTTCCAGTTCCAAACGGTTCCAACTTTAAAACCGTTCATATAAAAAACGCAAGGGTCCCAAAGACAAAAAGGAGCAATAAAGTCAAAAAATTCAAAAATTGACCAGTGGTCAAATGGGGTTAAGGAAAGGTCAGGGACGCCTAAAACAACCACGAGACAAAAAGAAAAGGTCAGAAACGTTACATATAGCGAGAAAAAATGGATTGACCACTGGTCAAGAGATCTTGACCAGTGGTCAACACCAATATGTTACCCGTCTCAAGGCGTTTGGTTTGATACCCCACATGACCTACTTCAGTGCCAAAGTAAAGAAGTTACAAAAAGTTGACCGGACTGACCAATGGTCAACCATAACCAAAGACACATGTTATAACGATAGGGATTAAAAAATATCAATTAGCAACTCCTAAATTTATTTTATAATGAATTTTAGTCATCTTGGACAGTGGTCAAATGAGGTTGACCAAAGGCCAGGACCCCCAAAACAATCAAGAGACAAAAAGAGAAAGTCAGAAAAGTTACATATAGTGAGAAAAAGTGGAATGACCACTGGTCAAGAGATATTGACCAGTGGTCAACACCAAAATGTTACCCGCCTCAAGGTGTTTGGTTTGAGCCCCCATATGACCTACTTCAGTGCCAAAGCACAGAAGTTGCAAAATGAGGATCGGACTGACCAATGGTCAGTCGGAACCAAAGACACACGTTATATCAATAAGGATTACAAAAGATAAATTGGCAACTCCAACATTTAGTTTAAAGTGAATTTTAGTCATCTTGACCAGTGGTCAAGCTACAGGAAACTTAAAATGAATTTCCAGATTTAATTCTCATTCTCACAGACAGACAGTTATACCCTTCCCAACGAAGCCCAAACAGAAACAAACGCTTATACGTTCCAGTTCCAGGTTTATTAGTATTATTATCTTACCAGTTCCAAAGAGTTCCCAAGTTCTAAACCTAGTTATAAGTTCCAAAATAGCTCCAAAGTTCTTACCAGTTATAAGTTCCAAAAGAAGTTCTAATCAAGTTCCGGTTCCATTCCAGTTACGCGAATTCCTCCCAGCATAACTAATCCACTCGAAACAAGTTCCACGAGAACGTATTAGTTTCCGTAAAGAGTTCTGTCACTGGAACTTATTTCTCTCTGAACCGTTAGCGATCGCTAACAGTTCCAGGCCGACCCGGCCCATTCCGACAGCAAATCCATAGGAATTTCGGGCGGCAGTAATGAAAGCTCATAATCCGTGGAACTCAGGGTGTTCACGAAGCCGGCCCCGTTCCAACGGAAAATCCATAACAATTTCGGGCGGCAGGGATAAAAGCTATCAACTGCTTTGGAGCTTTCTGGTTGGTCCAGGCGGCTGTCAGTCATTCGTTTTTTCTTCAGCTGCTTCTCGCCCATATTCTCGCCGAAGGCCGAAGGAGGCAGATGTCTTTCTTTTTTATTTACTTTCCCTCGTTGCGTTTTTTTAGTGAGATAAGAGCATATTTGTTTTGAAAAGGGATTGATTAATTATAGATTCAGTTTTGGGCAGATGTGCTCTATGGTGCGAATAGATTGTTGCGTTTTTGCCTCGCTGTGTTTTTTTGCTATAGAATATATCTGCGGTAGCGGTTTGCGGGCATTGCTTATCTTTTCGTTTGGAAATCGCCTCTTTATTTGAGGCGTTCTCGTTCAATGTTGGATAGGATGGCAGAGAAATTTGGATTTGTTATTGATTTTTATCGGTTCCAGGGTGGAACCGTTAAGCGGTTCTTCGTGGAACCGGTTCTGACGGTTCCATGCTGGGATTAGGTTCCATGGAACTGTTCCAGTGGAACCGTAACATCCCTAGACGAGGCTATTGGGGACTCTATTAAAAGCGTCTCCTTATCGCAAATGGCTCTTTTTTTACGCCATTTTTATTTTTTTATTCGAGAGTTTTATTTTTTATCTTTTTATTTTATTTCCCGCTCTTTTTCTCTGTGATAACCGTCAGTGTCGGTTCTATTGTTTTTGCATTACCTATGCATCCGAAAGTTGGTCGAGGTGACGCATGGGGATTCGGAATCGCATACGACTTGTTCTTTTGTTCCGGAAAATTTCTGTTTAGAAAGAATACGGCCGTTTGCAGCTAAGACCAAACCGTTGGGATGTGTGAAAATGCCAGCTCCCATAAGGGTTTTTTTTCGGTAAAAAAAATCGGAACACAATTGCGTTGCTATGGAACTTTTTTTTGTGGGAAAATTTAATTAATCAAATTCCTATTTGAATAAAACGTATGCGGTGATCTTAAGTCAAGAGGGGAACCGAAGCCTTTTTGTTAACGCTGGAGAAAAACTGGGTTTGTATTTTTCCAGTTTTTTACCACCTCTCGAGGTACGTAACTTCTTTTTGTAAATAGGGATTTTTCCTTGGGGGAAAAACTGTTTACCCACTTTTAAAAACATTTAGTTCTAATACTGAGATAAATTGAACTGTTTTTTCCCACAAAACTCGAGTTGATTATGGCTATTATAATTAAAATGTGTTAGATCTAACTCCTGTTTGATGCTTAAAATGTAAATTTGAGTTTCATTTATGGCTTTCCTAACGTCCACCTCTCCACTATACTATCACAGCAACGTTTCCTGTGAACCCAGTACGTCACTACGCGGAAGGAGAAAGTGAGTAAACACAAAGCCTGTTGGGTTGATAGGAGGAATTTCGATACGCGAATTGTGATAAAAAGACACTATTTATACATGGGTTCAAAGAAATAATCTTATTTTAAAATTGACGTTCTTTGTTTTACTCTAAATTCAGACACCACGATGGGAACTACTTTGTTTGTTAGTGACGTAGTAGGTTCAACTTAAGTTGCTGTCTAGTACAGCACTTTAACGGAGCATCTCCGCCCCCTCCTTGTTTGAACTTGAAGTTGGCTCGTCTTTTGACATCTTCTGGCTTTGATAAGACGCCACACTTTCTAACTCTAGCTACCTAATTCGCGAGTCAGAGATGACTATCGCCACCGAAATCGAAAAAGCATGGGGATGTGCTGAGATCACATCAAACTCACTCCCTCCCTGTCACGTCAAAGTGAGGCGGAGAAATAAAACCTCAATCGTCGAATCCTCTAATGCTCCTTCGAGTGTGATGGAAGGAAAACGTCACAGCAGCTGTGATCTCCATATTGACCTTCCTACTCTTCTTTCAATCATAGAAATTTAAGGTGCAGCTCTATATCATATAATGGCATTTGAAAGAGCGTTTTGGACACTTAGGATTTTTCTCTGTGACTCTCACTCGTTTTTTCTTTTTCGCCAATAAGGTAACTAGTAAGTGCGACTTTTTAAATCGAAGCTCCTCCAGTGATGTCATTGACAAGAAACGTTGTTTAACTTCGCTGTCGTCTGACTTCGTTAGACAGTCGGAGGATAAGCCACAACAACAGCAGTTATGTATAGTTACGTAACTCTACATAACCATTGTCGTATCAGGGCCGTATCCAAATGGGGGGGGTTCAACCCCCTCTACGATAGTATTAACCCGTGCCGAATCATCAATAAATTATTCTCTTTTATTTAATATCAAACTCAACTATATCAAATTCTGAAATTAATTACCACCACTTAATATTATAGAAAGTTTTTATATTGGGTTGTCCCATAAGTTCTGTTACTTTTTACGAAGTTTTGTCTTTGAAAATTTTTAATGAAAAACTGGTAATAGGTGGAGATTCCAAATAAAAGGGATTTTGATATATGTATATGTATATTTATGAACATAATGTGTGATTTTGGTTGTTCTTGGGATATTATTTCTTTTTAAAATGGCGGTTTGAAAAAAAGACCAAAAACGACGATTTTCGCGTAATTTTTTTCTTTTGTTTAAAAAAGTAGGAAGAACGCATATACATGGCTAAAAAAAGTTTTACTGTGTTTTTGAAATGTTTAGATTACGATGTCATAGTTTCAAGATGATTCGATAAGTTTAAGGTTGGAATTTTCGGCTTTAAAACTTCATATATTGGCAATTTCACGTGTTTTTTAAAGCACGTCTATTGTTTTTCTAAGCAGCTGATATGAAGTAATTAAAGGCAGGTGTTTTTTGAACCATAATGCTTGTTAATGCATTGAATTGATGCCATTAATGCATAGAAAGTACCTTTTCATAATATCATTCAATTGATTTATTTCTAATTGCCAAGGAGTTGTTTTTATTGTAATGTTTTCGTATGAAGCGAAGAAAATTGCTTTGTTCGCTGAGCGTAAGTTCAACGAGTGTAATTGTGATAAGCTAAAACGTTGCGCGCTTGCATTGTGCGCACTATTTTCTGAGCTTAAGTTCAGATATAATTTAATATACTGCATATTTTGAATACTTGGGTCTTTCCTAAGCTTTTTTATTGATTTTGATGCTTTTTTTCGTAAAAATTTCTTTGAAATGACTAACATTATTGAGGTAAGTTTTTTGCAATAGATGTTATGTTTGGGACCAAAATTTCCTAAGTTAAACTTATCGAATTATCTTGAAACTATGACATCTTGAACTAAACATTTCAAATATATAGTAAAACTTTTTTTAGCCATGAATTATGCGTTCTTCTTAGTTTTTTAAACAAAAGAATAAAATTACGCGAAAATCGTCGTTTGTGGTCTTTTTTTCAAACCACCATTTTGAAAAGAAATAATATCACGAGGACTACCAAAATCCCACATTATGTTCATAAATATACATATATCAAAATCCCTTTTGTTTGAAGTCTCCACCTATTACCAGTTTTTCATAAAAAATTTTCAAACACGAAACTTTGTAAAAAGTAACAGAACTTATGGGACAACCCATACATAAATTTACAATGCTGAGAAAAGGTATTTCTTTACAAATTGTACGTTCATCCATTTCCCTCAAACTTTTGTGTTTGGGGCAAATTTACAAGAAAAAGCAGAGTTGTAATTTGAAGATGGTCAAACAAGCTAAATTACCGGCACGCACCCGCTAATAATCACCACTTTTTTCCTACTTTTTTGATAATTTATTACAATTTTTTGTTTAGCTTTAAAATTGTAAACGATCTACAATGTAGTCTACCACTTTTAAAAGAAGTTAGCAAAGTGAAGGATAGCCATTTTACTAAGTTGGCGATTCTAGTCACCAGATTACTGGATCTAAGTTACCAATAAACAAATTTTTGCGGTGCTGTTTTTTTTAACATTCGTGAAGATAAACTTAACTACAGCGGTTGACGACCATTCAGACTAATTAATATTACATTTCTATGGCCAAAAATATAGATATACAGGGTGTTTCAAAAGTCCGTTTACCGGCTTTTATTTAGAACCAACGTTTCCTAAGGCCACGGAAGTAAGGTCTACCCCTAAGTAAGTGACCCTAGAGAATTCATTGAGATGACTTACAGCGCCCCTAGCGGTGAAATTAAAAAGTTAAAAAATTAATTTAAAAACTAAAGGAGATAGATAAAAAACCTCAAGTAGAGTATTGTTGCCAATGTCATGAAGAATTCACTGAAAAAAAATTTGATCAAAATATCTTGAATATTCGCGGAGATCTTAGCATGTGAAAATAGCACTTTTTCAGGGGTCAAAAAATAAAAAGTTCGCATACTTGCAAATTATTGTGTTTTTTTTAGTTGAAAGAACACAAAATTTAAAAAGTGCTATTTTAATATGCTAATTTCTCCGCGAATATTCAAGATTTTTTTCAGTGAGTTCTTCATAACGTTGGCAACAATTTTCTTACTCTGCTTTATCTCCTTTAGTTTTTAAATTAATTTATTTTACTTTTTAATTTCGCTGGTAGGGGTGGTTTAAATCATCTCAATGGATTCTCCAGGGTCACTTACCTGAGGGTAGACCTTACTTCCGTGACCTTAGGACACGTTGGTTCCAAATAAAAGCCGGGAAACGGACTTTGAAACACCTTGTATAGAAAAAAGCCTGAAAAAAAGTAGGAAAAAAGAAAAAGTGGTGAGCATTTAGTACAGGAAAACGGTAGTTTTTTCAAAAATTTTCATATAGAAGTTTTTTTTTCGACGGTTTTATATGTTTTCGAGGACGCTGATTATGAATATGAAGTTTGCTCCCACGTGGGGGGTCGGCTTCATATCGAAAATCTCAAAAAATCGATATTTTTTTGCTCTTTTTTCGATTCTTCGCTTATATTTCAAAAACTATAAATTTCTCGAAGATAATTTCAATTACAAAGTTGAAGTAAACAAAATTTCCTACAAAATTCACTACTCAACTTTGATTTTCTGAAGAGTGGTTTTTCCGCTACAGCGCGCTGAAAAACATCGATTTTTTTGCCTTTGCACAAAAATAAGGAAAACGCGCGTTTCTATCATCTATAAAATGAAAACTACTCCCGTTATCAACAAAAATTTTATACCACGTGAAAGAGCATTTAATTTTCTATAAATAACGGGATTTCCATTATCATTTTTTGAGAAGGGGGGAGGGAGTGAAGCAAAGATCGATAATAAAACTGTTGCTGCTCTCGGACCAAACGAACTTTTGCGGTTGTTAATCTGCTCTCATCGCTTTATTTCCGGTATATTACCAATAAAATAAGTTGTTTTGGATTAATTGATGACTAAGCATGCTTAATAAAATAAAATTTTAAATTTATTTATAAAAAATTGGGTGTTTTAGGCGGAATTTTAATCAATTTTTTAAATTCATATATTAAATTATGGGAGTGTTTTAATGAACGAATTTATATGTTTTTTGCATCGCTAAATCCGAATTTCAAGTTTATTTTAATTTTGAAAGTCATCTTAACATCAAAAATTGCAAAAAATATAAAACTTTTGCTCTTTTGTTCGGTTTTTCATCGATTTTCTAAAATAATATTCTTTTTAGGAAAAATAGCATGACACCAAATTAATGTACGTAAAATTTCCTATAAGATGCACTGGTTCATTTTTATTTTGCAAGGAACGATGTACGTTTTATAGCGTTTTGAAGAAAAGCAATTTTCAAGTTTTTCTACAAAAAAGTGATGAATGCTCGATTTCTCCCACTACAGCTCTAAATAAATTCAAGTTACCGACAAATAGTTTATACCAGAGTTTCTCAAACTGTGGGTCGCGACCCACTGGTGGGTCGCCAGTCAGTTTTTGGTGGGTCGCGAGAAGATTTTTAATTTTTTCACAAACAGTGTTATTGACTTTTGAATTATCAAACTATTAGTTGAACTTTAGAAATTATCAAATTACCATACTATAGTAAAAATAATAAAAATTTGAGAAAAAACTACACTACTTGGAGAATGTGCCGATCATGCAAATCTAGTCGGTTATTCAAATAAGATTTGAAAAAAATATTTAGTGTTTCTCCCCATCCACACTGGGGGGTCAATGCAAATTTTAAGAATTTTCTTGGCAAATGATGCAACTGATGTAATTTATCCCATATTGCTAAAAAACAAGTTAAAACATGTTTTTAAGGGTCAAATTTTAAAAATTTTCTCTGGGGGAGTACCCCCAGACCCCCCTTTTTACTGTAGGGATCATTGTTAGAACACAATTAAACGATTTCATACCCTTGTAACTAAATAGTTGGTGAACACCCCCCAGTCAGAGAAGTTAAAATTCTGTGGGGAGGGGGCATGAGATAATTATCTCAGTTCAGTTAATTATAAATAACTGAAGCTGGTGGGTCGCGTTAGATTTTGTTTCTCAAAAGTGGGTCGCGATGTTAAAAAGTTTGAGAACCCCTGGTTTATACCAAATGAAAGTACATTTAATTTCCTACAAAATGCACTATTTAACTTTAATTTTATAATCAGAGGTGTTTACGCTAGAGCGCGCTGAATTACAGCTGTTTCCTGACTTTACACAAAAACATGAAAATTGCTTTTCTTCAAAACGCTATAAAACGTACATCGTTTTTCGCAAAATAAAAATGAACCAGTCCATCTTATAGGAAATTTTACGTACATTAATTTGGTGTCATGCTATTTTTCCTAAAAAGAATATTATTTTAGAAAATCGATGAAAAACCGAACAAAAGAGCAAAAGTTTTATATTTTTTGCAATTTTTGATGTTAAGATGACTTTCAAAATTAAAATAAACTTGAAATTCGGATTTAGCGATGCAAAAAACATATAAATTCGTTCATTAAAACACTCCCATAATTTAATATATGAATTTAAAAAAATTATTAAAATTCTGCCTAAAACACCCAATATTTCATAAATAAATTTAAAATTTTATTTTATTAAGCATGCTTAGTCATCAATTAATCCAAAACAACTTATTTTATTGGTAATATACCGGAAATAAAGCGCAGAGAGCAGATTAACAACCGCTAAAGTCCGTTTGGTCCGAGAGCAGCAACAGTTTTATTATCGATCTTTGCTTCACTCCCTCCCCCCTTCTCAAAAAATGATAATGGAAAGCCCGTTATTTATAGAAAATTAAATGCTCTTTCACGTGGTATAAAATTTTTGTTGATAACGGGAGTAGTTTTCATTTTATAGAGGATAGAAACGCGTGTTTTCCTTATTTTTGTGCAAAGGCAAAAAAATCGATGTTTTTCAGCGCGCTCTAGCGGAAAAACCACTCTTCAGAAAATCAAAGTTGAGTAGTGAATTTTGTAGGAAATTTTGTTTACTTCAACTTTGTAATTGAAATTATCTTCGAGAAATTTATAGTTTTTGAAATATAAGCGAAAAATCGAAAAAGGAGCAAAAAATTATCGATTTTTTGCGATTTTCGATAAGAAGCCGACCCCCCACGTGGGAGCAAACTTCATATTCGTAATCAGCGCCCTCGAAAACATATAAAACCGTCGAAAAAAAAACTTCTATATGAAAATTTTTAAAACGTCACTTTTTAGCACCGTTTTCCTGGGTTAATTAGCGAGCGCGTGCCGGTAATTTAGCTTGTTAGACCATCTTCAATTGAGATTCGGCACTGGTTAATATTATCGTAGAGGGATGAAATTTTAGAACTGAATAGGTCAAGGCATTTATAAAAAAGTAGAGGGTACCTCTTTTCAATTTCGCAAAGAGAAAAAAATTTTGTCGTAAAAGAGACAAAAAGAGACACATTGATTGCACAGGTTACTATCATCGTAGAGAGATAAAATGTTATATCTGAGTAGGTCAAGACATTTATAAAAAGTAGAGGGTAACCGTTTTCAAATTCGCAAGAAAAATTTTTACTGTCATATAAAGGACACCCTAATGCAGGTCTTTCATGCCCTGACAAATAAGATTTTCATAGGAACCCATTTCCGCAAATGTAAACTGGGTCCGCTAGAGGACAATATTCGCCAGCGAGAGGGCAACGTTTAACTTTTCTTATTCTATGGAAAACTTAAGTAGTTAATTTTGCATATTTGGAGAGAGCACCCCCGAAATCCCTGTTAACCAAATTTCATTAAATTCTAATGGTAACTAGCAGAGAAAATCACTTTTTAATTTGTAGACGGACTGAAAAAATACTGAATTGAAATTGAAAGCGAAAAAGGTAGGGATTTTCTCTGCTAGTTACAGGCAGAATTTTGTATAGTATACTACACAAGCCCTGATGGTGTCAAACCATACACTCTTGGGAGAAAAATACAAACAAGTTTCCTAGAAACACTTCTGACGGGCGGTTGCTATAAACATACTTACAGAAAAGCATAACAATAATAAACAAAAGGCAGTGAACGAAACTAAAGATCTCCTCTCGTAAAGTATGGAAGAAATAGCCCCAGTTCTTCTCTACACACTTTTCCCTGAACCGAAAAATAAAAACTTTTAAGATTTCCTTTCGGACAGTGGCAACGCTGCTGCTCCCTTTTGGCGCGAAGGCAGAAAGAAAAACAGATATATCCGAGCGGCGGGGGCTTAAAGGTTTTCCCGTTTCCAGGAAACGGACATTCCCGAGTCTGGATAGAAGGACATAAAACTGGAAAGCTTGTGTCTGAGTGAAACACTCGATTGTGTGTGTGTGAGTTAGGCCTACTTTCTAGTAGGTTTTATTTTACTTTTTGTTTGCTTAAGTTCTTAAGTTAATGAAAGTCTTCGAATATGGCTTCTTTTAGAGAATACTTTTCGGGCTTTCATCCATGCGAAGAAGCCATTTTATGTTTCTACCAGGATTGGTTTTAGAATAATCAAAAGTTTTTTTTCTTTTTCAGAAATCCTTGAAAACCACGTTTAAGAGAGAGATATTCTATTAGATAGTTTCCAATTTCTCAGTGACAACTGACAAATTCAATTAATATTATCATTAGTATTTCAAAAGTCTCTTTGACGGCTTTTATGTAAAACCATCGTTTCTTAGGGTCATGGAAATACTACACTGTGAAAAACCCTTTCTTCAAATAACGGAAATTAACCGGCAGAACTGTTGCCGGTTAATTTTTGTACTCTATATGCTTTCACTTCTGCCAAATGAGAGAAACTTTCCATTACTTGAAGAATCTTGATATTTCTTTAGATGAGATAGCTATAAGAGACGAATTAACTATAATATTTGTTGAGTCACAGAATTCGAATCCACCTTAATTTTACCAATAGCTTATATTAATTTTAAAATTTATTCTTTTAGTGGGGATTTTATTTTATCTAAATTATCTTTGTGGAAAAATTCACGGAAAAGGCACGCTTTTTTTACAAACAAACAGTTTGTAAAAAACGAATTTTAGTGTAAAAGTAAAGTAAACATGTCAGTAAATCCCTATGTAGGTAAACATGCTGATACATAGCATAAACATAGCATTAAAGCATTCCTAGTGGCGAAATAAGAAAGTTGAAAAAAGTAGTCAAAAAACTAAAAAAGATAGAACAAAAACTTCAATGGAAATAATTTTGCAATATCATGACAAAAACAAGGAGAAAAGTTTCATGAAAATTTCTCATATATTCGGAGGAGATAATTAGCATACGAAAATAGCATTTTTCAGCCTTCAAAAAGAAAAAGCTCGGAAATTTACAAGTTTCTTTGATTTTTCAATTAAAATTTGTCTTCATCTAACTAAAATAACCACCAAACAGAAGGATAACACTAATCATGTCAACTCAGCTCAGCTGAAAATGACAAAATGAGTCTAAAATTTTGTAGAAATTCTCTAAAACTCAGCAACTACTTTCAGGCAAGAAGTTTTGGAATAAGAAACCTGAGGTCAATCTTCTCGTGAACTTTTCAGTCCCTGATTAAGTCTTTGACGAACATTAATGTCCTATCTGAAGAAAGTAAGTGGAGACATGGGGGAGCAGATAGTGACAGTCAATTTTCTCGTTACTCCTTATGTATGCTAAAACTGTCCTGGTTTTAGTGCGGAACATTATCTTAGTAATTTTAAACTTGCTCCACGTGGGAACGTAATTCTTCAGGAATACAGGGTGTCCAGTAGCCTGGGGTAGGCATGGGGGCCAGCCCCCCAGAAGGGTAAAAGTTTGAGAGACATTCTAAAATAAATCGTAATATTGAATGCTCGAATGAGTAGCTTTTTGACCCAAAAATAGGAAATTGCAGTCAAATTTTTTTTAAATCTGAATGTGTTCAGAATGGCTTAAATCCTCCAAAAAACATTTTAATTACCCTAAATTTTAAGTTATTTTCAATTAATTAGAGATTATTTTCTGTCTGAGCTGAAACAGCTTGTGACGTTAAATGTGCCTTGCTCCCGCTTGTTGTTATCATCCCGCTTTGGAAGACTGGAAAGACTGAGCTCTAGTTTTTTTACAGCCTAGTGTTTCGATGAAAACGGTGTTTCCCATATTTCCAAGAGACACATGTGACGTCACATTGTTAGGAGCTTTCTGTATTAAAATATCTCATAATTACCTTTAAAAAAGTTTGTGGGAAAAGACAAGCGTATTTTTGGAATCAGGAGAGAATTTTTAATAAACTAAATTTGAATATTTAGAATTTTAAGAGATGCTGCAATTTTCCATTGTATTATCCTTCAATATTTTCAAAAACATCGCAGTTTCTGCTGTTGGAGATGTTTTAAAAATCCTGGATCCGCCCCTGAGGGTGTCCATAAAATAACTTACTCGATTCAAGGGCCTCTAGCAACCAAACCATTCATCGGAATCGAATGAAATTTTCGTGGAAGACGTTTTAAGGGGGTACGGATGAAAACAATATGGGGTGGAGCAGTTAAACTTAATCAGTTACGGTTAAAATGAAAATATTTTTGAAAATTCCCAATCTAACCCCCTTTTTTAATAGAGTAATGTGATGTGTGATGTAAAAAAAAGACAAATGGCGTTTAAATGGAACCTCTAAGTTCTAAAACCGCCCCTATAGAGTAGTATATTCAAAATTTGTCGTGGGTATTGTTACCAGTTCTATTCATTTTATTTTGTTACTTTGGATTTTCATTAGTGGAACTTGTAGCTGGATGTTTTTAATTCATTATTATTAATCGTTTGTTGTTTTATGTACGGATGGCATCACTGGTCGGTATTCGACAGATTTTGTATTTTTGAGGAGTTTTTGGTTTGTTAAAAAAGATTGTCCGTCACTTTATCTTCAAAAGTAAAATGAATATCACGCTACCAAATTAAATTTAATTTGTGTATGTCTACTTGTTTTATGACTTCTATACGCTACGAGAGAAATAAAAACAGCTATGAAATCATTGATTCTTTAGAAGCTGGACTAATGAATGTTTAAGAAGTTATGACTAGTTAATCAGGAAACAGCAATAAGAACTAAGGAAATCAAAAAAATTCTAGTTAGTTCACCTGTTTTCATTTTGTCACTCTAGGGGCGGGTTTACCACTTATACCACTATATACACTTATATATTTTCATTATATGGATTTTGTAATTAATAATTATTAATTTAATTTACATGCTTCCTCCTCCTTAATGTAATGTAAAGATCACCCTGCAGTTTCATCACTTACCACCTATTTACTCATATTTATAAGTTTCATTTTAAATTTAATTGTTCTCCTTTTCTTAAACAGGAGTTATACTCCGTGTAAATAGAATAGGCGGCTCGTCACCATGGCAACGCAATAGAAATTCATTGGGAAATGACTAGTAGTGAGACGCCGATTCAAATTACACAGACTATGGTATATCTGCATCATATGAATGGTGACTTACATTTCTATTATTTTTTTTAAATAATAATAACTTTATTAGACATTCATTATACAAACACAGAAAAGTAAGACAATGTGATTCGCCAAGGGGAAGAAACTTCCCGTACAGGCGAAAAGAAATTATATGGACAAATGACATATTACAAATTACAACACAAACATAAAACTGTAAAAAAATAGCTAAATAAAGATGGCAGCAAGCTGGTAAACCATTAACAAAAATATGCTTCATTGAAGTGAAAAATATAAATCCAGGTCGTCGATATTAATTATTAACTCAAATAAATTTCTTTTGAACTCTGAATATTTATTAATGGAGGTTAGATTTAAAAGTAAACTATTGTATAATTTTGGTGCGAGGTAAAAGAAATGCTTACAAAAAATTGATTTAGAAAATTTGGGAATTTGATATGTTGCTACAGCTCTAGTATTATATGGTCTTGCTATAGTGTTAAATAGAGATTTATTACGATAAAGATAAAGTATAATACGGAAAAAAGCGTTGTGACGAAGAGGCATAATTTGAGTAATCTAAAATTATCAGGATATGACTGCTGATTTAAAATTTTGAATATTTTATTTTGAATAGAAATTAAAGGTTGGAGATTAGATTTATATTCTCCACCCCAAACAGTAACACCATAATTTATTAAAGAATAGAACCAAGAAAAATATAAAGTTTTTAGAAACGACAAATCAATTTTATTTTTTAGGTGGTAAAAATTAAATAAAATAAAGCGTAATTTTTTCCCCAATTCAGATATATGAGTTTTCCATTTCAAGTTAGAGTCTACGTTAAGTCCAAGATATTTGTAGCTTTGAACAAAAATACATACTTTTTTATACAAATTGCTGCATAAGGTTACAATCGATAGGTACTCTAGTTTTTCTGTCTCTATGAATTGGAAAACCCCGGCACTCAAAGAATTCCTGTCCTCTAAAAAATAAAAAAAAAAAGGATTCCTTGCTTTTTAGCGGAAATGTTTTGGCATCGAGAAGTAACTTTTGGACGTCCCTATCACTTTTCGCACAGGGAAAGAGATACATAAGGAAGAACGGCCGACCGATAACAACGACAGCAAACTTTGTCATGGAAGGAAGCATAAAACAGAACAAGTGTTCCGAAAAATTCTGCATACAAAGTATTGGATTGCTGATCCTACCTTCTGCACTGCCATCGTTCGTCGTTGAAAGAAAACGATTGGGGGTGGCTGGAAAAACAACTGACGGGATGTATGTAAGCAAGTGCTTTAACTTTTATTGGTTTTGTTTGTTTATGGTATGTATAGATAGATATCGTTGTTTTTCTGGATGTTAGTCAGTGTAATTCACATTTTTGAGAAGATTTTTACAGAAGTTGAGTTTTTTCGTTACCGAGAATAAAGTGTTTTACTTTAGTTAACCTAGTTTCTTTTAAGGAGAATTCACTCAGGGAAGGGATAAAAAACATTTGCATTCATTCCAACGGCGGAGCCAAAAACTGAGATTATTTCTCTAAGTTAATTCTAAAGATAAAGAGAAATGGAATTTTCAGATAATAAACACAAGGAGAATCGGAAAGGTGTCGCTAATTGACAACTTCATCAGGGGTACAATATCAAATCAGTGACAAAAGAGCGACTTTTCTTTAAATGCTATCTTTTTCTTAAAAATTTTACTGGTTATACGGAGTTATCTTTGAGTGTGATCCAATGGGTCTCAAAAGGAGTTAAAATGCTACTTATTGGGGAAAGAAAATTCTGGAAAATTCTTCTTTTCAAAAGAAAATTCTAAGGGAGAGGTCCCCCAACCACCATTTAAAATTCTGGTATATTCTTAAAACAGAACAAGAACCCTAATGCAGGGGTGCAGAATATGTCCGAACGCCCGAACGATGTTCGGGGGAAATTCAAGCAGCTCTGGGGAAATATTTGCTCAAGATAGAAAGAAAAACTTAAAAATTCCAATCATGATTAGCTGACAAACAGATGTTTTGTGCAGTGGCTGCATCATAACCTCCAATTTCAACGAAAATCAGGTGAAAACAGCGGAGTTACGGATGTAGAGTGGGAAAAACTACGAATCTGCTCTGGATGTTGGCTTTTCCTTGCTTTTCCACTGGTGAGCAGGAAAAACAATATCTGTGGTAGGATGGGTAATTTTCACTGTAAATAGCGTTCTTGTACAATCACATCGATGTTCTTAATTAAAATGTTGAGTTCATTAAGGAGAAATTTACATCAGGTAGCTCGAATTTGAGAAAAGTAGAAAATTTTTCATATTTTAAGAAAAGGGGCACTTATGAGCTAAGATTATAAGTGTGTAAGAAAGACTAAAACAGTGTCAAGATCACATTGAAATTTTAATTTATAGATTATTTGAAAATTATTGAATCTTGAAGAAGTTTAATAACTGAATTCACTATTTTTTAATGAAATTTTGGAGAAAACAAATTGTGTTCTGGGGAAATTTTGGGTCCTGAAACATATTATGCACCCCTGCCCTAATGCTGAAAGTTCTACGGTTTAGAATGAGATATCCCTTTTAGGTGTATCTCAATGGGTCTCAAAAGGGTTACTTAAGGGTGAAGTTAATGCAGAATATATGTATCTCTGTTAATAAAGACCCTAGAGAGATTGTGTCAGTTTAAAATGCAAGTCAAAACCTACGTCCTTCTACAATGACGCTTGTTTATTTGTATTTTGACCTTGTGAATAAGCAAGTGTGCGTTGCATATTTGTGGATATATTACACATTGGTTTTAAACTATACATTAGGTTTATTAACAAGAATGTTAAAGTGCTTTAGAAGTTAGCGGCATTCTAGAACAATCACAATGCAGGGATCTCAACATTGATAATGAACAGAGGCAAGTTGAGTAGTAGCGATGCTACTTTAAGACAGAAAAACCCAATAATAAGTAAAATAAGTTAATCATAATCCCTTTAACAAGATTCTGATAGTAATAAAATTTCGGGAAGTCTACCTTAAAAACAAGCCATGAAACAAACCAAATACTTAGTCGAATCCAGTCCTTCCCCCATAAGCCAAAACAAAATCTTCCCCTCCCCCCCCACAAAAAAACCGTCCCCATTTTCATAAAAACATACAATAAAACTTTCTCCCTCTTCCCAGAGATTGCCTCCCCAACCTTATTACATTCTCAAGAAGGGGATAAACCACTCAACTCCTCTCCAGCACACCGTCGTCTATGATCTAAGCCTAAGTACAAGGCCAGTCTGCCCTATAGGCCGTAAAACCCATCCGTAGTAAAAAGGACCTCGGGTTTATAACCTGACACCGGTTTACTGCCGGACAGATGCTTGGGTGAGCCGGACGAATGTGCGTCCGGGTGATTCCATTTATATCTTTTTTTTAGGGGAGTGGGTGTCCAGATATGCTCCTCACAAGTTTGTTGATCGGGTTTTGAAAGGAACCGATATGTGACAACTCTGCATCGAGCGGGCCCGGATTCAAGGGGGTAAAAAAGCAAGGGATTAAAAGAGAGAAAGAAGTAAAAGAGTAGATTCTAAAAGACCGAAAAATGTTTCAGTCATTTAAAAAATGCAATTTTCTTCATTTTAACCTTTTCACTTCTTTTTTCCCTTATTGGCCCCTTTTTTTAACCAAGGCTGGTCAAGTGGTCAATAATTCTGCGACTTTTTCTAAAGTCAGTCAAAAGGAAAGTGTATTATTTTTCTAGACTTTAAACTGCGATAAAAAAAATCCATGTTTTTTGTATTGTGAGAATATTTTAGCACTCCGTGTACCTACTGACAGTACTACTCAAAAGTATCAATTTAATTAATTGGGTCTAGCGGATTGAATTTTTCAAAGATGATTTTTTGTGTATATCCCTTAATTTTCAATTTAGTGACTCAAAAAAAGTATCTACACGAAAAAAATTGCAGCTAATTATAATGCCGTAGGTAAAGGTTAAAACATGAAATTAGAAATTTCAAGCGTGAAAAGAAATGAAGTTTTGAGTACATTTCCTTCCCCCACCACTGAATCGGTAACCATGGAAACTATCAACGTCAAAGTGGCGAAGAAGGCTTACTATTGGCTGCGCAAAGAGCGTAACCATGGTTACGCTTTTACCGCGGGGGAAAGCACTATTTCTCAAGCGCCTATTTAAAATGAACAGAGTATAGACACTATCTGTATTAAGAAAGAATCAGAAGAAATAAGATTTTAGTCTCTGTTCTTATTCATCTCCAAAGTAAATCATAACACCATTAAGATTATAAAAAGAAACAGAAAAATGATGGTGAGATATTATAAATAAGGAATTTATGACGTTTACTACTTAGAAAATACAAAATGCTGGACCCTCAGCTTCCCTAGACAAAACTCCTAGATTCGCAACTCGAGTTCTGGTAAGGTAAAATAACCTGGCAATAAGGTTTGTAAAAGGTAAAATAACCTGGCAGGAGCGGCAAGTTCAATTTTTAACAATATTATTTGAATGCTTTGGAGTACAAGAGATATTTCATGTTAACTTTTGTATAGGAGCTTTGTTGACTAGTTGAAAACATGTTGGACCCATAGCTTCTTGTAGACAAAAATCCTTGATTCGCAACTCAGAGTTCCGGTTACACTGACACATGAACAAATGTTTATTTATTAAAAGTAAAATAACCTGCAAGGAGCCGCAAGGTAAATATTTTCTTAGAATCAACCAAGTTCAGTTTTTAACAATATTAAATTAATGGTTTGGAGCACAAGAGGTATTTCATATTAACTTTTGTGTAGGATCTTTGTTGAAGTGTTTTTTCATATGCCGCCATGGTGTTATCGATAAGAACTTTCACTTTCACTTAAAATTTTTGAGTGAGCTTTAAATATTACAACAAAGTTAAATTAGACAAACAAAGATCCAGAACATTTTCAACCTTCGTACCCCCATCACGATAAGTAAAGTTTCAACTCATTGATACTTTTGTCTCGTGTATATTTCAAAACATTTTTTGAAATTCTTCATTTCATCAAAATAATACATTTTAATTTATTAAAACTTTGTGTATTGAGTAGGATCCCCACAACTTTCACATAATATCCACCTCCTGAAATTTTAATACTTCTCCTTCCCCTTTAGGAAGAATGGACTCCTCTTAATTCCAAAGCCCCTCCTAAATCCGACACGTGCAGCGGCAAATTGCACTTGTGACGTCACGTCCGTCAGTAAGTGCGGCCACTTCCGCCGGAAGTGAGGGGGGGGGTGGAGTTGAGGGGGGAGCGATAAGGTGGGTCGTTTGCAAAAGTCTGATTTGCCGCCGAAGAGATAAAAGTGAAGGAGTAGGCAATGGAGTGAATGCGTTTGCGTAGAGCAGTGGTTCTCAACCTTTTTAAAGCTACCGCCCCTTAAAGATGCGGACAATTTTTCAACGCTCCCCAGTGGCGTATATAAGGGGGGGGGGCCGAGGGGGCCCTGGCCCCCCCCGAAATCCGGACCTGGTGTACCAAAATAAGCTAAAACCCTGTTTTTTAGGGACAAATTTCCAAAAATTTTCTGGGGGAGGACCCCCAAACCCCCCTTTCTGATTGGAATTTTATTATTGCAATTATTTTTATAATAAGTTCATCGAAATCCTAATCCTACTAATAAATATATGTCCAAAATTAGGACTAGGTGTACCAAAACCAAGTAGAAATCCTGTTTTTAGGGTCGAATTTCCAAAATTTTCTGAGGGAGGACCCCCAGATCCCCTTTTCTACTTGGAACTCTATTATTTACAACTATTTTTTATATTAAGTTTACCCAAATGCAAATCCTATCTAAAAATATAAATCAAAAATTCTGACTAGGTGTACCAAAACAAGTTAAAAACCAATTTTTAAGAGTCAAATTTTCAAAAATTTTCTGGGGGAGGACCCCCAGACCCCCCTTTGGTACTTTGAACAAAATAACTCAACGTTTTTTACATAATAAGTTCTTTTAGATGTAAATTTTCACAAACAAATTTAAAAAGTTACATTGGACGTAATAAATTTGTTTGGGTGGGGGTGAAAAATATTTTGGGCCCCTCCCGAAATAAATTTCTATATACGCCACTGACGCTCCCCCACTAAGAATATTTTTAAATTTAGGGTGTGGGAAATGGAATTACTCTATTAAAAGTAATTTTAAGTACATTAGTAGGAGAAACTCTTAAGCAGCAAATTTGTTGAAATCGGAAGTACAGGGTGTCCATAAAATAAGTAACCCGATTTAAGGGCTTCTAGAAGCCAAACCGTTTATCGGAATTGAATGAAATTTTGGTGGAAGGGCGTTTTGAGGGATGGGGAGGAGAATGATATAGGATGGGGCAGTTAAACTTTATCAGTTACGGTTAAAGTAGAAAAAATTTTGAAAATTCCCAATGTAACCCCACTTTTTTATTCGCACTATGTGATCCCAGATGTGAAAAAACACAAATAGAGTTGAAACGACACCTCTAAGTTGAAAACTCGCTCCTAGAGAGACAAATGAAAACAGCTATGAAACTGTTATTTTTGTAGAAGCTAGACTAGTGAATGGTTAAGAAAATATGACTAGTGAATCAGTAAATAACAATAAAAACTAGTAAAATCAAAGTATGCTAGTAAGTTCACTAGTTTTTATTGTTATTTATTGATTCACTAGTCATAATTTCTTAACCATTCACTAGTTTAGCTTCTACAAAAATAACAGTTTCATAGCTGTTTTCTTTGTCTCTCTACTCTCTAGGAGCGAGTTTTCAACATAGAGGTGTCGTTTCAACGCTATTTGTGTTTTTTCACATCTGGGATCACATAGCGCGAATAAATAAGGGGGGTTACATTGGGAATTTTCAAAATTTTTCTACTTTAACCGTAACTGATAAATTTTAACTGCTCAATCCTATACCATTCTCCTCCCCATCCCTCAAAACGCCTTCCACCAAAATTTCATTCAATTCCGATAAATGGTTTGGCTTCTAGAGGCCCTTAAATCGGGTTACTTATTTTATGGACACCCTGTATACTAGACTGCCAAGTTACTTGACCCTGATGGCTGAAAGTAAACAAAGAAAGTAGTTCCCAGCTCAGAGTTTTGAGTGAAATTTAAGAACTTCAAATTAGAAATATGATAAGCTGGTTATTCCCATTTTATTATAGCTGGCATCATCTGATAACCTTGTATATTGATCCACCTCCCACCCGCAATCCTCCTCTTTTTCGGTCAGAGCGTGCTTTTAACCCTAGGGGAACTTCCCCCAGTAGGTGCGATTTAATTTTTTCTTCAATAGGATCTTGAGTAAATGATATCCCAAAGGTGATGTATAGGTTTTCAATATTGGAAAGCGTTCAGGCTTATAAAATTAAAAACAACAAAAATTGTGACATTTCTGATATTTCCCCTATACTTTAACATGGGAAAACTACTTTTGAGGGGCGCGGGGTCTAACCTAAAAGTTTGCAGGTAATAATGTTTCAGTATTTGTAATAACATAAGAGGGGGACACTTGGGAAATTTAAAAAAAAACAATTTTTTTTTTGCAAAACCCTACTTGTCATTTGCATTTTCCAAGCAGCACAGACGTTAAAGATTCCTCCAATATTCGTCATGTACGTCAAAATTTCACTGAATTCTAGTGGCAGCTACGTAAAATTGACATATTTGGTATGAAATGTGCTACTAAGGTTATTGCGTCACTAGAAGCGGAGAAAAATAATCTAAATCCTCGAATCCTCTCCGAAAGAGACAAATTGAGTGAACACATCGCAGCCAATCAAAGTTGCAACTACCAAATTGTACTGCCATGCCAACCCCTCCCTGCGGACTTCTACACAATCGAATAATTGAAAACTAGTCAAAGAGCATCAGTTGACTTTTAAGATAATTTATAAATTAAATGCAATAAAGCAGCGTTTATACGTTTCCCGTTTATGCAACTTTAACCTTTTATGCGTCGTTTTCGTGAAGTCCCAATTAATTCCCATTCATTTTAATGCAAAAATTCTTCATTTATACGCCGCGTAAAATATCGGTTATGGGTCATCTTAATGAAGGATTTTTAAAAAAATGTAATACATTGAAGTCTTAAAACGACAGTCGCAAAAATGAGTAAAAATTACTCAAATCTGAGTATGTCACGCACTCAAACAGGCTCCGAGATAAACTTACTCAAATTTGAAAACTATTCATTTTTGAAAATGTGCAGATACTCAAAAATAAAGCATCATTTTTAATTGGTCCTAACATTCTTTTAAAGAGGGGGCAATGTGACAGTTATGTTGACCATTTATCCACGTTACTATGACGTGGGAAGTAGACCAGTAAGTTAATTGCGACGTCACAACGTTGTGATACAATACACGTTATCACACCAACTGAATGTTCTACTCGAGAGATAGAGAGGGGAAAGGCCGAAGGCCTTCAATTACACTTCTGTACTTACACTGCTCCGCTGAACGGAACTTTAAATTAAACCAGCGTAAAAGATATAGATTCAATTAAATGATTTCAATTTTTAAATATAAATTAAAAATAAGCATAATTTGAGTGGTGACTATCAAATTATTTGATACTGAGTATGTCTGATGTTTCAAAACTGAAAGCATTGGGTCTTCAAATTTGAACCAAAAAGTTTCATACCAAAATGAGAACATCGATTTACTCAAATTTGAAACTCTCATTTCTCTCAGTGAATGCAATGTATTCGAATGTGGTGTTTGATATGTGCATTGTGCAATATACATACTACTCGAGAAATAAAAAATGAATATTTAGGATAAACTGATATGGTTTGCTTCATTTTTATGTTAAATGTTTTAATATTTTAAAATTTAATTCTTAATTTCAGTTTAAAAACTGTTCTGATGTAATTTTTCCGTTAGAAAAACTGCAAATTTATTGCATTTACGTAAATCTGCATTAGAAACCTAATAATCAAAGATAGGGAAGACGTATAAACGGTGTTTAACTGTAATAAAATTAATTTCCCTAGTTTTCCATTACATACATAACTTCAAAGTTTTCAAAATGGAACATATCACTTGGGATCTAATTGTTTGAATTAAAAATATTCGAAAAGTATATTTCCTAAATTGAATCGCTTATTTCAGAAACATGTCAAACGCCAAAATTGTAGTTTCGAGAAAAACTAGAAAAACTGTTTAGAATCTCACCAGATTTTTAGAAACGTTTGTAGTATTTTTTCTTCAAGTTGACCTTGACCTTATAGTTGACCTTGTTCTCTTGAAGTGAAAAAAAATTTTTTACTATCCTTCTTCATTGCAAAAACAAATTCGTTAGAATTGTGTATTTGACAGGTTTTGCTATAAATAAGTTTTTGAGATAAATTTTTATGGATTAAAAATAAAATTTTAAAAATTTTTAAATAAAAACTGTAGTTTTAGTAAAAGATAATGGTTCGTTTATTTAGTGTGTAAATGATTACAACATTAAGGTTTGGTCTGGGTTAATGGAGAAATGGTGCTTTAATCGTCATAGACAATTTTGGCAATATTCTCAGTATTGGTGGTCGGCCAATTCGATATTTTTCTGTAGAAGTCTTCATATCCAATCAAATACTTCTTTAGATTGTTTAGATCATTGATTTTATTTTTATATTAATGGGAACCTATAAGAATAACAACAAAATGTAGAGTCTTAACATTAACATGAATAGGTAAACGGAGTAAAGTAAAAATGCGTTAAAATGCATAAATATATATAATAAAAAAATCTGAAATTTTAAAGGGAGCATTTTGAAATAATTTGAACTTATTTTAAACAAAAAATATTTTTTAATTAATTTACTTAAATTTGTGTTTGGATTTCGGATCGTCTCCAGAAGTCTAGAAGGTAAATGTTGTTTATTCAAATTATCATATCAGACACTTAAGAAAAAGACTTCTAGAAAAGAGAAGACTAGACTTTTTTAGTGACGATCCGAAAACTAAGACAAAAATTTAGGTAAATCATATACTGTACAGAAGCAAATGAACCTATTTTTTTTTAATTCCTTCTTTTAGTCTTCTTCCAAAATACCTTCTTTAAAGTTTCAGATTTTTACCTAAGTTTTGTGTGTAGATAATTTAAAAATTGGAACGTTATTTTTTGACCATAGAGATGTAACGGGGGGAGTAAACCCGTCATTTTGTTTATTCCCGGTTTAAACCAGGTTGTTTTGGTTTTATTCCCAGGAATAAACCCAAAAAACCGGGTTTATTCAAGGGATTAAACCCGGTTTTTCCCGCCTTTACATCTCTACCTGTATACTATTAACCGTTCTCTCGAAGCTAGTAATCTCAAAAATCCATCGATGGCACTGAGAAACATATCCTCGTTATTTAGTGCAGAAACCAGCCAAACGCCTCGCCGTCGCGTCGTTTGACAGGTTTCTGCACTAAAGCCAAACTTTAACGTGTTGCGTACATGGGCGGATTTAAGGGGGTGCAATGCAACGCACCCCCATCTTTTTGAGAAAATTCAATTTTTATATGGGAAAATCATGTTTTCCAAGTTATTTGGGGCAGCTTGCACCCCCAAGTTTTCCAGTACGCTCGCACCCCCAGGATTCACCATCTAAATCCGCCCATGGTTGAGTACTAACTTTAAAATCGAGTTATTTTAATATGATTAGTACTAAAATGTGCGTCTACCCCTATAGTATCCCCTAACACCAATAACTCATTTTTGAAAAAAGTGGAGTTTGACACGTTTCTGAATTAAGCGATTCAATTATGCTCCCTAGAATTATCATATTTACACTTTTATGTCGCCTAGTGTTAAAAGTATAGGCTACGTTGATAATGCTTGAATCTTTGACAAGTTCTCCTTCTGCTATATTATTGTTTTTTTTATTAAAAGTATTCATTTTTTAAGTGGTGACAAAATCTCATAACATGATAATTTAATTGGCAAAAAAATATTCTTCTGGAAGCACTAATTTAAAATATCCTTTTCTTTTTAACCAAATAGTATAAAACTTATAACAGATTTTTTTACAAACACAGTGCATTCCATTTCCAGTAAGCAGATTTTTAATTACGGGTTTAAACGACACTCCTTGTTTTAAAAATATCGTTTTTCTTTTGAGAAATACTGCAATAAGCTCCTATACAATTTTGAAACAAAATCTTTATTTTAAAACACTTGCAGCTATATTAATTGCATATATAATCTGAACTATATATTCTTAGTTTACAGAAAAAAAAACTTCTTTGATATATTACAGGTTTTAAATACACTTTTATAAAAACCAAGAAAAATGCACAAAATAATGAAATTTTTGCATTTAACTCTGAGTTTTAAGCTGGGTTTGGAAGTGATAATTATGAAAACAGAACAAAAACTCAAAATCAGATAGAAATTTTTATTTCCCACTTTTAAAAATAAGCGATGGGATTTTCCACAAACACGAATCATCAAAACGGGCTGATCAACCCTAGTTTACATAATAAAACAATGGAAAAGTAGACAATTTTGAATCAAACTACCCTCTTATAAGCAAAGAAAATGCTTTTACTTACAATAATTAAATTCATCAAATACCATTTACAAAAACTGTATTTTCTCAAAACCAATTAAAGCTTTTGCCAATATCTTACCAAGTAAGAACGAACACAGGAGGAGATATTAGAACTAAAGAAATAAATTTGGTTCTTTCATTCGAATTTTCAAAGATTTTTTTTTTTGGGGGGGGCAACCCCCTTTTGTTTGTGTTAAGACTTAATTACTCTTAACTTTTTTGAATTAAGTTGTTTAAGACGCAAATTTTGCCTAAAAATGTACTAAAAAGCTACATTTGGACCAATTTAATGTAAATGAGAGGGGCTGAGAAATAATTTTGGGCTTCTCCCGAAACAAATTTCTATATACGCCACTGAAATTAAGGAGGAAATTCAGTAATTGCTTTTTTGCGTACAGGTGGGGATATTAGATGAGACGTGAATGAAGTGTAATCCTAAACACGCTGCGTGCACAAGCCTTGATAAAAAAAGGGATAAAATCGGAAGGAATTTCCCCCTTCCCTTTTCTGACAGGGGGGAATCCGAGAAAAGCAACCACCCCCTGGTCCCTCGGGACTTACAGGAAATGAAAAGCCAAGTCGGTTTTCCTGTTTTTTTCCCCAGGAAAGGGTGTGTTCTTGAAAATACGCTCTCCCCCCTTTGGACCCCAATCAAAATAGGAGGGGTGTTGTTGCCAAAAGACAACTTCGCAATTCTGGAGAAAAAGGGGAAAAATTGCTCGGCGTAAACGAGGGGAGGAAAGGGTTGTTTCTCCTGCACAGCTTTTATTCCAAGGCTTGTTATGATCTTGGGAGGTTTGATGAGTTTTTGCTTTAATCATTGGTGAATGAAGGAATTTTTAATTCGAGGGACCAAAATAGTCTTTAACTCTCGGGGATAGCCAATTGATATCAATGGTAAGTATTGTTATCAATGTTATTAAAAAAACTCACTAAAAAATTTTTTGTTGCTGAAAATATCGTTAATAATCGAGGAGGTTTCTCACAAAAAAGAAACAGTTCGCAAATGTGCAAGTTTTATTTCATAAACCCTCTCGCCACCCTGGGCCTCTTATGAGGCTCCTACTTATAAGCTCAGGGCTGTGGGGAGCCTAGTGGTTAAGGCATCGGCCTTGGGATCGGAGGGTCCCGGGTTCGATTCCCGACACCACTGAAGACCCATCGAGTATATGCGGAGTACGTGCTCGTTAAATCTGTGGGTCCGAAAGTCCTGTGGTCCGTCATGGCGCAGTTTACCACGGGTCCAGGTGTCTGGAGACTATTTCCCTCCCCTTCAGACGCATGGCAAAATTGTGGAGGTGGCGATAGATAGTGGCAGCATCTATCATCTCATGAGGCAGAAGTCGGACTCCTGCCATTTATGGGCCTCACTTTCTCAGGAGCCGCACCCCCTTTGCCTTGAATCCTCGTGGAGCTTGGGTATTCCAAGTGGCACACGACAACAACAACACTTATAAGCTCAATTTTTGTATGATGTAAACACGCAAATTTATTTTCTTTTCTGATTCATGTAGATCACATATGAGACTTCTACATGGTTTCTGAATTCGTTCCTAAATGGCAGCAAGATGATTTATACCTCAATGTGTACATTTTAAGCTGTGATGCTTGTGAAGAGAAAATACTAGCTTCTGTAGAACATTTTTTATAGGTTGGTAGATTTTTTCATATTTCGTATCCTTTAAATATTATGACCATGTCTTTTAATAAGCTCGAAAATAAGTATTTTCTGTTAAAAAAATATGGCCTCATATGGCTCATATGAGGCTCATAAAAAAGAGTGCACACAATAAAAAAATTTTTTACAGACAAATTATAGGGGCATTTTGAATGTATTGAGAAGAAGAAAAAAGTTTTTTTCACTTTTTTGATGTTCTGGTGCCGAGAGGGTTAAGGGGATCCGAGACACAAGTTTGTAAAAAATTTACTGATTAACTTAGAATTTTGAAATTTTTTATACTGATGAACCATCTAACAACTAAGCAAAATCACATTAGAAAAGTTTTCAAAAAGTTTTTAAAAAATTAAAAATGAAATTTCATTAAAAAAATGGGGTCGTTTAAAATTGATATCTCAAAATATTATTGATAAATTTTCAAAATTTTTTCACTAAATCAAACAGAAACATGTTATCTTTATTAAATTTGGGCATTTTAAGAAATATTAATTTTTTGAAAAAATATGAGCAATTAAGTAAAAGATTCTTGAAATTTTTATGCAACTTTTTTTTAAATTCATATTTTAAAAAGTAAATAAAAATTTTTAATTTCCCGTGACTAAATTAAAGTGAAAGGTTTAAAAAGTTTGTATTTCAAATTTCAACTCTTTATTTTGAACGGTTCTTGACTTATATGAATTTAAAGATGAGGAACAGTGGAAAAAACCCATCATAGAGAAAACCGGATTTGAATGTTGAACATAAGCTTGATTACCAAAAGAGCCAGCAACAAAGGATTGTATCTCTGGTTCTATTTATGATAGAAACATAATTCAAACATCATTTTAAGTAGAAAAAACAGGGTTCCTTTTTAAAAGCAAAATTTTTTTTGAAAATCTCAGTATTTTTTTGTCCTAGATCCCCTTAAATTTTGTCTTCATTTAACTAAAAAACACGCAAAACTACGTAATAACTCTGAAAAACTTGAAAAGTTGCGAATTTTTTTAGGTCTGAAAAACTGCTAACTCAACCATACTCTTATTTAGCTCTCTCCCTTTTAGAATTTTCATTAATTTGTAGTTATTTGGCTGCTAGGGGCGATGTAAGTCATCTCAATGGGATAGGGATGGACCAGAGTCACTTACCTAGGGGTAGACCTTACTTCCATGACCATAGGAGACGTTAGTTCCAAATGAAAGCCGTAAAAGGGACTTTTAAAAACACCTGGTATAGCTCAGTGAATACTTCACATAGCTAATATTAAACTCACGTTATTTATGCACACCTCAACAATAGTGAAGATTACTGCAATGATAAACAAGATTGCAAGTCTATTCCCACAGGTTTGTAAAAAAAGGAGGCTACTCCCATCAAAACAAATCTCACAACATCCCACTTTATAAACATTGATGCCACGCTATCAGTTCAAAATATGCGGAAAATAGCGGAACAAACAACCAATAAAAAAACACCGAGCCTTTACGAGCTTTATCCCCAAGTCTTATTTGTTGCCAACTCCCTCGGATATGCTCACTTCCGTTTTTAACGACCTCATAAAAAAGGCAGGAGCGCTCGAAATATTGGAGGATTATTTTAATGTCCTCTTCTTTTTTTGTGTATCTTATCTCTAATTCTCAATATAGGGAGATTAAAGGCTTAAACAAAGTGGGAAAGAGCACTTAATGGAGGAATAGCTTTCTTTGCAATGCAGTGTTTCCACAAAGATGAGATCAAAATGATAATTGATAAGATGCCTATTGGATAGTTTTTAGTGTTTTGGTATTTGTGAATCTGTTTAAGTGATGTAGAGAGTGATTCTTTTGAAATCTTTATAAATTTTAGAGGTTACTTAATTGAGACACATAAAATAAGGGTATCGGGTAGCTATAGAGGGAAGGGTTTAAAAATATTTACTAATTTATTTAATTGTTGGTGCTTGTAAAATTTTGACAACGATTTGGATTTCTTCGCCTGAATGCTACAGAATTTTACAATAATAGCTCAGAAGTTTAAAAAATATTTAAATTAGAATACAAAAATATCCTTGATTGTAAAGCATTCTGAAATTTTCTCATGCCATAAGTTTTAATACCAAATTTCAATTGAATAAGTTATTTTGTTCTCCCATTAGATTTCCTTTAATTGAAGATCCTTTAGGGGAAAAATAGCTTTAAGAAGTGTTACTTTGAGTCGCAGAGGAGTAAAACCTGCCAAATTCAAATGAAAGTATTCCTAGTTTTTTGGGAAAAAATCCGTCTCATGTCTCAAAAAATATAAAAATTGCCGTTTTATCGCAATCTTATGCCAAACCTTGACGTTTGTGCCAAATTTATAACTTTTATCGAGTCAGAACTCAAATTCAATTGAAAATAAGAGTGCCAAAACGTAGACGCATAGCCATAAACCTTTTTTTCTCCCTATCAGTTTCAATTAGGTACCAAAAGTAAAACACCAAAGGTAGATCTAATTCAATCAAATAATAATCCTTCAGTTGTGATATTAAGATTCAAACTTAGTTTATTTGCAGTGGGTACTTGCACATGGAACTAGCCGGCTACAACAACTTCACCTCTACAACAGTAGTAAAAGCAGGCAATGGGAGATAAGCCCGGGAGCGATGGAAAGAAACTGCGCCAACGTGAGAGGATTCCAGTCCTTACAGGCAAAAAGCCGGGGCCATAATCTCATCAGATATTTCGGCTCACTCTGGGCCTGATGCCTTCGATTTTTCTCTGGTTAGGAGCATAGGGAGAGTGTTAACTAGAATATGCATAAGCTGCAATCCTCGGTGGTTTATTTTGGTTTATTTTTACTGAATATGGAAAGTGGGGAAAAAGAAATTCGTTATATTGGATGGCCCATAGGGAAAACGAATTCTAAGCAGAAAAATCGTGTTATTTTTTTTTCTTATTATTGGAAGACATATTATATCTTCCATTGGGGGCTGGGGTAACTTGGGTCCATTTTGGAGTTTTTTCAAAATGTTTAGTTGTGGGTTTATGTGTGTAAAATCTAGTAAACTCAGATTTTATAAGCATTTACATGCTCCAATGTTAGTTTCATGGCTGAAAAGTAATATTATTCTTTAATATTTGATAATACCAGGGCTGTTATTTTAATTCAAAATCCCAAAAACTATTTAGAGTTACGAACCTGTGGCAAGACTAGTGATCCACGTGTTAAATTATATTATTTACGCGGCACGCGACTTTATGTGGCAAGACTAGTGATCCGCGTGTTAAATTATATTATTTACGCGGCGCGTGACTTTATTTTATAAGTTTTTTTCAAAATTCACTCGTTCCATTGTCTCTCTATTCTAAAAAAAAGTTTTTGGTGAACGGTTTCCAGAGAAAGGCTTTTTAATTACTGAACCAAATGACACATATATGGTATCAAAATGTCCGAATTCTTTCCGGATTTCCGAGTAAGCCCTTCGATTTTTCAAAAAAATTCTTAATTTTAAAATATTTCCATTTTTTTTAATTTCGGATAAGGTCGCAGTTACAAAGCAAGAAACTATTAATTTTAAAACAATTGAAAATATATTTCACTGGTTTTTTTCTCTCTATTCTAAAAAAAAGTTTTTGGTGAACGGTTTCCAGAGAAAGGCTTTTTAATTACTGAACCAAATGACACATATATGGTATCAAAATGTCCGAATTCTTTCCGGATTTCCGAGTAAGCCCTTCGATTTTTCAAAAAAATTCTTAATTTTAAAATATTTCCATTTTTTTAAATTTCGGATAAGGTCGCAGTTACAAAGCAAGAAACTATTAATTTTGAAACAATTGAAAATATATTTCACTGGTTTTTTAGCATTCAAATACATTAAATAATCATCTTTCTATTTATCACACTAATTTAAAAAATATATATTGGATTCTTTTTAACAATATTTATATTTTTGCTGTTCAAACGATTTTAATTATATTTAAAACTAATGTATAATTAATTTATCTTTTATTTTTAGGCACTGTATATTTGCACGGCTATTTTTCAACTAAACTCTACTATAACTTCCACGGCTAGGCGTACCATTGGTTCCATCACTAAGCGCCGAGACTGCTACGTCATCACGAGACCTACAGCGCATGCGCCACTGGCCGTTTTGGCCGTCCAAATATACACTTCGTTATTTTTAAATAATTAATTCATATTTATATATTTATCTTTGTCGTTGTGGCAACCTAATCATTACTATATTTACAATAAAATATAAACTCGCTTTCAGAAATTTTGAACTTTTGCATTTACTTATTACAATAATAATTATTTTTATATCCTTTTGCAAGTTATATTATTTAAGGTAGTAAAAGGTAACTTTTTTTATAATGCCAAAACGCAAAACTAGATATGGCTGGGGAATAGTCAGAATATTTGTGTCATTGCTATGAAACAGACACAATTTCGATGTTTATTTGTTCCCATGAACACGAAATTCTAAATTTTCGTGATGTTTACGATAATTACTACATTTTTCACAGACAATCAATGAAAATCATTACAAATTTTAAGAAAGTAAAATTTATTCCGGAGATGTTTCAGTGCTTCTGAATGGATCTGTGTGAGAAAAACATTACCTTGGGGAAATGGTAAAAGAAATTTTACACTGCTTTGTTACTAATTTTCTTGGAATTAAATGGCGATCCGCCAATTCATATTGCCATAAAGGAACTGTTAAAATTTCGCCGCTGAATGAATATTCCCCTTTTTTGAAAGAATACCCCAGAGAAGTAGTTCCCCTGTTTTAAGAATGTTTTATAAAATGAGTAAGTGCTGTGAGCTGTGTTTTGTGAGGATGGCAAAGAGATCCTTAAGTATCAGCGTCAGCAGTTAACGGGGGTTGGCGAGCGATAGCGAGCAGGGGGCGGTAGCTCCCTAGTTATGTAAATAAATTATTCATGTTTATATTTTTAAACGTTTTGAGCATTTAATCAACGAGTCTGAAATAATCTACCACATTGGTGACCCGGACGTGATCTTGTGTACACAATGTTTGCAGGGTCAGGATTGGAAGGATCGACTGGAGTGGGCGGCTCTTGAAGGATATAGGCTGGTTTTAACCTATCCAAAGACACTGTGGTGTGATGTCCATTGACGTCGATCTTGAAGACCTTGTCGGTTCTTTCCAAAACTTTAAATGGCCCGTGGTACGGCTGTTCGAGTGGCTTTCGAACTGAGTCCTTCCTCACGAAGACATGATAAGAGGTGAGGAGTGGTTTGCTGACGAAAAAACCTTTCGAAGATGAAGAGTGATCTGTCGTTTGGACTGGTCTCAACTTCCTCATGTGCTGTCGCAGAATGCTTACGTAGTCATCTGGTTGAGTTGTGCCTGCAAAAGAGTTTCTGAAGAATTCTCCAGGCAGCTTAAAATTCATACCATAGACGAGCTCTGCAGACGAGGTTTGAAGATCGTCTCTGAAACTTGCTCGAATTCCAAGGAGTACGCTGGGCAAAACCTCAGTCCACCTCTCGGTTGAATGGCACATGATGGAGGCTTTTAGCTGACGGTGTAGTCGCTCCACAACTCCATTGCTTGCTGGATGGTAGGCGGTTGTTCTGGTTTTGTGAACTCCAAGGAATTTAGCCAAGGACTTGAAAAGGCTGCTCTCAAAGTTAGTGCCTCTGTCAGTGGTAATGATCTCTGGTACTCCAAAACGTGCGATCCAAACTGAGTAAAAAATTTCAGCTATAGTATCAGCTTTCTGGTCCGGAATAGGGATAGCCTCCGGCCAGCGAGTAAAGCGATCTATGACGGTAAGCAGGTACCTATTGCCCTTAGAAGGTGGAAGGGGACCCACTACGTCTAAGTGGACATGGCTGAACCGAGCTTCCGGCAGAGGAAAAGAACCTAAAGGAGTCTTCGTATGCCGATGAACTTTACTCTTTTGGCACTGGATACACGTTTGACACCATTCTTTACAGTCTTTGGACAAAGTTTTCCAAATAAAACGTTTTTTAACCAAGTCAATAGTAGCTTTAGTACCAGGATGGGATAAGCTGTGGACAACATCAAAAACTTGGCGTCGGAATGAAGGTGGGATGTAAGGTCTTACGGAATTTTTGGAGATGTCACAATAGAGAGGAGTTTTAGAAGTAGGAAGAGTCATCCGCTTCAGCTCTAAACCGGAGTTATCGGTCTTGAGAAGCGTTTGAAGTTCCTCATCAGCTGACTGCGCGTCGGCCATCTCGTCGTAGTCTATGCTGGTCGGAAGGTTTATTTCTGCTACGCGAGAAAAGGCATCGGCGACAACGTTGCCTTCTCCTGCAACATGACGCAAGTCCGTTGAGAATTGGCTGATTGGCTGATCCAAGTGTCTAAGCTGACGGGGAGAAGCCTTATCATTGTTTTGGGAAAAAGCATAAGTGATAGGACGGTGGTCTGTGAATATAGTAAACTCGCGACCTTCGAGCATGTATCGGAAAAACTTTATGGCTGAATATATTGCCAGTAACTCCTTGTCGTACGTGCTGTATCTTCCTTCGGTAGGTGTTAATTTTCTTGAAAAGAAGCCTAAGGGCTCAACCTTACCGTTAAGATGTTGTTGCAGTGCAGCGCCAACAGCTACATCAGATGCATCAGTAACTAATGACAGTTGTGCATTAGGCACAGGATGTGCTAAGTTAGTAGCATCTGCCAGGAGCTTTTTGCAAGAATCGAAAGCTGCTTTAGTTTCATCAGTCCACGGAATTTCACTCTTGTCTCCCTTCTTCTTTCCTTTCACAAATTCGTGCAAGCAAGCCTGAACACCAGCTGCATTTTTGAGAAACTTGTGATAGAAGTTTAGCATTGCAAGAAATCTACGTATTTCGTCCACAGTCTTTGGTAAAGGAAAATCTAAAAGGGCTTGAACTTTGGTTGGAAGAGGGGAAATGCCAGCAGGGGAAACTTCAAAACCAAGATATTCAATTTTAGAAACACCAAAAATGCACTTTTCCAAGTTGATAACAACACCAAAATTACTTAATCTTTGAAAAACTTCTTTTAAATCAGAATGGTGTTTAGCCTCATTCTCGGAAGCAATGAAAACGTCGTCCAAATACGCAAAAGCACAATCCAACCCACGCAGTACCTGATCGATAAATCGTTGGAAAGTCTGAGCTGCATTCCTTAGACCAAAGCACATTTGAACATACTCAAACAAACCTATAGGGGTTATGACAGCTGTTTTGTAAACGTCCTTGGGCTCCACAGGAATCTGATGGTAAGCTTTAACAAGATCTATCTTTGAAAAAACAGTCTTGCCAGCTAAGCCAAATGAAAATTCTTGAATGTGGGGTAAAGGATACCTGTCAGGGACAGTTTGAGCATTCAAGCGTCTGAAATCTCCACAAATTCTCCACTCGTTGTTCTTCTTGCGAACAAGATGGATAGGGCTTGCATAAGGGCTGTTTGAGGGTCGGATGATACCCTGTTCCATCAAACTAGCAAATTCTTTTTTTACAGCTTCTAGCTTCTCGGGTGATAATCTTCTGACTTTAGAATATACTGGAGGTCCTTTAGTTTCTATACAGTGAGTTACTGAATGGGCTTGAGGATCTTTACAAAAATTTGAAGTAAGAAGTTGGGGAAATGTTGATAGTAAGTCATGGTAGGATGATTTCCCAGAAATAATGGTTAAACCTAAAGTAGGTCCAGGAAAAACTTTACCGGATGCTTTAAGGGATGTGATATTATCAACAAGCTGTCGATTTTTAACATCAACCAGTAACCCGAAGTTTTCCAGGAAATCGGCACCGATTATTGGGTGAGTAATATCCGCTATCAAAAACTTCCACAAAAAATTCCTACGCAAATTCAAATCAAGTTCCAAGGTTTTTATGCCGTAAGTTTTTATTTTAGTTTCATTAGCAGCATATAGAACCACATCAGTAGCTTCTTGGTGGTCAGGAACTAAATTTTTTGGAAAACAGCTTACAGCTGCACCGCTGTCGATGAGAAAACGATGTCCCGTTTTTCTATCGGTTATAAACAAACGGCTGTAGCCTGGGCTTACATCTGTCGCCGCGGAAACAGAAGAGCCTAGGAGTTTTCCGAAGCAGAAAAATTGCATGGCTTAACACAATCGTGGGCATTTTTTCCAAAACGGTTGTGGTACCAACATATCTTGTTAAGATTTTCCCGAGAAGATGATCTTCCTCTTTTCCTGTTTGAAGAACCTGATCTTGTCATGGATCTAGAAAGTCTTTCGACGGCAGTCGTTAAGTCAGATAACTTTTTATTAATAAACTCCCATTCAGAGTTCTCTGTAGAAACACCAGCAATAGAGGCAGTATATCCAGAAACCTCGTTAATTTTGTCGGCAACTTTTGACAAACCTTCTAAAGCAGCGGTTCTCAAACTTTCTATCGTCACGGACCCCTTTATGTAACAACCAGACTTCACGGACCCCCTACATTTTAAACACCAAAAATCGTTACCGGACTTTTGTTTAAAGTTCAAGATTAATTAATATTAGTATATGAATTATAATAAATTTCACATTTACTCCAGAGGCGTATATAGAAATTTATTTCGAGAGGGGACAAAAATTATCCCTCAGCCTCCCATGTATATTTCATAGGTCCAAGTAGCTTTTTAGTACATTTTTAAGTAGAATTAACTTAATATGAAAAGGTTATAAGTAATTAAGTTCTACCTATACTAAAGGGGGGTCTGGGGGTCCTCCCCCAGAAAATTTTTGGAAATTAAACAAGGAAAACAGGTTTTTTAATTAGTTTTGATACCCTAGTTGGAATTTTTTTAATATAAATGTTTATGTAAGATTTGCATTTTGATTAACTTAATGTAAAAAATATTTTATAATAGAGTTTTAATAACAAAAAGGTATCTGGGGGGTCATCCTCAGAAAAGTTTTAGATAAATTAGTCCCTAAAAACACACAGGATTTTAACTTGGTTTTGATACACTTCGTCCAAATTTCGGACAATAATCTTAGGTAGGATTTCAGTTTTGATGAACTTATTTTTAAAAAGTTTTTAATATTAAAATATATCAAGTCTAAAGGGGGTCGGGGGTCTTCTCCCTGAAATTTTTCGGAGATTTGATCCAAAAAACAGGATTTTAACTTGTTTTGATACTCCAAGTCCAAATTTCAGGATAGGGCGGACCCCTTCACCCACCTTTTTATATGCCCCAGAATTACTTCAAGTCTCTGAGGTGAGAGCATGGAAATTTCAAGGAAAGAATGATGCATTGAAGTAAAAATTTCGAGGGGGCTGGGGGTTCTCCCCCAGAAAATTTTTGAAATTTGACTCTGAAAACTAGTGTTTTATCTAATTTTGAAACTTTAGATAATTCTAAAAGTAACTTTAGGAATTCCTCAAGGTAACTCGCGGACCCCCTAATAAGGCGCCGCGGACCCCCAGGGGTCCGCGGACCACAGTTTGAGAACCGCTGTTCTAAAGTATCGCTTGATGCGGACAGAATTTGTTGGGTGTTTACAGGTAGTCTCTGTAACCACAGTGACTTCAAAACATCATCGCTCAAGTTGCCAGAGGCCAAATTCCGCATCTCCAACAACAACTGTGAAGGGCGTTTGTCACCTAGATGCAAGTCTTGAAGCAATGATCTTAATTTGGATGTATCTGATTGCGAAAAATGACTGAGTATTCTATCTTTGAGAGATTGATAAGGATCTCTATTAGGAGGTGATCTAACTAAGTCTCTAGCACAAGATAGGGTTTTGGCATCCAAAGCTGATACAACCGCATGAAACTTTGTTACTTCTCTTGTTATGCCAGCTATCACAAACTGTGATTCCACTTGTCCAAACCAAAGTTCCGGATCCGATTCCCAAAATTGAGTTGCACGGAAAGAAACTCTTTCAAGTTCCAATGGATTTTTTGGTTCATATTCAGAAGCAACTGAATGAGTTGAAGAGGATTTATCATCATCATCAGCCATGGTAAAGGAAATGGCAAGTAAGCAAAACTGACGTCTTCCAGTAAGATCTTTTGTAGAAAGTCAAGAAAATCCATACAGATAAGGAGCGCAATTCAAATAAAGGTCTACCACATTGGTGGTGGACGTGGAATGATCAGAAATTAGGATTTAAAAAAATCTTATTCTGAAGGTATTTCCCCCACAAAACTAACGACGCGCCTGATGAGCAGATGAAACAGAAGGGTCTTGAATGTTTTAACTGTATGTAAACGCGAGGATCGTAGCTACAACGGCGAAAAATGTTCTTAAGAATTTAGACGTAATTAATTTAGACGTTTTAATTAGACGTAATTTTGCGCTTTCTCATTGAGCTAGAGCTTTTCTATAAAACTCAGAATTAAAGCTGTAAAAAAACCCGTAAAAGTAGCACCCTGTAATACACATTTTCGGATTTCTGGGTGTGTGACCAGCATACTCACCACTTAAAAGTTGTATAATTTAATTTTTAATAGCAGTTAAGATGTGAAATTAGAGATAGAATCAAAATAAGATCAGTACTATAGTGTTCTGGATAATATGTGCTCTCTACTTATTTTAAACTTTGGTTTCCTCAAGGGAGAGAGAGCATGTTTACCAATCGTTTCCGTTCTATAGGGAGACAATAACGGAGTTTCTCTTAAAGAGTAAGTTCTGTGTGATTTGTTTTAATTTAAAGGCTGGATACGGAGTAAGGATTGATGATGACGTTCGGCCTTGGAGGATCATCTCACTCCAGGGATATGGACATGTTTGAATGTAGATTTCTAAAGAGTTTTGTTTTTTTAGTTTAGAGAGTATAAGCCTGCACGCGGGTTTGGAAATAAAAGACGTAGAGAGAGAGAGAGAGAAAAGAAAACCTTTTCGCTCCTGTTTTTAAGGATGACTAGTTTTCTAAGGCCAAAGAAGTACTAAGTTCGGACGTGTGAATGGATAGCTGAAGTTAAATTTTTTTAATCTTAATGTATTCAGAATGGCTTAAAACCTCCAAAAAATATTTTAATTTTGTTTATTAAATATAACAATTAATATTTAATTAAAATTTAATTAAATTTTAAGTTATTTTCAATTAAAAATATCTTTTTTCTGTCTGAGCTGAAACAGCTTGTGACGTTAAATGTGCCTTGCTCCCGCTTCTTATCATCCCGCTTTGAAAGACTGAGCTCTAGTTTTTTTACAGCCTAGTGTTTCGATGAAATCGGTGTTTCCAACATTTTCAAGAGACACATGTGACGTCACATTGTTAGGAGCTTTCTGTATTAAAATATGCCATGATTACCTTAAAAAAAGTTGGTCGGAAAAGACAAGCGTATTTTTGGAATCAGGAGAGAATTTTTAATAAATTAAAATTGAATATTTAGAATTGAAAGATATGCTGCAGGGCAATTCCACCGTAACTCACGCTACATTTTTTTCAAAATTGCAATTTCAAATAATTTTTAAAAATAGAAATAACTATTATTTTCTTTCTAAAAAAATCATACATATTGAAATCTATGCTAATAATTTAAAATAAGTATTGCGAATCTTTTAAGAATTTAAGTTTTTTAAATATTAATTAAAATAGAGTCGTAACTCACGCTACAAGAAAAAGACATGGATTTATGAGTATAAAATTCAAATTTGTTTTTCTGCTTAAATAGTGTTTCAATAATTCTATATGCTTGCCAGGTGTTTGAATATACTTCCTTTATTCTAAAATAGCAAACAGTTTTTCTGGGAATGCTTAAGAAAATCAGAAATAAAATAAAATATAGAGAACTGTTCGTAACTCACGCTACAGTACTTCGTAACTCACGCTACATGTGTATAAGCGTTTAGTTATTCATGAATATAAATATAATTAAATTGATTTAAACACTTTATTTCATTTTTACTATAAAGTTTATGAGTATATTTAACAAAAAAGTTGTAAAAACTAATTAATTTATTTTTAATTTTCTAAATAAAACATACATTTTTCATTAACAAATTAGCCTTTAAAACAAATAGTTCTAAATATTGACTTTAAATGCTGACATTCTGATAAAAATAATTTTACACAAAATTTAAGCAATGTAAAACACAATTAGATCAATACTGCATAATTATTCCCTAAAATAATTAGAAAATTTTATTATTTTATTTTTTCATTTTTCTTGATCATGTCCCTGTTCATATGGAATAGCCCTGCAGTTATCCATTCTCTGCAAAACGGACTAAAAGATTTAAAACGACCATCAAAAACACGACCGAAAAAATATGATTCAACCGTTATCATCAAATGGAACGAGAAAAAAAGCTTAATGATGGTAAATAACATTGACAAATGGTAACTGAATATCCCACAATACTTATTATTCAAAAAAAATCTAATACATTTGACGTATATTGGATGAGATTTGAACAAAGAAAGTCACGGCGTTAACCCACTGACGGATAAGCTCTGAAAGTGCAGTGTTACCGAAATCGCTCCTAACTTCTGTTGTAACCTCTTCTTTCCCCCCTGGGATTGTCAGATCTCTCCCTTAAGGCTGAGCGCGCACTGGAAACTTTTGTCTCGGAGACTTAAAACACTAGTCACTCGAGAGCAATGCATTTCTATGAGGAAATTCTTGGCCTAGTGATCTAGCGACGAGACCAAGATCACTAGACCAAGAATTTCTTCATAGAAATGCATTGCTCTCGAGTGACTAGTGTTTTAAGTCTCCGAGACAAAAGTCTCCAGTGCGCGCTCAGCCTTAGTGCCAACCATGGTGATCGCCAAGGAAGAAAACGTGAAAATTGAGTCAATACTATTTCTCCCCTATCTCCAGGCGCCTGCCCCTATTGTTCCTTATCGTTCACTGTCTGGACACAATGTTGGGGTTGGGGATTTTGCCGATAAGGTTGTGAATGGTTTAGGCGGACAGTGGAATTGAATCTGGGCTTCGTTTCGCTCACATCCTTGAAAGAAACTCCATGAGAATAATTTGTCTGCGCTATTAGTTTTCAGCATTACGTATTTTTTTATTAGCAGTTAGATTTTCAAGAAATTATTGCACTCAGATCCAAATTTTCTTCGGTTTTCCTGGCAGGAAATTCAAGCTCTAAAATGTATCTACAAAATTAAAGTAGCTTTAGTTGGAAATTGTTGCTACTCGATATCATTAAGTTTTGTACCGATAAGAATTTTTTCAAATTTTGTTCTCTATTCCAACGTTTAGTAATTGAATGAGGTAAAGGACAAGTAAATAATAATAATAAATAAAGATACTAATAAATCTGAATTCCAAAATTCAATATTTAATTGAAAATCAATGACATTCGGAATGCATTTTTAAGTTAAACCAAATAAAAATTATTTATGGTAGTCGATTAGTTTAACACAATAAACCTCGTTGAATGTTAAAATTCTTTCTGAGAATTTTTGTATCAATCAGTGTTACTACCCGATGTAAGTCATTCCGTGATTGCGGATTTTTATACTAATAACTAGCTGAAATTCCTGGTCTTGAACGGGTGGATTGTATTAATTCCTTTTTTTAAGTTATCTCGAGTTATATGTCCGATTTTTCGCCTCACCCATAACCCTGGTGTCCCGGTACTTTTCTGTATCTCAGTTTTCCCAATAATTTTCCTGTCTTGCTGTTTTCATATCCCTATGTTCCCGATAATTTTCTTATCCCGATGTTCCAGGTACCTTTTCATCCCGGTATTAGCGGTGCCACTTTTTTTCATCCCAGTTCCAACAGTGATATCTCATTCCATCCTGAAATTTTTTGTATATAAAACATTTATTCTTTCTTAGTGTTAAAAACAATCCAATCGAAATAATATCAGTCATTTGAAAATCCAATGTTTTCGTGAATTTTTCCCGCTGTCCTTCCCAAAATTCCGCGAAAATTCAATTTCAAAGTAAAATAAGTTTTAAAAAAATCTCGACAAAAATCCAGTAAAAAACTATTGAAATCCTGTTTTTTTTCCTTTGAAACTACCTTGAAAATTCAAAAAGGATTGTTGTCAGTATAAGTCTAGTAACCATTAGAGTGAATCGAAAAAACTTTTTTTTATTTTTATGATGCATTAGTGCGGTAAAGTTGCTTATGGTGGCAGAGAGTACCAGTGATTTTTTTTTCAGAATTTTGGGATAATATCAATAACTTGAAGTGCCACATTGGCTCTAAAGGTTCCCTATGTCAGGGGTTCTCAAACTTTTTCAGCCGTGGCACCCCTATCAAGCTAAAAAAAATTCGGGGCACCCCCCCAAAAAATATTAAAATTTCAGGGAGGAAAGGTGTCCTCATAAGAAGTCTCCAGCAGTGTATTATGAAATTATTTTCAGGAGGGGGACAAAATTAGCCCTCAACCCTTTCATGTAGTATATTAAATAGGTCCAATGTATAAAAATAATAAATATTAGGTCCAACGTAGTTTCTTTTTTTTAGGTAGAATTTCTGTTATGAGAAAGGTTATAATAAAGCTCGAAGTATCAAAGGGGGTCTGGGGGTCCTCCCCCAGAAATTTTTTGGAAAGTAGACTGTAAAAGACAGGTTTTTAAGTAGTTTTAGCCCACCTATTCCAAAATTTAGTTTTACATTTTTGGCAGGATTTGCATTTTTATTAACTTAATATAATGTAAAAAACAGATATAGGTGCTAAATATCAGGGTTTTAACTTCTTCAGGGTTTTAACCAAGTCCGCGTTTCGGTGGGACAGAGCACTCTCGGCCCCCATATACGCCTTTCCGTACTCTTTTTCATTTCCAACAAATATTTTTGTTACTTCTGTACAACTGCAGTTTTACCATATGAAAAGAAAATAGGTATGTATTTGTCCCTTTTTCTGTGAAAAGCAGTGATTTTGATCGTTTATTTTGCTCAAGATATAAAAAAATATTTGGCTTTCTACGAATGCAAGAATAAAAGGAAAAAATAATGAAAAAGTTGGATAATATTTACTGTTTTCATCCCACCCCCATAAACCGTTAAGAAAATATAGGGGGTCGGTAGTTTTTCGCCCCTCATTCCTACTCTAATCACACGACAAATGTCTTCACTCGAGTTATGGACTCTATATGATGTATTCTACCCGACAAAACCTGAATAAAAGAAATATCTTTGTCATGTTGATGGTTGGCTCAAACTTGAACGAGAAAGGCCGCAATTTTCGACTGGTCTGGAGGAAGCCCCTTTTATGTAAAATTTACTATAAAAAGAAGTAGGGCCAAAAATAAATATAAAATAATATTTTTAAAACTATAGTAGAATCACCACACCTTGTAAGGATCTGTTAAATATTTTCAACATGACTCGGTGCACGAAATATCACCTCACAAATTTTTTACTCATGCGGAAACTTCTGCCCGTTTGCATATGTATTGCTTATATAGAACAAACTATATGCAAAAAGGCAAAAGGCTAAGGGAGGCATTTTGGGAATATTTCTTTCACCAAGCTCTTAGCCTAATTAATTTTAAAAGGTAGATAAGTTTTTCAGGCAATGAAAACCACTGATTTTTTACTGATCAGCTGTCTTTTTGATATAATCTATTTGAATAAGGAGGTAAGCGTTTTCTAAAGTTTTTCCTAGCAATGAAAATCTTGTACCTGTAAGAATCAGAAATTTTTCTTACTAAGCACGTATTTTTATCAATTATTTGTGGTATGTAGGCATATGATGCCCGTCTAAGGAACAAATTTTAGTACTTTTTACGAATCAGGACAACAAGCCTACCTTAAAAAATGTAAAAGTTGTAATTTGTTAAAAAAAAGTATTTTTTATGCTTTTGTATTTTATTAAATTTAATAAGTATAAATTAGGCAATTAATTTCTGAAAGATAAAATCTAACAATCAAGTTAAAACGGTTTATGTGATTTATCAATGCTCATTTTTATAAATATTTAAATAACTATTTAATCAATAATTTTGATTTGTTTATGCTACACAACTTTACATAGACCAATAACCAGTAGAATATTTTGCAACTATAATGAAAGATAAATGCCTCAAACAATTACAATGGGAATTTTTTTCAAAAGTAGATTTTCAAGGTACCTCCCATTGAAAATTAAAAATATTTACTCTCCGATTTCTTTATAAAAATTTTGTATGTTTGTGTAGCCCCTTTCTAAACGAAAACTGTTGGCCTTTGCAGGGGTTTTTTTGTGGTTTTGGGATTATTTTTCGATTATCTAATTTATAAATTCATATATTTAAACATTAATTGGGATATTTTTAGTTAGCATTCGTATTTAGCCCGGTAATACAGCTGTATATTGCATCATAAGTCTTAATCTCAATAATTCGATTTTTAGTCTTTTCGCGGAGTTAAATTTTGTCTAAACCATAGGAGTGCAATGCAAAAGCTGTTTTAATAATTTTAGTAATGTGCTGATAAATGATCACTCAATCAAGAATATATGGTAAAAAATATTTTATGAACCTATTTTTATTAAAATTGAAGCAATTAATTATTTTACAGATTTACGTAAACTGTCAGGAAACATTCAATGGCAAAACGGAGATCCTTATTGATTACCTTAACCATAAATAGGAATAGAAAAATATACTTTTTATGTCTACACACATTTTTTGTGAAAATGTGCTTTACTTTCTCAATTTGTTACAAATTAAGAGGCCTTAAAAACCAAAAGGGGTCATTTTCGGATTCTGATAAAATTTTGAGTTAAAAATAATTATTTAAATTTGCTTTTTTTCTTGAAAATTTGCCTTATTTATTTTAATTGTCAAGAGATGAAGTCCTAATGGTTTTCTTTATAAAATAAAACAATAGTTTCACCCTTTTTAAAATTATATAAATTGTTAAAATCGATTTACAGTCATACACTTCGTACTACTTCAAGTAGAAATACACAAACGAATTTTGTCCCATCTCTTCACCTACACGTTCAAAACTTGCTCGGGCAAGAAACAACCACTTCTCTGTTATCACCGGAAATGTATCCGCGCTGAGCATTCTTTTCATGGACTGACCCCCTGCTTCCCCCCTAAGAGCGGTCTTGCTGAGGGTCAAGTGTCAGGGAGAGGAGGCCTGTGCCGCCGCCAACGACGCCGTTCTAGTAGCCAAATGGGGGGAAAGGGACTGTTTTTTGTCTCTCGTGTAAACACGGGTCTATCGAAAGCAGTCGGCTTCTCTTCGTCGTGTTTAGACGAGGCTATCTGTCAGAGGGTTAACACCGTGCCTGAAGAACTTCGGCGAATCATCATCCATACACACTCGCGTGCAACGTCACATCCGCTGCTTGCCGATGCCATTTCCACCCATCAAATTCATAACCGACATTCCGACGCCAGGCGAAAGCCCGCTTGTCGATAACTGTAACCGACAGGTTCCGAAATATTCTTATTTTTTATTCGCCCCGTCTTCAAGAGAGAGAGAAAAAATGGCTGACGCAAACAGGAAATGGAAAACAGAGAAATAAATATGGATATTTCCAGGGGCGAACTGAAATGAAAAGAATAAAAGAAGAAGAGCGGGCGAACTATTCATCCACAATGAAATCCAAGACTCAAAACAAAATGGCAAACACAGATGGTTGCTAGTGGATGCGAAAATTGCCTTTTACCACCGTCGTACTGACGTACATAAATTGGCTTATGTATATAACATTGTAGCTCGCGAAATAAAATTATGCAAAGGAGCTATTTTGCGTCCTGCTATATTTGCATCCGCTTGCTATTCGTAGAGTTTTTGCTCCCAGTTTAAAAGTAGTCTGGCCCTTATCTGTCTTGGCATTGTTTCTATTTTTTTTAGTTTTGTGAAGGGGGCTGCAGGATTTATGGTCTTTGGATTAAAAAGGGCAAAACTTTCTATGCAGGGGTGTTTTAAAGGAGTAAAGTGTGTAAGTATAAGTGAAAACGTATCAATGATTAAGAAACATATAGAAAGAGGATTGCTGAAAAATATATTTTAGGGTAAGATCATCAGACAAAGCATTCATACAGGTCTTTCTACTTTAATTTTTATTGAAAGGAGATGATTGGGAAGATGGCCTCACTACCTGTCTTTTAAAGCTATTTTTCTGTTAAACATTTTAATGGTTTGAGTTATGGAACATTAGCATAGGATAAATCAAATTTCAAAATGTTGAAAAGTAAGCAAAATTACGAAGGCAAATTAAAATGGTCTGCAATCTGAATCTAAATTAGACCATAATTTCCACATTAGTAGGCAATAAAGTAGGTGTTTCTCGAGGCTATATTGAACTACCTAATGTTTATTTAATACTTACATATAAATATGCCATTATTTGTTGCAGTATACTAATAATTATTAAGTGTAAATAAGTGTATTAGGTAGTATTATTAGGTTGTGTTAATTTGTCCTTTAGTTTTGAATTTGTTTTCCTCTGTCGATCACACACATTTGCGGTGCGGTGCTCTACCATAAGATGGTATTTAAAAATAATGTTTTGGACCATCTGTTCGTATTTTTCTCTGTGGTTATGACTAAAGCCCTGGATCCTCTACCTTAAGTACCGACATCACGCTCAATCGGCCGCCATTGTGGGGAGAACTCACTACTAGTCTCGATAGTCTTGCTTATTGTCACTAGTAGTGAGTTCTCCCCACAATGGCGGCCGATTGAGCGTGATGTCGCTACTTAAGGTAGAGGATCTAGGACTTTAGTTATGACAACGTTTACTCAAAAATTTTAATTTTGTAGTTTTATTTCGAATACAGATATTGTACGTTAGTATTAATTACAGCTTGGTTACATGGTATTGGTATATTATCATATTTTTAGGTCTCGGGTCGTTGGTCACAAAAAATATGCCGAATAGTATCTTTAGTTAGGTCCTCCTCTGGACCTAAATTCAAACCCTAATTTCCGCTCCTCTATATCCCTGATCACACGAGACCCCCTTTTCTCTCAACTCCCTTCATTAACCCCCCGAGTTCCTTAAACTTCCCCACTAAATCCTAACCACGGCCATTCAACGCGCCCCCGCCTGGGCTGAAGATATATATTTTAGTGGGGCGCCCTGAATGCCTTAGGGCGTCTTTCCTTGAGTTATGGCTATTACCCGATCAATTCGGCATTGTGTTTCTCCCATTCAAACTCGGTTGCAGTTGGTTTGGGATTTTGCCGCGTGTATCGTAATTTTTGCGGTTTATCTACAATAAGGAAGTTGCATGATTTTTTTAAATTTTTTAATAGATACTTCATGCAAAAATAAGCAACTACCCAAATTTTGGGGCCGATCGAGAAATTTTTTGATTGCAAAAAAAAATTAACAAAAATCCTCTTTTACAAAGCGCGTGAAAACGCTAAGAGTTTGGGATGTGACGTCATCGTACGGTGACCATTGTTGGAAAGCAACGGAGTTAATTGCATGATTGTTGATGTCATCGTAAGTTTTAAACAATAAACGTTTTCAGTCACGTGTTTTTTTTTCGACTTTTAAATTAAAATATTTAATTACTTGTACATTTTTTTGAAAAATTGACTAGAGATATTTCATTTTACCACACCAAAAACCATACGGAACACTTGAATGTTTATGAAAATCTGACACATGCAACTTCCTTATTATAAAGTTGGAGCAGTTTCTGAGGACATGACACTTTTACCACCAGTGATGATTAAAAAACATTTTTTATTTTCTGATTGCCAAATGATGATCCGTTCTTGATGAAAACCGTTGACTTGGTTTTTAAAAGGGGCAAATAAATTTTTTTATCCTATTTAGAGTTTTTATCCGTCTCTGTAATTATCAATTTTAATCCCTGTTTTTTATTAATAACTCTTTAGAATTGAGGAAGATATTCTGATTCGTGATAATTTCTTTTTGGGTTATGGCTATTTTATTATACATATTTTTGCTGTTTATTTCCTGACAATTTTTATTTTATGTAGCATTTATTTTTTAATCGGCTATGTAAAATTAACCTTAAAAACTAAAAACATGCGATAAGTAGCACGTTTAACCTATTTAACCTGAAAAATCTGGTATTTAGATAATTGAATTGGTTAGTGAAAGGTTTAGTATGAGCAAGCAATGGGCAAAATTTCAAATACTGAAAATTTTAACTTTGAAAAATTCAGACGGTGTAGATATTCTATACTCCAATTTATCAACTACTGAACTACCTTTAAAAGCCAAGGAGAGACGTGATACTACGAGTACTTACAAGCCTTTTGAACTCTGTGAACTATTTCAATCCAAACGTGTACAAAAGTTTTCGCATATTGTTACTGGTATTACTTGGATTCTAATTTAACACCATTAATTATAAATACAATCCTTAGTTTAAGGGGTATTATTTCCACAGCAGCAAAAATATGCGAATCAAATATAGTTTATTCTAACACGATGCTAATATTTGAAGATCAATATTTATGCCTTATTTGATTTATCTGACTTTTTTTGAGAGGTGACGAGACGCTTATGATAAATATTTTCGTTATTCATGTAGCAAAATTTCGTATTCAATAAGGAAATAAATTTAAGTATGGATCGACTAAAAAATAACCAGCTAATCATAAAATTTAAAAATTTGGCATTTAATGCACTTTTAAAACATAAATTGAAAAACATTTACCCTGATTAATCTATATCTATTCTTACAATAAAAAACAAACTAAACGTTAGATCAAAACGCCCATAAAATTTATTTTCTTTCTGTAAGAAAAAATATAATTAAAATTGGTTTGGCATATTGAGTATATGTTTCTTATAAAAAGGTTTATAGTTACATTCAGAGTAAAACAAAAAATATATAATGTAGTTTCCTTTAAAATTCCAATTCCCCGAAGCGCCAACTTAACCGCTTTTCCTACACTTATGTTTTGTTTCCCAGCCCAACACATTGACAGTGACAATTTCTCTCTGATAGTTGACTTTACTGCCTTAAGGATTCCCTTGTTGAAAAACAACATTGCCGTGTTTACTGAGTCAATGCGGAAAAGCGGAGAACCAGAAAAACAAGTTATAACAAAAGCCGGTTTTTTCGTGTAGGGAATACATGTTCGTCTCACCACTTTTTTTGTTATTTTATTTTTTCTGGAAGGTGGATTTACTCACAGAGAAAAATCCTAACAGAGGGTCCAAAACGATATATTCAAAAGTTGGACGGGTTGGAGGGCGCCACGATCAACTAAATGATTGACAGAGAGATCAAACCTGTGATTGGCTGTCACGCAATCTTCTATTTCGAAGGAGAAGGAAAAAGTTTTTCTCAACCAATCAGGCTTTTCCGTCCCGCCTCTCGTGACGTTGATGCGATGGCAGCGCCACCCAACCCATCCAACTTTTCGATTTCCATTAGCGCCTATGGCGACGGACTCTCTGTTCTAGTACTCTGTGGATTTACTATACTCTTTTCATTTAGAATTGACGCTTGAGAAATAGTGCTTTCCCCCCACGCTAAAAGCGTAACCATAGTTACGCTCTTCGAGCAGCCAATAGTAAGCCTTCTTCGTCACTTTGACTAGGATAGTTGCTATGGTTACCGATCGGTGGTGGGGAAAGGAAATATTTTCAAGCGCCAGTTCAAAATGAACAGAGTATAAAATATTCTATTTTATATTCTAATAACGATCGTGAATTTTATAAAACACAGTTTTAACCCTTTATCTACGACGGTAAATTACCGCCAATTTTAAAATTACGTAGAATAACCATCCTTACTGACGATACTTTTCAACTGTATACTGATGATACTTTGCAGGACACTCTTTTAGTTTTCCTCTTCCAGGAAAAAAGGTAGCACGGGTTCTGTGATCAGTATTTTAGCGGGAAATGCGAATATATTCAAAACGGAAGTTGTGTTTTCAGCTGCCATTTTGACCAGATTACCATGATTGTAATTTTTGTTCCCTCAAAAATAGTTTAAGTTAATAGCAAATAGTAAAGTGTATTATTTTTAGACTTAAGGTATCCGCCTACCTTTGAGACCATTATTTTGAAATACTTGATTTACAAATTTTATTTTTTAATTTTTAGTTTAAATGTACATCAAAACCATGATCAATGCTAAAAGAACAAAATTAATTATATTACTTTCTAAAATATTATGTGAAATTTATGAATTTATTATGAAAATTTAAGTGAATTTTTATAAAACCCCTCTCACTCTTGCCCAAAAACTATTACCCCTATATAAATTTCCTTTGGAAACAGGTATCCTATAACACTTATCTTCAGAATGGACCATTTTCTAAGACATATTTTGAAAAGTAATTGTTTTACAGCATAAAATGTAAAGGTAAATGAAAAATTTCAAAATTTCTACTACCATTTAACAAAAAAACATCAATAAAAAGAAAAATAATAAACTTACATAAAAATATGAGGTCCATATGGTTAATAACAGTATGATTAATATACTGTTAAAATTTGGAGTCAATATCTTGGATAGTTTTTGAGTAATCATGTAAATAGTGAGTGGAGGGTTTTTATGCAAAATTTAGTTCCGAGAAAATTAGCTTCAAAGTTTATATTTGTATACGATCACACACGACTATCTGTTTTAAAAATGCTGTAATTTCTTTTCTAATTCACCTATAAGTAAAATGAAAACAGTTTTGGAAAGATAAAAGTCTAAACTACTCGAAAAAGTAAGACAAAAAATTTTCGAAGAAAAAGTCGAAAATCGCCATTTTAGGGGTAGGCGGATACCTTAAACCGTGATAAAAAGAAGTATCAATTTAATTAATTAGCTCTAGCCGGATTAAATTTCCCACGGATAATTATTTTATTTATGAATATCCCTTAATTTTCAATATAGCAAATGAAAAAAATTTCAGGATATCATAATGCAGTAGATTAGGATTAATGGATGAGGAGTGTAGTTTAGTTTTAATACTTAAAACAATTTTAACAAATTAAAAAGTGGTAAGTATTGGCTAATTTTATAGTTTTATTTTTTTTCTTTAAGGCTAAGCGCGCACTAGAGACATCCGTCGCGGCAACTTGAATCACTAGTCACTCGAGAGCAATGCATTTCTATGGAGATATTCTTGACAATCAGCCAAGAGTCTCGTCGCCTATGCACGCGCTTTAGCTTCTTGCAGTAGCCAGGGTGATAATTTTGTCTCTGTCGCCGTGACAAAAGTATCTAAAGCGCGCCTAGCCTTAGACTACAGTATTAGAGTACACAAGAGGGATTGGTATTTCCAAAAATTATTCATTAACTTGTCTTCACAATGAGGAAGTTTCATATTTTTTTTTATTTTTTAAATCGATCCTACCTTACGAGAAAACCCTAAAACCGAGATATTTTTTAATTCTGATCATTATTTATTTTTTTACTGCGGTTTAAAGTTTGCGCTCTGGAAAAGGCGGGAAAAACAGCGATTTCAGATTCGAGATGTCACTCGGCATGTCAAAACGACTACAACTCGCATCTCCTCCTCAACTATGCTGCCGGCGTTGACAAAACTCGGTACATAGACGTATCTCGAGGCGAGGACGATCACTACCAAGTTTTCCAAGTTCGAAAATCGAATATTTACAAGTAATAAACGATTTTATGGCTAAAAACGCTTATTTCTCCATTTCTCTGCTAGAGTGGATCTGCTTGACTCACTATTTTAAATATGAAAACCTCAGGATTAAATATTTTTAATAAGAAAAGCTCTATAATTGCCAATTTAAAAGTTAAATCAGCAATGAAAACACCAAAATAAAATCAAATAATTAATTTTAAAACATTACATTCTTATATTTTAAGATTTTCCCCCTTAAAATTCAAATATTTATGGAAAATGTATTATTAAATATTTTTTATTAAGTGGGACTAATCCCCATCTGGTCTAATGAAACTAGACCAGATCCAAGAGGTCATAAAGACCTCTTATTTTAATAATGAATAAACATCAACAATGCGTCGCTTAAGGCGCAAAATGACATAACTGACATTTTGGCCATTTTGAGTTATGCATCAATCTTTGTGCAAATCCCGGCCCCGGATCACCTGGCACCAACGATTTTGCGAAAAAATGACTCAAATCGCTGCAATCGTCAATTTTGTCATTTTAGCATAACTGCATTCGTAAGGCAAAATGACATAATTGCACGCCTTTCATTGATATTGTTAGGGACGCCGCCACAGAGAAGCGTTTCATCTCAATCCCCGGTCAAAAAGGCCTAAAATGAAGGTTTAAAACTATAATAATATTATTTTCTTTAATTAATAGCAAAACTGTTTTTTTCATCTCCTGCAAAATAGGGAAAATGCAGTTATGTCATTTTGCGCCTTAAGCGACGAATGTCTTTTGTTTAGTGTCGAGTGACGTCAAATTTGATTTTTGAGCGTTTGCGATTGCATCATTTGTTTACGACTTTTTTCAACTTTTATTTCTTCTATATCTCAGTAAATAAATTTTTGAGGAAAATTTGGATAGCAGATTTGGATTTTTCACATCTTATATTGTATTAATATACCCCAAAATCGAAAATTTAAAAAATATGAAACTTCCTCATTGTTTTAAACTAAAGTAACTTGTTATAAAATTAATTATTCTTTAATATGAATATTAAAGAAAAGTTCACAGAAAAATTATCTGGATGAATAAACTTTTAACCCTTTGAGAAAACACGACACTTAAATCCATTCTATTATAATAATTTTGCTTTTAAAAAAAGAAAAAAATTGAAATCTGATTAAATTTTGCTTTGCTGCTATGAAATATATTTGCATTTTTACTTTTCAAGAAATGATAATCAGTTTCCGATCACAAGAGAACATAATATCATTTTAATCATCACTGCGATCACAATTTTTTTTTCGTGATCATAAAGCTCTCATCTGCTTTTAAAAATAGCGAATACAATGCATTATTTTCCCTTAAATTTTTTATGTATGGGTTCAGAATAAATGAAAATATAATTAAAATAAACAGATCAAACTTTTTGGAACCAACGCCCCCTTTTCAAGAAGAAAATTTTCCACCGCCCCCTTAAAAATTTTTCCCCTAATTTGCTTATATATAATAGAATTTTATACCAACGTATTCTAAGTATAAAGACTTTAATTTATAACCTAACAAAATTATATTTTTAAGATTGTGATTCAAAATTTCGTTTTCTATGCCCCTTAAAATTTAATTTGAATTAATCAGGATAATAACTCGACGCTACCTTATCATAAAATTTCATTCAAAAATAATTATTTTCCTAATTATGAAATCCTTAGTGCAATACCAGGTCGTATACCCCCTTTGCTACGTCAAAAGGATATTTGGTAACCCCGCCTGAAAATTTCCTGTTTTCATATTAACAATTACTTAAATTATTAACATCTTAATTCATAAGCAAAGGGGGGTCCTCCCACTGAGCAATTTTTGAATATTAGCAAGCTAAAAAGGGATTTTAAGCTACTTTTAGGGTTTTTTTTAATGTTTTTATGAATAAAAATAACATTAAGCAATAGTTTAAAAGTGGTCAACACCCCCTTTTACTCTAATTTTCTACGCCCAATTTTCTAGCAACTCATCACCGCCCCCCTAAAATGCTTCAACGCCCCCTGGGGGGGGCGGTAACGCCCATTTTGGGAACCACTGATTTAGATGAACAACAAAAAATAATAAAAATCCCTTTGCTATAGGTATTTTTAAGCTATTGGATCTTACAGTTCCCAGTTACAGTTGATATGGGTTGGGATGTGACATTTTTCTTCAGATCAGTTCTACGTGTTATTGTAACCGATTTCTTCGTAGTGATAGATAGATTCCAATTTCTCCATAAAATGTCTGGAATAGATTCGCAATAAGAGGCTAGGTCCCATTTATATCCACTAGACTGCAAAGAAAACAGCAATATGTCATGGAGAAAATCACTCCAAGTCACAAGTTGGCGGTAACTCATCGTTTATAAACGTCCAAAGTGATTCTAATAGGGGGAAAGAAGAAGGATTCCCGCTAAAATTTCTCTCCAACTTTCCAATATTTCAAATGGCAATGGACCCTGGACTTTCATATCGTCGAGAGGAACTTTCTTATATTGCGCAGAAATCTTTTTCTTCTTACACGACCGGAATAAATATATTTTCTTTTTACATTGACATATATCAAGATTTAAGAATCGATATTTAGCTTCCCCTTGACTATCTTCTCAATTCAAGAGTAGTAATAATGGGGGAAATAAAGGATGAACGGAAAAGGATTAAAAAAAGCATGAATTGGACCGTTTCGTCATCCATCTTCGTTAAGCAAAACGTTGCCAATCGCAAGTTCCGAAATAATCCATCAAAATCGTTTTAATCTCCCAAATTAATTTTTGGCGAAGGAAATAATTCATCATTTCTTTGTTTTTAGCTTTTTGACTACATATAATGAATGCCACACATCCTATTAGTTTTTTAGGCGGAGTATTTCAATTATTAGGATGAAGTTCCGAGAATATATGCAATAAAAACTAAGTTCCGAAGGCGAAGTCAAAAAGTTAGAACAAAGATTTTTAGAAGCAAAATGAACGATTCGCGTTCCCTCAGGGGTTACGGATATAGTTGAATAGCTTCGAGAAAGATTCTTTTGTCTCCGTATCTCTTTACATCTTTTTATAATTTTCAATTACGCTTAGTTTGTGCGATGTAGTTTAAGTTTGAAAATGCGACAGATTTAATTTACGAGTTGCACCGAGCTTCTAAAATGATTGATGTTCTTTGTAGAAAATTCTTTCAGAACGAAATTTTCGTTCTTTCATCGGAAGTTTTTTGGGAGTCTGGTTCTGCTGAGCCGATAAAAATGTGTAAAGTGTATAGCGTGATATGTCAGAAAATTGTACGAAACAAAGCTCTATTGTTGAGTCGGCTAAAAGAACCTAATTTTAGTCCATGCTCGGTTTTTAAAGAATGTTATCTGATTAATTCAAACTTTTTAGCTTTCTTTTCACAAGAGGACGCTTTTTAATATTTTGAGTTCAGAAAAATTCCAAAATTATTCATTGTTACTTTGTAAAGATTATACTTTTCACAAACTACGTATTTGATATTTTCTCATTTCAAAATTAGTAAGTTCAGAGGGTAGATTTGTTATTCATATAATTTCCGGTTAAAAAATAACATTTCTGTGATTACATTGTTTTTTAAATAACATTTCAATTATAACATTAGTTTTTTAAAAATAACATTTCTATGATAACATTTTAAAAAAAATAACATTTCTATAACAACATTTTAAAAATAACATTTATATGATAACATTTTTGTGTTTTTAAAATAACACTTCTGTGATCACATGAGTGTTTTTAAAAAGTAACATTATTTGTGTGATCACATTGTTGTTTTTAACTTTTCTATGATTATATTGATGTTGATGTTTACGCATATTTTACTAATGACGTCAAATGAGATCGGTTATTTCAAGTACCTATTATTTTCATCATATAGCAACCCACCGCTTACAAAACGTTAACTTTTTGGAAAATATAAATGTAAAAACAATGTATATTAAGATAGTATGTATTTACTATTTAAAATACTAGTTCTAGATATGTGATCGTAGTTTTGAATAACTATATTCCAAAGAATAAGAATCAATCAGTTAATCTCAGGTAAAATAATTCTGCAGTAAAAACTTCGAATCAGATCAAGAATGATCGAAAGCTAGTGATACTATTAAGATTTAGATATTGACTGCTTTTGTGATTGGTTTGGCTGTGTCGAGTTGTTGTGAATATGATCGCTAATCCCTTGCAGTCGTCCCCTTTCCTGCTCATGAAATAGTATTTTAAGAAAACAATTTTCAGCAGGTTATAAAAAAATCCGAGATCAAATCATTTAAAGATACACCTGTTGAGTAAAAGAGATAGCATCAGAAAAGCATTTTACTTGGATCATTGACTGATACCTATAAACAAAATCAAGAATCGAATTTAATATTCATAAATCTGGGATGGAATTTAACGCAATGAAAATCACCACAATGATCGATTAGAAATGCCATAAACAATCACTCAACGTTTATACTTGTACACCAAATTGAGCAAAACATTAAGCCCACCTACCTAAGTTAAGTAGATCCCATGTAGTAAAGATGATCCACTTTTAGAGCTTGGAACAGCATTGTCATTCATAACCTGATTTTATCATCAACAGGGAATCTAGATTGTTCTCGGAAAATAGTTTTTGAGCTCCTATCGATGCCAGTCTCAGTTCTAGACAGTTTGTTCACAGCATCGAGTCAATCTACAAGTGCTCACGTGGATCCAAATTCCGTCATTTATTGAGGAAGGGTTTTATTACTCATATAATCCTTTTATTCAGCATAATATCTGTCACAAGTACATATTTTTTTGAGTGAACTTAATATTTATTTCTCGCAAGCCTCCTATGTAGAAAGCTCTTGATAATTTTTTTTCAATTGGTTTTAACAGAACTGTTTAAAGAATTGTCTAGAACTCATAAATATTATTTGAACTTTTTAACTGGTGACTACCACATAACTATCTTAAGCTTAAAATTGATTACTACATTCCTCCCGAACAGACAGACAAGATTGAAAGCGACTTAATAAAAACGTTGTAAAAAGCATTTTAAGAGCTGATAAATTTTTCTATATCATAATAGGAACTGGACGTATTAAACCTCTAAAAAAACACAAATATAACTTTAAGAAATTTATGCGTGTACCCCAGAATGACCAGGGCTCCAAGACCAAGACTCCTTATCTAATGGCATAACATCGGGGGGGGGCTCTGCTCCCAGTTAACAAGAAAGAATTCTCAAAAACTACTTTCTCTTTCTGTCTTCGGAATTAAATATCCTCCAGAGTGAAAAATTATATAGAAAAACCATGGAAAAAATTTCAAAAAGGAGGAAATCAGCCAGAAGAAGAATCACATCCCTGCACAATGGTCTCAACTATACTCTGTTCATTTTGAACTGGCGCTTGAAAATATTTCCTTCCCCCACCACCGATTGGTAACCATAGCAACTATCCTCGTCAAAGTGACGAAGAAGGCTTACTATTGGCTGCTCGAGGAGCGTAACTATGATTACGCTTTTAGCGTGGGGGAAAGCAGTATTTCTCAAGCGCCAGTTCTAAATGAATAGAGTATAGGCATGGGATGTCCACTGTTCATAAATGATGATAGAGAGGACGGAGGGCCTTATGAATATATAACAGTTTGTGACGAGGGGGTTACAAGAAATGTGACATACTAGTCACGTTTTACTCTGCTCAACAAAAAAAAATTTTTTTTTTGAAAAATATAATTCCCGATGAGGTATAATCATAATTGTTGCAAAAATTACACGTTGGGGTACACTTCAGTTTGAATGAAAATGTATAGTAACAGGTTTTTGTCCTTGCGCTCGAAATATTGTTGATAAGAGAGGGGGACATTTGACTAAGTATAGAGGAGGAAGGGTTTAAGAAACCAGTTAAGAGAAAATCGAGGAAAAAAATCTTTGGAAGTAATAGAATTATCGTTGTATAACCAGTGATGGCGGATCCACGGGGGAGGGATTAGGGTGGTCCTAAGTGTAATGGTAAAAAATTTTTTTCGGAATTTTTCAAGTCGCACCCCCTAATTTTTTTCCTTATGGGGTAGTTAATAACTGGTAAAAATTTCATCCGAATCGGTTAATATTAACACGTGCCGCAAAAGGGATGAAAATCTGAAAAAACATCAAAATTCTCAAAACTTTGAAAAATCATAAAATTTGTTTAAAATATATAATTCAATATATTTCAATACTTTTTTAACATAAAATGCTTAAACATGAAGAATATTGGCCTTTATAGCCTTTGAAAATTTTTAAAGGTATTGTATTTCCTCCTCATTATGCGTTAAAATATCGTTATATTCTTCAAGCTTGATTTCCCTTTCTGCAGCATTATTTACAACAGATAAGTTACTGATGACTTTAAACCCTTCCTGATAATCTCCAATAATCTTCACACGTTTTAAAGGATCCCTAGAAATAAATTTTGAAGAAAACTTAAAAACCTTTGAAAACAGTTTGCGGTTCATTTTGACACAAAATTGGCTTGATTTTTCTTACCGTATTGCCAGTTTTACAAAACTAATTTGCAACCACCCTTACACACGTGTAGATTACTTCCCTCTAAACTCTTTGGAAATTGCTGTGTGGGGACAGACTCATCAAAAAAGGTTAAGGCAACTGTCTCCTCCAAGAAACCATATCCATGACTAATCATTTTCTTTGATGCTGCCTTAGATTATATTTTCATTAACTCCTCTGTAGAAAAACAGGTCCCTCATGAATTTCAATTCTTGAAATGCGGCTTTGTGATCCATTTACACATGAAACCGGGACTTAATGTTAATACTATAGCTTAACAATAATACTCATACCTTGTAGTACTGGATTATCCAAATTAACCCTCATTTCTAAATATAAATATCTCAAAGCAATAAATTACTTAAGAGATCCACCTAGAATGATGGATAGCACCAGGTTGTTTAAATTTAATCATTTTAGCTTCATAATAATCTAAAAGTGCTATTGTCAACCGTAAGAAACTTTTGGCAGTCATCCTCTCGATTGGTGTTCAAGCTTTGTTTTAGCCAACTTGTGAATTCCTTCTTTGTCTCTTCCATCAATGGTGTTTTTCACAACTTCATTTTTAATACCTGATGAGAACTTTGATTTATAGATAGCATCCTAAGATTTTCAAAACGTATAAATAAAAATACAAGTCCATGGGATGCAATAACACAAGCTCCCAAGGCCGCTTTTAACACTAATTTAAGAACATTAAAATGTATTATTTGAGCTTAGGCTTATAAAATTCAGAGTAAATTTCTATGTCAAACCTTTAACCCTGATGAATTAACTTTAAAATCTAATTTTCATTGTTTTGAAAATTATATTAAAGTTTGTTTTATGCCCCAACCCTCATTGGAAAATCCTCCACTTTACCTTAACTTCTCCATTGGAATCCACTTATAATAATGTATTTCACCTTAAAATATGTGTAATAACCATAGTGTTGGGGGTTTTCAAATTTATCATAAAATACATGAAGATACCGCTTTTTAAAGTGTACTCTTTTGACAACGCCCGCGCAGCGTCCACTGGTTGCGGCGGTAAGTGCGCATCGAGCCGGCATTTCTCCCTCAGTGCTACGGGAGTCCTGCGCATCTACCGTACTCTAACTTCAATCGCGTTGCGGCACGTGTTAATATTAAAATATTTGAAAAATATTTGGTATACATTCATTTCATACCTTAAGGAAAAAAGTTGGGGGGTGCGACCAAAGAAATTCCGCGTTTGAAAAATTAGGACCACCCTAGGGAGGGATGTAGTGTTTAAAAAGAGAGGTAAATTTAAAAAAATTTCCTTACCCTGTTTATTTACTAGAAACTGTAAGTTTTGCACTCAGTCAGTGTTATAAGCTTTGAAACATTTATACAGGGAGGTATTCATGAAATTCCACTAAGTCATAGGTTCGCAAACTTTTTGGGACCACCGCCCAAAGAAGAAAGTTTTCCACCGCCCCCTTACAAATTTGTGCCTCAAATTTTCTTACGTTTTATACAAACATTTTGTAATAAAAATACTTAATTTACAACCAAACAAAATAAAAAAATTTAAAAGCTAGTATGGGGCCATTCAAATATTACGTAAGCACTTTTTCGGTCATTTTTAACCCCGCCTCCCCCCTTGTCAGCAAAGATAAGCAAACCTCATACCCCCCTACCATAATTACGTAAGAAACTACCGGACCACCCCCCGAAATTTTGACATCACTTTTAGTATAAGTACTGTTTTTTTCTCCTTGAAAATTAGGTGACTTATACAAGGAGCTGTCCTTTTTGGGTGTAACACTAAGGGTTCAAAAATGAGTCGAAACACTACTTTTCGGGGTTAAAATTTTAAAATGTTTGGGGGGTCCATCCCCAGAAAAAAGTACTTACGTCAGATTTCCCAATTCAATTTTTTGTTAAATTTATTTTTGGTTGAGTTTGAAATTATTTATGCAAGAAACAAGATATTTTCGAAAATTCAGTATCTTACGTAAGCATCACTCATACCCCCCTCCCCCCGTTGTCAGGAAAAATAAGCAAAGAGCAAACCCCCTCCCCCCCGTAGGTGCTTACGTAATATTTGAACGGCCCCTATATGGAAAAGTGGCGGATCCAGGATTTGGTTTTGGGGGGGGCTGAGAATTTTCATAATCCAATTGAATCTTCTTGTTAATGGTAATACGGAAAATGTAGTGAATTATCCAACTGAAACCACTAAACCACTAAAAGGGAGGTCTGGGGGTCCTCCCCCAGAAAATTTAAGTCAAAAACCCCACTTTTTCAACTCGTTTTGGTACGCCTCATCCGAATTTCGAATATTTTTGCGTTTTGACAAACTTAGTAAAATATTAGACGTTTTGGGGAGGGCTTCAGCCCGAAAGCCCCCCCCCGTAGATCCGCCACTGATATGGACAATATTCAAAAGTTGAGTGTTCTATGAACCTTGAAATTTAATTTGAAATAATAATACTTTTTATATAAGACTACCTTTTTAAAAGCTTTGATTTAAAACATAATTCCTTACCAATGTACTGGAATCTTTGTCTATGTCTACCTCCGAGGGGAATTTTGTAAACCCTACTGAAAATTTCCTGCATATATCTTAAAAGTTTAAAAAAATTTAAGGGATTTAAAAAAGGATCTAAAAGGGATTTTAAGCTAATTTTAGCAGAATTTTTCTATGTTTTTCCCATAAAAATTACATTAAGCAAGAGTTTAACAGTAGCCAATGCCCCCTTTTACTCTTAAAAAGCCCCTCCCCCAATTTCCTTTTTACTCATCACCTCCAGGGGGGGCGATAACGCCCATTTTGGGAACCAGTGCACAAAGTGGATAAAAATGTTTAAATCCTGTATAAAAGGGTCAAATTTCTTGGGAGGGTACCCCCTTTTTTATCCTGCTGCACCCTTCAGAAAAAATTTCTGTGATCGCTTCCCCTTTGTAAAACAGCACCTTCTAAGTAATGAAATTTAATAATAAGTTTTATTTTCAAATTATATTATTCAATTTCATTACTTAGAAGGTGCTGTCCTACAAAGGGGAAGCGATCACAGAAACTTTTTTCAGAAGGGTGCAGGGTAAAAAAGGGGGGTACCTGCCCTTTTAAGGAAAAAAATATAAATAAACATCAAACTTTTTAGGGGGGCTCGGGGGTCCAACCACAGGAAATGTTTTGAAGTTGGCATCTTATCTTTAAACATTTCGAAACCTCTTTAATGAACACAAAAGAAACTGCTTCTTGTGAGCGGCAGAATTTCGAAAGTTAGAAACTGCATAAAAATTTTCCAGGCAGAGGTTGAACTCCTAAACTTCCCCTTGGATACAACCTGGTTTTCAGAATAAACATTTAAAACCAGTATCACAATCATTTTAGGGATAAAATGTCCCAGACATTGGAAAAACCTTTCACTATTTAGAGAAGGAAATCCAACACAACTGTGTATATGTGGTTTGAATGTTTACCTGCTGCATCACTCATGAATCAGACAACTAAAAGATGACACAGATGTAAAGTTTTTGTTTTTATTAGAAGATAAAAATCATTCTGCAGCTTTCTTACAAGCAAAGCTTTTTTAGCCTTATGATTCCAGAGGCACATTTTACATTCAAAACATAGTTCACACCATACAAACTTTAGATTTTCCATACTAATATCAAATGTATCATGAACATAATTTTAAACTGGTACAAATAGCCAAAAAATATCTTTTAGCTTTTAATTGAAAAACTTATATAAATTGAATTAAAGCATTGCATGTACACTATTTTTCGCTCAGTTATTTTACTTTTAAACCAATGAAAATGTATCAAATACAGCAACTTAATTAATAAATAATAATGTGGACATCATATAATGTATAGAAATGAATCAACCTGTCAGCACTGCACAAAATAATTTTATTTATGATTGGGGAATAGGGTGTTAATTTGCCAAAAAGTTATCAGGAAGCGTTTCACGTTCTATTAGCAATAAAAGCCAAAAATTATCTAAATTTTAAAAAATCTTAGTTTAATTCTTTTTAAAAAGGTTAATAATGAACTGATGATCCTATTGATTCGTATTTAAGTATGTAGAACTATACACAGAACTAAATAAGTGCGAAATTACGCCTAAGAGTACACACAAAATTAAAGGAAAGCATGTACCGACAGGTCATTTATAGGTTGGGAACACATTAGGTGATTCGAATCAATGGCAACTCTAACGAAAAGGGGAAAGAAATAGGGGAGTTCAGGGACAGTGATCTAGACCACTAATGTAATGAAGTATAGGTTTACTCAGGGAGTGTATTTCTCCGAGATAAGCCTGATCACTCTTCTACAGGAATAGTCTAGTGCACGACCCCTTAACCCCCCTATCTCTTTCCCTCCATTTCAAAAAGCTATTCGAATCGCCCTAGTGTGTTTCCAGCCTTTCAGGAGTAAAACTGTTAATCACTATTCGAGAACTTATACCAACTTTTACAAAATTCATGGATATTTCTATAAGTTGTGACATGATGCTATGTTTTGAACCTGAATCTTGAGCCGTTCTTCATTTTCCTATTCCAATACTAAGTTCAATACCATACAAAATGAGTAAAAACACAGAGAGGCAAAAATAAAAAAAGGGATGAAATCGAAGACACTGCTACCAAACGCTAAGGAGTATAAGGTTTTGCCTAAGGTTTTTCTACATTGAAGATGATAATGCGAAACAAAGCATTTATTCAATGAGAGTCTAATGATGATCGACCACTTTTTGTTTTCATACTAATGGATGGCTCTTGCAGAAACAATGAAAAATCAATATGTTTGGTTAAATGAATATGGGAACAAAGTGTAAAATTTACAACACTGAAGGAATAAGAAAATAACAAATAGTGTAAAATCTCTGAATGAAGGTGACTAAAATAAGCAAGATTTAACAAAGAATAAACCTTAATAATAGTGTAACTCGTACACAAACTAGACCCTGAGCAAATAATTTCAAGTGCTAAACATGCAGAGTTTAATTACAGACTTTGTTCATTGCAATCCTTAAAATCTTAATCAAAAACTAAAAAAAATATCATAGGAAGCTTTCAGTGATATTCAAATTATTTATATTTTCTATTGGAACACAATGTTTAATTTCTCTTTTGCATACAATTCATAATAAATTCATTCTGTAATTTTTTACCAGTACTTTAATTTTAAGAGCAATTATGATTCACTATTAAATGAAAAAGAAAATTTCAAATTAAAGAAATTATATTTATGTTGTGTTATGTTATTCAATAACATATTGTGAATGTGAGATAAATTTTAATGTGTAAACCATTAATGTTGACTGATTTGTAACTTAAATATAAATCAGTAATTACATTTTTAAAGTCGCAAATAAACAAAATAATTTTAATATAGGTTGAATATTATATGATGAACTTACGTTGCAAAAAAGCTTATATACATTTCAACTCAATAAATATATTTTTGATTCTGAAAAATGGTTAAGAGAACTAGGAAACTATACAATTATACAAAAAACATTTAAAAAGTGTGATTACATCATACATTACCATTTTTATCAAACTAATATCAAAATTGTTAGGACAAAAACCAAACATTATCATAGTACATCAAATCTAAAAAAGCGAAATATTGGTTAGTGTTTTAACTAGTGCATATTTTTTACTAGTATCAAAGCATAGTTAGTGACAACACAGATTTGGAGTAGTAGGCACTGAATCACACGTTGTGCAATTGTTAACACTGAGCATTTGTTGTCTGCAGCCGAATCACATCGTAAATTTTTACGTATAAAGTTAAACACTGCGGACAGGTACCAAAAGTTTTTCAAGTTTGTACTGTGAAAAAAGCCAAGATCCGATATGAAGCAAAAAATAATAATAGGACGGCAGAGATTAGAGGTTCAAATTTTTATTTGAGGCTATTTGATTTAACCCTCCATAAAGCAACATGAATTTAGATAAACCCTTTATTCAGTAAAATTACCCCAACTATGATAATCAAAAGGCTAAAATTACTCAAAAACAAATAGAGGAAATTTAAAATCAGTGAGTAAAAGAATTCAAAAAATCAAAAATTTAATGGATAAATACAATGCTTTCCTTGAGCTCATTGATACAGATTTTAAAATGGTGTTTTTAACTAAAACTATATGATTTTTCAAATACTGTCTAAGAAGTAATACCATTCACATCAATTGGATTAATCTAGTTTTTAACAAAGGTAGAGGACAAAGCGGCACATCAGCTGCCAGCAAATGTCCCCAACTGTCTCATCTCAAATCCTGTTACCACTTCTTCAATTCGTCCGCTAACAGAAAAAATCCTGACTGAAATTAAAACAGCAAATTTAAATTACTCTACAAAGAGTCAACATACCTTCACCCCAATGCCCTATTATGGAGGGTTAAACAAGATTGAGTAAAAAGTTTAAGTATAATTAATTAACTATAAATATTAATAATTTCAGGAGTTCACTATGACTTTTAGAAGACTGAAAAGGTACCTACATCATCTGTTGTATTTGAAGTAACACTAAAAAACACATTACATTATCAAAATAAGAATTCACATGGAATAATAAAACTAGCTGAATGTATTTCTTACCCTAGTTTTTAGATTTGAAAAGTAGCAGAAAGTAAGAGATATATAATTATAAATTTGATGCCATTCACACAAAATGAGCTCATACTTGTAAAGAAAAGTACATTTGGAAACCTTATATTAAACCACTCAAAATATCAGAAAAAATATAATATACATATATAAATCATTGTCATATTTCATTTTTTTAAAAGAAAGACTAAATACTTTTGAACATAGAAATTATAGAGTATTTTTTTCTATATTAAATGAATAAATATATCTTTTACCAAACAATATCACTCAGTTTGAGTTCATTCAAACAATAAAATAATCATCAAGATAATTTTATAACAGAAAATAAATCTACACTCTCAAATTGGAAACAAAATGCAGCATCCTTCCTTAAAATTTTCAAAATAAAAAAAGTCAAGTTAGTGTTAGAAATTAGTTAAATACTAGAAAAGAAATAAAAATTTGGGTTTTTAAGGGTAAAAAAATTAGAGAAAATAAATAAACATGTTGGTGAAATATTTACTTAGTTATATACACAAACACAATGAAAATATTTACATTGATTCTGAAGTATTGAACAAAATAAGTTATTTTTACAAAAGCACTAAATATTAACTCCTAGTTGAAATTGGGGATTTAAATTTTTAATTCTACCTACTAAATTTATACAAGAAATTTTCATTAAAATTATATTAGCATTTCTTTAAGTTGACACAGTAGAACTTCAATTTAACAGATGCATAGTTAAAACCATTTAAAAACAAATCTGGATATTTTTGCTATTGAAATTTATGCACAAAGGATTACACAAAATAGTGATATATTGCTGATTTCACATTAAAACATACAAAAAATTTTTAGTTCTAAAACATAACTAAATTAGTTTGCAAAATCCCTCCTTTCAAAGATTTTAAACAGAACTTATATATTATATAGGATTTATTTAAATTCCAGAGATAAGTATTGTAAATCAACCTATATTCTAGGTTTTGATACCCCTTTAAAATATCTACTCTATGATAAAAGAATTTAAATATATTTTTCTGATAACACATTTGAAAAGAAACCTAAAAAATAGTAAGCGAATTTTCATTACTCATTTTTAATGTAAAGTAAATTATTATTAAAAGTTTTTGACAGCAAAAATTTAATGACAATTAAAATAACATAAATGTTTCAATGAAAATACTATTCAATATTTCCAATAAGCATTAATTTCATTCATGGCTTCTGAAATAACCATAAAATATCAAACTGAAGTTCTACGAATGTCTCTTTTCACAATAATTTAACTTTTTTCATACTTAAAATTGCATCATTCGAAACACGCAATTATTGCTTCATTGACTTCATAATGCCTATTAAATAGAAACCTCGTATTTTTTGCTGAACCCAAGATACACCATAATGTAATAAACTCCCGATTCAAAATGGAAAAACTATTGCTTGCTAATTATTTACAAGAGTACAAAGTACTTGCATGCTAACTGATTGGCCATACCAATTGAATGTCCGTAAAAAGGGATCAGTTAACACAAGTACCACTTGAGTATTACGCTATTTGCAGGCATATAGGACAAACATGTTCAAATGCATACCAAGAAAAGAAAATGTTCCATAATACTTTATCACACAGATATGCTTTTCTCAGTTTCTATATAAGAACAGGGGAATATAAGTAAAACATTTAGTGCTAACTTTCAATGCATAATGATCATTAACTCTTAAAGTGGACAAATAAACTTACAAAATTAAAACTGAAATTTCATAACCTGTATCAGATACCCAAAACTATTCATGGAATGTCCTATAAGCGAGCAAGTACCATAAAAAAGTATTAATATCCGAAACAATATAGAAAAACAAATATCCAACTCTTAACAATCAATACAGAACAAAATACAGTAAAGCACCGTTTATATGTTTCTCGTTTATATGACTTTTCTATTTATACGTTGTTTTCGCAAAGCCCAATTAATTCTAATGCAAAAATTATTTGTTTATACGGCACACAATATCAGATATACGTCGTTTCCCATTGTCTCAATGAAGGATTTTTTCAAAAAATGTAATGAATTGAAGATTTGATATTCGTATACAATGCAATGTATTCGGATGTAGTGTTTGGGATGTGCGATATAGTACTCTAGATATGAAAAATAAAATAAATACTTTGGATAAACTATAAAGGTATAGTTTGTTTCATTTTCATGGTAAATGTTTTAATTAAAATTCAATTATTATTTTCAGTTTAAAAACTGTTTTGATTGTATTAAGAGCATTGTAAACCTAAAAATCAAAGATATTTCAATTAAACGTCGGTCCCTTGAAAGACGTATGAACGGTGCTTTACCGTATATTTTTTCAAAATAAAAAAAACTATGATGCTTACTTCTGTTCGTTTCAGGAAAGAATATATAAAAAAGATTACGCAAGAAATACATTTGTGCTGTCGGAAGTATAGAAAAGCAGCGACACGGACTAGGAACAGCTGAATGCACACACACATATACACACACGCACACACATTGCGTCACACAATGTCTACCGAGTTATATTAAAATATAGACTAGTGTTTTGCACCTCACAGTAGTCCGAGATGCTTCTTAAGTAAAAAGTTTCTAACCGTCCGTGGGGTTGAACTCCAGAGTGCGATAAACGAACACTATTGAAACCAAATGGAAGAGCTTCGAGGTGAAAAGAAAAGAGGCGAAAAAGGGTCCGATTTCTCTTCATTCGTATAAAAACCGAATCTCTCACTTTCGAAAGGCAAAGGAAGAAAGTTCTGCAGCTTTTTTTGTTAAGTAGAAGACAATATTTAAAAAATCACACTGTCAGTCGAGCGTCGGTTGATTGTAACGTGGCACTGTTTGTACATGGACTTTTTTCCCTTTAGGACTCGCAACTGGAGTCCTTGTCGTCACTACGTTTCACTTGGGGACTTGGGGGAGAGCTGAGAAGAGAGCTGTTATTGGAGGCTATGGAGTTGCGCGGAGACTGGTCGAGAGCACCCTAGAAAAACAGGATCGTTACATTAATGTAGGGTTCCATGATGCATTGTTAAAGCTTGTCTATCGTCGCTAGGCGGAGAAAAGGCAGAGAAAACCGGCTTTTGTCCGCCTTCCAAGGATAGACAAGCTTTACCAGTAATTCATGGGTGAAAGCTAGTCTGTCTTATCTCCCTAGGTGGTTAGTGCATCCCTAAAATGTGCCTTCTACTACAGTAACGGACCCTTTATCTGGCAAGCTCGGGGCCGACATCATCCCGGACTTCGGAATATTCCGGATTTCGGGTCTGTTCCGGAAAAAACGCCATTAAAGACGCAGCTGCTTTAGTAAAACCAAAATACCCGCTGAAACGACATAGTCCGTTCCAATCGTAACGGATCCAGCGAAAAAATTTCCGGCAAAGCACGTGGGTCGTCGCGGCAAGAACCGATAGCGAGGCAGCAACCGATTTTGGAATGGATGTTTAAGCGCGGGGACGATACGATTTGGCCGCGTCGTCCCGCGCCGAATCCTCCCATTCCGCACCGAGACGATGTCACATAAGGCGCTGTGCAACCATTGTGCGTCGTAACAGCATTTACTCACTAAAAATTCTTCAAGATATAAAAAACAAATTCTAAACCTGAGCCGGATTTCGGGTCCTTCCGGATTTTGGGTTCCCGGATAAAGGGTCCGCTACTGTATAAATATTCTGCAATACTCAGCTGCTTTCCAAAGATTAAAATTAAAGCTTTACCAGCATGCAAGGCAATTCATTAACTAGTTAGTCATAAAGATTTACGTTCAGGCAATCAGGGTTTTCAGGGGAGTTTGAACCAGGTAAGCAAAATAGGTAAAATCTTCATTGTTAAGCAATACAAAGTACTACTGCCTGTGTGTGTCTGCCACTCTTCGAAAATTGTACTACTGAACTTTAAACTACCTTTCTAATAATTCCTCCCAGTGTAGCAGACACTTATTTAAATTGCTGAAAAAACTACAAAATATCACATGAACAATTAAATACATCCTTAAATTTTATGTTAAAGCTGTATTTGCGTAGAACAGGCTTATTTTTTGGCAAAATGTACTGAAATTCAGTACAAACCGCTGCCGATCAGTCGGCCAATTTTAAGTTTTGCATTGAATCTGGGATGGAATTCCCTTTACAGAATTTTTAAGACTGAATTCCATTCTTAGACTGAAGAGTGGCACCCACGTATTGCACATAAAAGCTTACAAGAAAAGAACAAGAAAACCTACATCACGTGGACCAGTAGAGCTCTGTCCTGATCCAGCAGTGTAAAAGCTAGAGGAGTGGTCTTGAGAAGACACAGATCCGTCAGGGGATATTACAGGCATGGAACCTACAGGTCGATTGGATAGTTTTCCTGAAAATGAAAAACCAAATTTTAACGAATGTCAATACAAGCCTTTACAGCATTGTTTCTCAACGTGGGGCGTACGCCCCACCGGGGGGCAATATCATTTTCTAGGGGGGCAATTTGAAAATTTTCAAGCAAATTGCCCCCCAGGTGGGGCCAATTCAGGGGGAAAAATAAAAAAAAATTTAAAAAGAAGTTTATCAAAATCTGATCCTATTATCCTATCTGAGAATGTATGTATCAAAACCAAGTTAAAACCCTGTTTTTAGAGTCTAATTTCCAAACCTTTTCTGGGGGATGACCCAAGAAACAAAGGTTTTTAGAACTCTTATATTTGAAGCTTTTTTACATTAGGTTCATCAAAATGCAAATCTTACCTTAAAATTTATATCCAAAATTTCCCAACTAGGGGTACCAAACTAGTTTAAAACCGGCTTCCTAGAGTCAAATTTCCGAAAATTTGCTGGGGGAGGACCCCCAGACCCCTCTTGGTACTTAGAACTTAATTACACGTAATTTGATTTAGTTCTTTAGCATGCAAATTCTACCTTAAAATGTTCTGAAAAGCTTCATTAGACTTATTAAATATACAAAAGAGGGAGGGCTGAGAAATAATTTTGGCTCCCTCTCAAAATATATTTTTATATATGTCACTGAGACCGGGGGGGGGCATGGAAAATTCAGAAAGGCTTTGGTGGGGCATGGATCGAAAAAGGTTGGGAAACACTGCTTTACAGCTTAGCTATTAAACAAATTGAAGAAATGAAACTTAAACAAACACACAATCCATACACAGGGAATTCTTTTAAAATTTTTAATAGCTAGGCAAGTTATTTATCTCAAGATGATTAAATTTGAATGTTACAATGAATAGTAAGCTCAAAACTAAGTAAGAGACAAGCAACACACCTGATAGGAAGAGGCTTTTGTTTTTCTCATCCTGGGGTAAAGAATTTTGTTTGTACTAAAAGAATGAGACAAAATATAAGAATACAACTTCAGAAAGGATTGATAATACAAATACACAGACAATCTTAAGATTACTTACAAGTTTTGCAGCTTGGTATGCATTGGGTCCCTAAAGGCAAGAAATAAAAAACATTCATTTCCCAAAATTACTCAATTTGATATCATCAATAAAACATATTTTTTTTCACATACCAGCATATTGAACCTTAAAAATCATAAAATTACATAAACTTATCCAAACAAAAAATACCAACCTGAGGCAAGTCAACTAGTTTTTGCAACTGAATTCCTACACCTGGGCCCATGTGAGAAATGTGATTGAAATTTGTAGGTCCAGAGATCAATCTGGATCGCCGATCAACATTCCTAATAAAGAAATCACAAAATTAGTTTTCAGGCTAGTTTTGATAGGTTACTATCACACCTACCAAGAGTAATGGGCTCACAAAATCTGCATAATTCAGACTTTGGTTACTTTTAAATCAATGACTAATATTCTTAAATTTTTATCTTGTTTGACATGACTGGGCAGCAGTGATAGTTTTTTTATTCTAAGGGTGGCATAAGTTTGGAAATCACTGCCCTAAAGATTTTCCAACTGTATTAGGAAACGAAATCAAAGTTTAATTCCGTTATCTCTCCTGCTAAATATCACCATGGTGTCTTTTGGAAGCCACTTATATATAATCCAAAATTGCAAACTATAATATGTTCATTTAGAATTGGCGCCTGAAACAGGACCAAAAACGCTCAATAGTGCTTAATATTGCTCATCACACAACTTTAGTGACTGATTTTTTTTATGGTATTTTAACTGCTTTTGTTAAGGCTACCTTGTCATTGCAGAAGAAATATTTTTCGATGATAATTACAATAGTAACTGCTTCTAATACTGGGTTCCCACTCTTTGAAAACATTGAAAATCAAGGACTTTCAAGTACTTTTCAAGGACCTCTACAAAATTTTTCAAGGACCTTTTCACAGACATTTAAAAATTAGTCGTATTTCAAAACAAGACTTTTTTCGCATACAATCGGAACGAGAGGGGAAGTCGCTCTTCACTGTCAGTTTGTAAAACTGGCCGCAAGTTATGTTCATAAGAGTAGTTTTAAAGAAAATTTCTAGAAAAATACAAAGAAAGATCTGAAAAAATTAAGTTTGATTAGTGGCCGAGTGAAAATTCAAGGACCTTCCAGGACCTAGAACGTTTTTCAAGGACTTTCAAGTACCTAAATTTAACCTTAAAAAATTCAAGGACAGTGGGAACCCTGTAATACATTACGTCTCAGGCGCCTATTCTAAATGAACAGAGTATAATCGATTAAAACAGTTATATCAATGAAAATTTGGTGTCTAAACCCTTTCAATACGGGGGGACATACGATGTCCCATCAATAAATCTCTTAACATCGTTGTTGTTGTTGAAACGTTATGGAATCGTTTATGCGTCTCTTGGACCTTCAGACAGCAAAGTTAGTTCAACGTAATAATCTTTGAAGGAGAAATAACTATTCCCAGTAATGGGGTGCACTAAACTGATTTTTTTTGTCATATTGAAAGGTTAAACAAAGGGGAAATTTAACATCACAGTTAACAGAATTGAACCTATATTTACCCTCAAGATACACAGAACTAAGGTTTCTGAACGGTTATAAAAAAACCCTTACCCTTTTCCTGCCTTGTCAGGCTCCCTGACCGAAAACCGCCTCCTCACCCGGTTGAGCATGGCCCTGGTCTGCCGGCTCTTGACCGTGTGGCCGGTGGTGGACTCCGGCACGCACACCTGGTTGGTGCGGTGCAGTACGTTGTGCAGGTACAGGATGTGGGGGAGGTCTGTGGCGAGGGAGAAGCACAGGATGCCGTTGCGGCACAGCGGCTTTGTCTGGAGGAGGAGACGGTAGAAGTTAGGGTGATTTAAGTAGGTTAAAAAAATTATTATTTGAACAAAATCCCCTAAAAAATATTTTTGTGAAGTTTGGAGGAAAAAGATTCAGCCAACATTGGCTCACACCCTTGATTTTATACATTTCATAATTGAGTTGAAAGAAAGAAAGTTGACTATATACACGTAAAATCTAATTAGAAAATCTCATTGTAGTTGTTGCAACATGGGAACCAGTACCATAAAAACAATTGCTTTGAAATTCCCCATTTACATTTAATGCTTTGTTCTTAGAAATTTTTATGTTCTTCTGTACACATAATTTTATTCAATGGAAAACTCCAAACCTTTTCAATCCTAAGCTGCCCGAGAATAACATTAAATCCAAAGGGAAATTCGGGGCGAGTAGGTCTAAAAGGGTTAATATGCCTTAGGAGTTAGTTCTTATACCTAAGTACACTCTAAGTACTAGGGATGAGATTGACAAAGAAGCAAAGTCTGAAAACTGAAAGAACTGATAAGAAGATCGTAAACCAAACCAAATAAAATAATTTAGGTGCCTCAGATATGAAAATTTACCATAGGAAAAAGCCTCATAAACCAAAAACATTCACAAAAAATGAAAAATAAGTAGTTTATAGTTGAAAAATTCCAGTTTTAAGCTGATTTTTTTCCCATTAGGTCTCAAATTTTTGTTGAAAAGTTTTTAAAGGTATGAAAATCCTCCAAAAGTCCGAAAAATCTCATCCCTGAAGTACGTAGAAAAATAACTACATTGGCTTACACAATTGATTTACAAGAACTTCAAACCTATTATAAGATTTTGTGTATATGATTTCCTTCTTTTCATAAAAACAAAAACTAAGAATGTTCTCTTAAAAATAACAAACAAATATTACTTTTTTAACATTTAGAGTTTGTAACCATTCTCCACTGGAAGCATCAAAAATATCAACATGAGTGTCACTGTATACATTGAGATATCCTTCTGTATAACCTGAGGAAAAATAGATAAGAATTAACTCATTGACAAGGACACAAAAAATAAATTTGAGTAACAAATTTAGCCAAATAATGTATTTAAAAATAATAGAGCTTTTAAAAGGCACATGAAGACTTCTGAAACATTAAGGCTGTTGTTTTGATATAATTTTTTAATTATACTTACTGACAGCTTCTGGTGGTGCAGGAAACATGAGTTCTTTTTCTCTACTTTTTCTACCAAAGCCATCGACATAAACACCCAACTCTGCAATCAAAAAGTATGAAATTAAACGTTATTATTCTATATTGAATTTTCACTATATGAGAATGCAAGGAAAAACACTTACGGGAAAATACTAAAAGGTATTCGTTATCTGGAAGCTCCACACACAGATACGGATCCATCATGTTGTGGGAGAAGAAAGACAAATCATTGCAGTCTGTGTTTACAAGAGCTGGAAAACAAAATGAATGTTATTCTATACCCCAGACCCTGTAACAATAGGGCGTTGCAAAAGTCTATGGGATTTTTTTGGGGGGTGGGGATTTACAAGAAGCCCCCTCTCATGCTGCTACAAATACTGAAACATTATTATCTGCAATATCTTCAAAAATTATCCTAAAAACCTGAAAATTTACAGTTAATAATGTTTCAGTATTTGTAACAACATAAGAAGGGAACACATGGGAAATAATAATAATAAAAAGGCAACGCCCTACTGCGGACCTGGAAAAAGTGTCTGAACCTAGGAACCTGGTTCGGGGGAAGCCCCTGTCAACTCCATAGGGGCAATACATAAGGTTTGGGCAAATTTTATTAGGTTTGGGGGAAGGTAACAACTTTTTTCAGGTCTGTCTTACGTTAACTATTAATATTGGGAACCTATTCCCAAAATAGGTTCAAGTGTGGACAGATCATTAGATTCATGCTAAAAAGGTTTGCAATTCACTCACATAAAATTAAGTGGTATAGGTGTACTCAATGCTATACTATCTCCAAAATTGAAATGTTTCCAAATTATGAAAGATTTTGCGTTGAGAAAGTTATTGGCTAAAAAACCCCTGGAGATTGAATTTTAGGGGACTGTTTTAAAGGACTTATGAGTCTTTCAAACAAAATACGGATGCCTCTGTATGTTCATGAGTAACAAGCACTTGACTTACATATAGGAGGACTGTCATCCAATACTGAATAGAGATGGAAAGCAGAGGGCAGCCCCACACACAGCCTGTTCCCTATGACATCTAGAGTTTGTGCAGGAACAGGCAAGCAGATTTCCTTCCTGCGGTGGTGCCTGCCTTTGGTTCGGTTCACTTCGTACACTAAGACCTGGGTAGAAGAGAGAAACAATAAACATTTTTAAATAAACTATATGGCTATAGATGTACCTGTGGATAATCACAAAAATACAGTTTAAAATGAAGCTAAAATGTAATTTGAGTTCCTTAATTATTCCAAAAAGTAGCTACTTATTTAGCAAAATGGGTGTAGACAAAATAAGGTAATCCATAAAAACCCTTGGTTGCATAGTTGTGTTTGTTTTCTCATTGAGAAAAAATACAGTTCATATAGTACTTCACAATTGCAAAAATTTGCACCACCATTAGTTAAATTATTACTACTGTGTACCAAGAGAATATAACAGAGAATAAAAAACTTTAAATGGTCATTATACAATAACATTTTTCAAGCTATTGGCAATGCAATGACAGAATGTGACAAAAGAAACATTTCCCACTTTTGCCCCAGAATAAAACTAATGAAATTCCACCAATGTAGATAAACTGAGCCTAACAAACTGCAATTCCTTGAATTTCAAGAGACTAAAAAATCATAACTGAATAATTCAACTATCAATAACAATTGATAGTTTATTCAAAGTTCATAAGGCTAAGCTAAAGTCTTGAGCCATTTGTCTAGGAAAAACAATCAGAAAATGATCACATCCAATAAAATAGATAAAGGACTAACAACGTGATTCTAAAGACATTTGCAAAGAATAATTAACTAAGCAACAATTATTTTTCCAGAACAGTAATTGCTAGACAGAAAAAACTCAATGAGGCATTGAACTAGATTATGGAGTTTTAGTATCAGGCAAAGCACTAGAGTAGAAAAAGATTCTAATCTAGTTTACTAGTTTTTTGTAAGTTAAATTCAAGCTGTTTCTCCCTTTTTAAAACGAAAGTATTAAAATAAACTAAAGCTTTAAGAATGTTTGGAATCAAATAGATAATTTGCAAGAACTTGAGATCTTACCTTTCGTGTCTTTTTTCCTAGCTGCATAAAACAATTCAAAGAGACATTTCTGACTGATTTTTTACTTTTGCTACTCGACTACTTTACTAAAACTACTTAAGAGATGAAGTGATTGAAAGTAAAGAAAGCCACAGACAATAAGAACCACAGAAGCCAGAACGAGTGATCAAGCAAATTAGTTGAAATCAAAAATCAGAGTGGAGCAAAAACATGCAAAATCACATTTCGATGGGTTCAATTGGAAATTCTGAACCCAAAGTACACATGACTTCATTTCAAAGCAAGAGAGAGAGAGAGAGAAGCTATATAGATAGAGGAGAGCGATAGAGCAATAAATTAATACCAATGCAATAGAAGATAAATGTTACATTATTTTTAAAAGTGAATATAAGATCCAAAAGAACATGCAATTTCAGAGAAATCCTTCATCTTTCAACGGATTAAAATTAATTTAGATTGTCTTCCAAATGCTTCCAAATTCCTGTATGACAACTTAATTTTTCACTACAAAAAATATTACATTGAGAGTAAAATGAATATAGAGGTTTAGAGTGTAAAGGAGGTTACACATGGTTTATTGTTAACTTGAAATATCAATAAGTACTTTTATTCTATCAAAGACAATGTTTGAGATATCGGCTGCTTAAAAACCTACCAATTCAAGTATCTCAGCTAAATTTTGTAGCAAAGGGTCTGTCCAGACGTTTTGTGAAGGGTTCGTTTTTTGTAAAAATTGTGAAAATCTACTCATAATTTTGTGAATTTGAAGTTAGCGTTAAATTTGTTTTTTCAGCCAGGCGCCTGTTTTATGAAAATAGGGTCCTATATTAAAATTGTGAAAAATAGTGTCATTTTAAAGGATTAAATACTTTGTGAAGGGTCTGAAAACAGACCCAAATTTCTTCTTAACAGCCCCTTGGTAGCATGAAAATATCTTAAGAAAGAAGTTTTTCTTTTTGGGAAAATTCTGAGTAGATATACACTACTTTATAAAGGTTACACTACTTTTAAAACAAGTACTCCGATTAAAACAAGCCTTAAAATAGATTGAACACATCAGTGATATTTTGTTACATAATTATGATTAAGCAGAATGAAAGAAAATTTTGATTCAATAGACTTATTAGTAATTCTTATCGGACCTGGAAAAAGTTCCCGAACCTACGAACCTCGTTCGGGGGAAGCCCCTGCCAAGCTCCATAGGATCAATACATACGGTTTGGGTAAATTTTATTATGTTCGGGGGAAGGTTACAACTTTTTCCAGGTCCGATTCTTATAGTATTTGCCTTGACAGTATTTTATTGCCTTTTTTACACTTCAGAAAAAAAAAACCCTCTTAATAAGTTTCTTTGTAAATTATTAGCAGTTTGGGTTTACATAGACAAATACAAAGTAACAAATCTTCAACCGATTTAAAGTTATTCTACTAGTAGTAATTTTTATTACTTCACACAATTGTTATAAGGGAATTTAATTTGACAGTCTCTAAAAGATACAATTCAATTAAACTAAGTACACTTTCCAACAGGCTAATAAAGCAACAGAAATCTATGACTGTGTTTTTGAAATGAACAACATTAAATTACCATCCCATCAAAAGGATCTTCAATACCAATTGAGGTCAGAGTAACAAAAATGCCAGTGTAACAAAAAAAATCCACAAAGACGAGAAACCACAACCTTTAAACTACAAACCCTACCAGGATTGCAACTAAAATCCTAAAATGAAATTTCCTGTATTTTCCCTGTCCACTTTCTATTTAACACAGAAATTTTTTAAGCTCATATAAACAAGGGCCTGAAAACTTGGTGCGAATGGGATGCTGTGCATGACTGATCTAGGTAATGTTTTTTACACACATAACAATCAGATACTAAGAAGAAGCCCATATAAAAAATCAACAAAAGATGCTAGCGATGAAAGAAGAAATAACGAAAATTCCGGGTCAGGCAGTATTCCTCTTTTTTCCCCGCGTTTCATAAAAAATCATCAATTTCCATGTATTTTCCCTGTTGCGTAGCAACCCTGCCTATTCCCAGGTATTTGGAAGAAGCTCTGCACCCTGACAGTGCCCGAAAGCTTAAAATCTCAGTGTACCAACATGCAATCAATCCCAAGTACAAACCTCCCTGAGGAGACACAAGAAGACAATTACCTGCTTCTTGATAGCTGTGCAAAACAAATACTTGGGCTTGTCCCCCTCGTTTATACACATTGTGCAGAATGTGATGCAGCCCTTGGTGTCAGTGACCTTGGTCCACTCCACATCTTGGCCGTCCAGAGCACCCACTGGGATCAATCGCAAGAAACGCTGTTTCCCTGTGGAGATTAAGGAAGCAATGAGATTTTACTCTGATTATTGACAAAGCTACTAAACTCACTAATAATTACGTAGCTTTTAAAACAAATGTCATCAAGCTCATAGAAGCACAAGACACGATTAAAAATATTTTAACAATATCTAAATAAATCCCAATAATGTTGTTAATAATCATAGGAATATGCAATTTTGATATCATGTACGAGCTATAGCTCTTATGATATCTCACATTTAAAAAAAAAAGCTTTCTTTTATTTATTATTTGATATTCATTTGTTTGTTTTTATTGTTTTGGTTTCTTTACTCTGTTGTGTTCTATTATATTGTAATGATAAAATTGTAGTTGTAATTTGAAATAAATTGACTTGACTCCTTGGCATTACAGCCCATGTTGGACTGAGGCAGTGCAAAAATACTTATGATCCAGAGAAAAATACTTATTACTTTTAAATTCTTGTCTTCAGATACACATACTTCTTGTAATTTGAGCATGTTAACTTCTTAATTAAATTTTGTTATTTATTAGAAAAGTAATATTTACCAGCTACTGCAAGAAGTAACTGCTCGTCAGCAATGTATTCAAGCTGGCACACTTTTTTGCCATCCCCAACTCGAGCTATCTCTGGAAGGTAAAAAATAACATTTGCATGGTTTCAACTTAAAGAAATAAGAACAAAGAGCATTTGATATAATAATAATAACAACATAACATTTAACTGAAGAGTGAGTGCGGCGTTTGCATGCAAAAACATTAACCTACCTTCTCTATCCAAGTCAACACAGTATAAGCCTTCTTCAGTGCCTAAAACTATTCTATCTGAATCTGAAATACAAGTAATCAGTTAGATGAGTAAAGTGTGACTCAATGTAAAATTCAACAGTTTTAACAAGGCAATGAAAATAACTAACCTATTACGGCAGCACAGGTTGCACTTTTTATTAACGTTAGAGTGTTATCAAGGATTTCCTTGGCTTGAAAGACCTGTAAAGATGCAATATTTTGTTTGAGGTTTTACAAAGTTAAATAAAAATTATTATAACATGCATAATACGCATAAACTTATAAACATAATCACTTTTAAATTGAGAAAAATCTTACTTATAAACTTATGGTGGATATCATAAAAAAACACATTTAAAATAACATTAATGAAAAACATAGAAATTCTAAATTTACTCAAATTTTTAAACACACTATAGTAGAATAATCACTGTTTATAATTATTTTTTCTTCAAATAAAAAACTAGACTGAGATCAAAACTCAGTATTTTTAAGTGATTGTAAGATATTTTTTCTATGCTTAGAAAAACACTAAATTTGCCTTGACTTTTTTTTGCTAAAAACTATTTTACTATAAATTAAAATTTTTCCTAACCTATGGATACCTTAAATGGCAAATGGTTAAAACATTTAATCTTTCAACACTAGATGGCGCGTGTGAGTAAAACAAAAAACTTTTGAGAAATCTTACAGTTTTTGAAGACAATTTGTTCCTACGAAGAATTCTATGAAGTTCATTTAGAGCATCCACCCATTTTCCTTTCTCAACTTCTTTTTCAACCAACATAAGGGTATGGTTTTTGATACCAGGAGGGTTCAGCATTGAGGTCGTAACCTAAAATTAAACAGGAGTTAGTTTGTGTAAATTAAAACAAATGAAATAGGTAAAAAAGCAATCTAGAAGAAAGGGATGCAGATTCTACAGAAGAAGAAAAATGTTAGAACAGTAGGTACAAAAAGTTCAAGAAATCTAAGGTACTATAACTACAATTTCTATAACAAATCTATATTATTTTCCTTAAAACTGAGGTTTTTTAGTGCTAAATTGAGATATAGGGAAACAGCACTTCCATGCAAATTTTACAACTAATAATAAGGTTCATAAACAAATTTAGGTTGTTGTTTGGAGTTTTATTGTGAATTTAGGAACCCCTTTCAAGATTATTAAGGAAGCAAATGTTTTCTACAACTATAGCTCTCGTTACTACAAAGGTATTCCTTTAGTTGTATCAGTTTTTAAAGCTAAGAAAAGTGTCCTACACAGAATTGGTTTTGTGTTCATAACTGAGGAATTTGAAAAGAAAGCTCACTTTGTTGTGTTATTCAAAGTTAAACACTTTGAAGACTTAATAATTATAGCTAGGTTTAATAGACAATAATTTATAGCTAGGTTTAAAAGTTCATGGCTTGTCACAAAAAATTATTTTATTTCTGGATGATAAGGACTAAACAAAACAAATCTTTCGTGTTTATTACTCACTCTAAAGATGCAGGGAATATCCTTTTTGTTGGCATGGATAACATCAGATTCCAGAACAGAGCTAACAGAAAACTCTTCATCTCTAAAACAAAGGAGAAAAAAATTGCAGTGAACTCTACCAGTGTGCAAAGACAATCTTATAATAGAATTTCAAAAAGTTAAACACAATGATATTCCATTCAAAAATTGCACAAATGAAATTAGTTGGAGGAGAAAAAAAACTAAGCTTAAAGAAAGCAATTAGGCAGCAAAGTGGTAAGGAAATTTATCTTTAGGAATAAAATTCACCTCATGTCTAAAACCTGTGATATCCAAGTATTGGGCTGTGTACTCTTGTCTTGAGCCAAGTCATATAAAAACAGCTTAAAATCACAGACAACTACGAATTGTCGCATCCATCCCTTCTTCACACCACCTGGCTTGGGAACCTTTAAAAGAGGTAAACACATCATATAAATATCAAGGCTTGGAAGACTGAAATTTAATTTTAAGTAGGTGATCAACTTATTAGGAGAAGAGATTCATAAGAAAAAAAAGGGAAGGACACGTGAAGTTACCGAGTGGCAACAACTCCTAAGAGGCCAAAATTAAAATAAATTCAGTAATTAGATAGGTTTCTCTACTGATTGATGTAAGTAGCAATGCAAATCTTGTAAAAATACTTTTAAAACATTATTGGAAGCTAAATCGCTATATAAGAAAGGTGGTAAATAAGTAGGTCAAGAATTAAGTTTATAAAACAATAGTTACCCTTGTTACTTTCTTACTGCTGTAAAATGTCTAATATTGATCCCTAATACCTACATCTATTTCCCTTCCCAGGTGTTTTTTTAAAGAGGAAGATATGGGGCAGTTTTTTCCCTACACAATTTTAAAAACACCCTGACTTCCAACCTTTAGCCTAGCTATCGAATTTAATGTAGAACTTTTAGAATCATACTATCCCTTTAAATTAAAATGCACAGCTAAACACAATTTTTTAATTGCTCTTTCATTGTTAACCCTTTTAGACCTAGCAGTCCCAAATTCTCTATAGGATGGTAATCTTGGTGCCTTAGGATTTAAAGAGTGAAACTGCATCAAATAGAACAAAAAAAAATTCCTAAACTCACCTTTACATATCCTTCATATGCAGTACCAATGCCACGAGTTGGATCTATGCCTACAGGTCTTTTAACTGAAATTAAAATAACCATTATTTAAAGTTGCATTTGCCTTACCCTACTTATACATCGAAGATATTCTACTATAACTTAGTAAAGAAGCTAGCTCATAGGAGGTTAGCCGAATAGCTTAATCAAAAACAGTTGTCAAAGGTAAATTTATGAAAATACTTCCCACTCACTTTGATCAGATGGAACAGGACAAACAGCTGGAACCTTTTCTTGACAGGTGACATGGCAAGCAAAACCACACACTATCAAAAAAAGGGAATTGCATAAATATGACACGAAAAAAGACAGATTTTGATGTTAAAAAACCCCATGAGTAAATATAGTTAATATTACCTTCACAAACTACACCTTGTCTACATAGACCAATCATAAGCGAGGTACAATGGTTACACTTTATGGGGCTGGGAAATGTTCTGATTAAAAACTGATGCGCTTTGGGCTGAAAAGAAAATTAAGACTTTTTAATTTAAAATCATGAAGAGAAAATTGACGGAATTCACAGCATACAGACTTTAGATTCAGGTTTGTCTTGAAACAGAAATTAAGAAAAGAAAGAGGCCAACCCTTAGGGTGCATCATAAGATATAAAATATTACAACTTAAAGGTATTTGAGATAAATAACAGAATCAATGTTTTTTTAAACAATAAAACTTTAATATTACTTGAAAGTTTTTTAAATGGCTTACTTTTGGACTTAATAGGCTTATCACAGGTCTTGAATCAATGGGTGAGAAAGTGAAACGATCCTAAAAACAAATAATAGAGTTTAAAGGCACAGTCATCAACAGGTTATTATTTATTGTAATCAGTAATTATTTAATAGCTTTAATTATTTAAAAATGAAATACAATTCAATAAAAAAAGAAAAATTTATAACACTAAAAATTCAACCAGCACTTTTACCATTTCAATGTTTAGTTATTGATAATTATCAGCAGACTTGGATAAAACCAAATACTTTGTTCGCACCAAATTTTCTTCAAATACCTCTAGCAAATTAATCAAGCACCCCAAGTATTTGAATGTTGACGCAGACATTATGACAGTCTGTTTTATAACTGTATGTCTCCATTTCGACATAGTTGATTTTCTGACCCTTTAGAGATTTCAACTAACTATGACATTGACCAGTACCAATACAGTGCTACAACCATTTGAGAAGTGTCTGTCAATGCTAGATACAGGGGTCATTCTGAAATTTTTTTTCAGATTGACTAGAATGCTAGTGTGTAATTGCGTTTAGGGCCTGGACACACTGGGCGCCTTGAATCGCTCGATGCCATTTAGATCCTTATCAAACAGATCGGAGAAAGGTCAGGCCCTTAGAACTAATGGTGGGACCATATCTTCCTTCAAAATGTTATTAATGCTGCAGCCCTGCACTTTTTTTAAAATTAGACCAAATTTTGTGCTTCCTTTTTAAGCTCAAGATTTTTAAAAATTTCGCCGAATTCCGGGACTCATGCTGCTAAAAAAAGGATTTCCTGGTCTGCACCCGGAAAAGGTCAACACCAGTGTTTTCCAACGAGGGGCATACACCCTACCGAAGGGCAATGATTTTCTAGGGGGGGGCATTTGAAAATTTGAACCAAATTGCACCCCAGGTGGGGCATGGACCACAAGATTCTATTTACTTTCCACAAAGGATTTTTGAAAAAAAATGACATGGGGGCATAGAAAATTTAAAGGCTTTGGTGGGGCATGGACCAAAAAAGGTTGGGAACCACTGGTCTACACCTTGTAGGGATATCAACGAATTGAAAATAAGACATAGATCACTTACAGCACTGGCCTCAGAAGCCGTAGACTTGCTACTGGTCCCAGAGGCCGGCTGGTTGTCCTCGACGTCCGCGTCTTCGCCCGCCCCGGCGGACTCCCCGCTCTCGCTGTTGCCGAGCCTCACCGACGTGTCCTTCAGGAACTGGTCCAGGAAGGACATGCGCGAGGAAGGACGGTCCAGGACTGCAAAGGCAAGCAAGGATGTTATTTAAATGAACAATTGCTTCTGATGAAGCATCTAGGGCAAGGATAGCCAACCCGTGGCACAGCAGAGTTAAAAGAGAGGAATGTGAAGACAATGTAAAAGTTGGACAGTTGATTATGTTATTTCACATCAAAGAGATTTTATTGCTCTGATCAACTACGCTTAACTTAATTTTTCGAGTACTAAATATTTTTGTGATTTCATTAATCAGGGGGCCGTCTAGGTTTTTTTTAAGAGGTACCTATTTTGTGAAAATTAAGTGCTAATTTGTGAAAAAACTTCTGAGAATTTGTGAACATTTATGTCAAAATAACAAGTAAATAATTTTTAAACATTAATAAGAAAATTTAGTCTAGAATGGCTAAAAATTTAACTATTAAGAGAACATAACTTCATAGAGAACTTTTTTTCAAAAATGTATTTTGCGAAGGTACCGTTTTTACTAAAACTGAATTTGTGAAAGTACCTATTTATAAATTGGTGAAATTTTGAAGGTATCAAAAAACGGTAGTAAAATTGCCTTGGATAGACCACAGTTAATATTCAAAATAACTTGAGCTGTAGTAATAATTTGTATAGGAAATGTTATAGATGTCTGAATCTGAATGACAGTTGCCTACCAACCTCATCTCAGCAGTTTTTTAAACTTAATTTAAACAAACTTTATTTTTAAACTTAATTAAGAATCATCTTAATTTGATATTTTAAAAACTTGCATGATTCTCTTTTCATATTACATGTATAGGTAACTTTTCTAGGTTTTATATTTTTGGTTAAAAGTTGAAAGCATTACTTTCTATATCTAGACCCTTTCCATTCAGAAGTTGTTAAATTCTGGTTCTGAACAAGAATTTAAGGCTTCAGTTCTTACTAAGGCATAGTTAACGTCCACTCTGAAACTCTAGAAAAGGTTGTGATGGTTGTCAAGATTTTATGATGATGAATGTAAAAAAATGCCATGATTTTTAAGTTTTGAAAGAAAACTTTGAATTATCTAGATTTTTTCCTAACTGGTTTAAAAGGAAATTCAAGGATCCCAGAGACCTTTGAATTTAAGATGTTTGAGTTATCTAAATTTCATTGCACTTGTATTAGAAATATTTCTAGATATTCCTGGCCAATATTTATGTTTTAAAAACACTTTTAAAACACAACAGATTTTAAGAAGGGACTTTCTTAACTTAGGGTCGGATAAGGGATTCACAATCTTTGATCTTGCTTTACACAGAGGTCTACTGCATGATGCATCAATACTATTTCAATTAACTCATTAGAGTCAATTGAGAAAACCATTCCACGCTATTTAAATTTGAGTACTGACATTGGATTATTAGAGGATATTAGTTTGTCACTAAATAATTTCATTTTTAAAAAAGAGCTAGGCGACCTGCTTTCAGGTAGGGAAAGAACTAAAATATGATTTAAAATTTACAAAACACTAAACCAATAATCAGTTTAAAAAATTACAGGCTAGCCTCTTACTATCTCCCGTACATCTTGCAAACCCTTCGCGATCAGGGCATTCAAAGGGACTTCTCCAGGATAGAAAGTAGTACTCACTTCCCTGACTATAAATTTTTAAAAAATTCCCCTTCCCCTGAAAACTACATTCAATCCAATTCAGATATTAACACAAAAAGAATAATCTTTCAACTACGCTTAAACCAAAATAGAATCTATTATAAAGGTGAAACATTTGAGATTTTCAACACTAATAGATGTTCCTTTTGTAATCTACACGAAAACGAAACATAGAATCACATATTTAATTCCTGTCCCCTCTACAATTTCAACAGAAAGAAATATTTAGTGAACCTGAAACCTTTTCCTCTTATTTTAAATGAAAGAAATTTGCACATTTTTAGTATTTTTAGTTTTGTTATCTCTGTCTTAAAACTCCGCTGTGACATAATGGCAGAATCGAGTTAGTTCCTGATCCCGTGTACGAACTATGTGATATTCTCTTTTTATTGATATTTGGTGTTATTTTTATATTTTTAACTAACCTTAAAAAAAATGAAAAAAAAAGAAAAAAATTGGACCTTTTGTATGTATGTATTTTTTTGTATGTATAAAGTAATAATGTAAATGTGTAAACGGGCACACGCCCATTACAATAAAGTTTATTGATTGATAATCAGTTTAAAAACAAGTATATGACCATATTGAAAATTTACAACTTGAGCAAAGCGAAAACTGGAAGTATAAGGCTAGGTGACTTCTGATAACTAATCAATGATTTCTATTTTTCACTGCATTCAAGACAAAATTGAAATGTTATAAGTTGCAAAACTGCAAATAACTATGTCAAGGAAGGACATAATTAGTATTGGCTCAGACTGTTTTGGACAACTGAGTTGTGTTTTGAAATTTGTGCGATTTCTTTTTATCTACACTCCCACTTTCTAACAAATAGACAACATATGCAACTAAATACACAGATACTATCCAAGACACTACATTGAACATTGAGAAAAACTGAAAAATTACCATCAATTATAAGCTTTTGATCAATATCTCCTGATGAAAGCAAAGCAAAAAGAGAAAACACGTTGTAAATATAACTGAGCAATTATTCTTATGCAAATTAAAATTAATCAAAAGTTTTAAAAAATACATAAATTTTTGTTGCATTATTTTGGACCATTTGTCAAATTTGAAAACACATGACCCAGACCCTTTTAAAAGAGACATACAATAGATGATTATATTTACAAGCTACATATCAGCACCACTCTTGGCCAGTTACCAAATACAGTAAAATTTAGCAATAAGTGGATCCATAACAAGATGCTTTTAACTGTACCTTGGTATTAGCTTAAATGTTATGATTAAATTAACACACAAAAGTGCCTTCAATCCATGCAATTAATAAACTACCAAAAGTGTTTTGATGCACTTTCCTACTTTTAAATATGCTACAGAGAAATTATAACCAACCAGATATTTACATTTGAGGTTGGCAATAGCCTAAGTATCAATTTATGCTAAACCCAACACAACTTTACAAAGCATTTATTTCATGATAACATTCATAAGAGTAACTATACCAGGAGAAAAGGAGACTCTTATAGATATAACTTTCACCCTCCTATTCTCCAGGTAGACTGGTTTGGTTATATGAATGGGGCTTATAATGATAAAATATGCTTTCAATTCTATCATCAGGTTAATTCATGCTGGCATCTATTTGTTTGGTTTTATTAACAAAGAATAATAAATGATTACCATTTGGACAAGGCAGATCCTCAGTTAGGTCCACAGCTGTGTTAATAAGAAAGGAAGAATGAAAAGTTAACATATAGGTGAGAAACATGTTGCATTTAGTTACTGATTAATAAAAAGGAAACTTTAAATTAGTGATAGAGAACCAAAAGAACCCAAAGAAACAAAAAGTAAAGTAGAAACCAATATAGATTAGAAGTTAGTAAAAATGTAGTTGACAGTGACTTAATACAAAAATAAAAATCTTGATTCAATTATTATTATAAATTATTGTTTGTTAGCATAGAGGGCTCCTTATAACACAAGTATATTGGCTTATTACTATTATTATTAAAAATTATTGTTTGTTAGCATAGAGGGCTCCTTACAACATATTATTTCATATTCATTTCATTGGTATTTTTATTTCTTTCAAACTTTAAATAAAAGCATGGATTTGATTGAAAGGCAGAAATTTAAACTCTAAGGTGGGAATGTTCTAAAGTAAAATACAATACTTAACCAACACAGAACTGATATGATAAAGGGTAATTTTCTTGGAATTCCCACATTAAGTTTCAGAATTTGTACTATTATTTTTATTCAACCATTCTGCATCGTCTTTTTAAATCAACACAAAAAATTACTAGACAGTTAACTCTTTCAATAAAAAAATACTATTAAAACTTATTTGACACTAAGTTTTAGTATTAAAAGAATATTATGAGCCCAATTAAAATATAGTCATTAGAATTCACACAAAAGAATAATCTTCATCACTAAGCCTGTGTCTTTGTGTGAAATAAAGACTGATAAAATCACTATATTTTCAGTTAAAAAAATACAACACTGAGTTCTGATACAAGTAAACAAATAGACTTACAGCTATCACCAGTTTCTGTTCTATGCTGAAGGTCTTTAATTTGATTTTCTTTCTTCATCAAGTCTCTTTTATAAAGTTCAATTCTGTGCAGGCAGTCCTTGTGCTCCCTAAAAAATCAAAATGTAATCTCTGCAAACTATAGTCAGCATAACTAACTAGGCGAATCATGAAGAAAAATACAAAAAAAATCCAATAGAATCACAATTTAAAGCATACAAGTAAACCTCTTACATATTTAAGATACCCAATCAATTCAGAAATTATAATTGACAGTGTAAGTCTTGATTCATTACTCACTGATAATTACAATAACTTTTACATTAACATTTCTAATGGTTTCTTTTATTAATGCAAAATATTACTTATGAAAAACGCTCAACAGTCAATAAACGATAAAAATGGCACTTTGATCAACCAGACAATTTTTAGCAATAATGTATGTAAGTTTCTAAAGCAAATAATAACAGAGAACAATCCAAGTTTTTAGTCTATCTACTTAGTGCCGGAAAAATTATTTTACTTACATGTTATTTTTTAATAAAACAAATATTCACTCATATCTCATGTAGCTAGTTTAAGAAACTATGAGAATAATAATTATTTTATAATTTCTCCATAACCAAGTATATAAAACATACTTTTGAACAGCTACCAGGTCAGCTCTAACTCTGCTGAGTTCCTGACTAATGGCCTGCTTGGCTTGGATTTCACTCTGAAGACTGGACTGAAGATTGAGCAATTCCATCTTGTCGAGCTTCTGGGATCTCCTATTTCTCCAGTTCTTTTCCTGCAGGCAAGAGATGAATAAGTTTGAATAATAGATTCACATTACCATGTTTAGCTCAGCTGTTGTCTAAATTCTAAATCATTATCTGCACAAGGTTTCAAAAATGGTATTGAACTACTGGTTTAAAATTGATATTGATAATTAATTGATTGAAAACTGTTTAGCTTAAATAAGATTTGAATAACTTTAAGGATAGAACAAGAGGATTTAAGAATAGCCAGCTAAATTATTTTTCTACAGAAAATGGTTATGAGATACTGCTGAAAAATATTTTTGAACTATGTAACAGGTATTAGTGTATACAGAAAAATTTAACTTAATTTATTCTTGTTTCTTGAAAATTACATTATAAATGTAATGAATAAGTAAGTTACAGTAAAAACTGTCTTCAAATCTAATGTAAAAAATAGAATAACAAGAGTATAATTTTTGACCAAACTCATACAAACTATGAGATTGTGATTAAACTTACAACTGTAGAGGTAGGAGGAACACCAGTCATTTTAAGTGCATCTAATTCTTCAGTCATCTTCGAAGCAAGAGCCTGAAGATATCCCCGAGCGTCTTTTTCATCACTAACCCTGAAACGATAGCACTTCTTAATATTTGAATGATAGGTTTCTAATTCAACTCACATAAATAAAATATTCTAGAACTCAATACAAGCTGGTTTAAATTTCATAGAATGTAACACATGAGTTTTCAATCATTTACTATTAAACTGGAACTTAAGGGCTACATTCACCTAACACTCTGTTTCCTTTATGCACAAATAAAATCTGGTGCAGTTTGTTATCATCAAATCTTACATACTAAAGCTTTAAAAATAAACTTTAAAGATCTTACTGAATAAAAAAAATCTTCTCCCTGACACTAATTCATGAAAGAAAAAAAAAGATTTAACCAGTTAACATGACAGCAGTCAGTAAGTTACATCAATGTAAGTTAATGAATTAATGTTGACCTTTAATAGATAAGAGATATTATTTGAATTAGTACTAAGCACAAAGTCAAAAACAAAATAGTCAGGTAACCTGGCATTGGCCATACCAGATCATCTATGAAACATAACACCAGTGTAAACCAATGAATGGACCTGGAAAAATTTGTAACCTTCCCTCGAACCTAATAGAATTTCCCTTACCTTATGTATTGCTCCTATGGTTTGGTTTAGTGTATACAGAAAACTTTAACTTAATTTATTCTTGTTTCTTGAAAATTACATTATAAATGTTATGAATAAGTAAGTTACAGTAAAAACTGTCTTCTAATCTAATGTAAAAAATAGAATAACAAGAGTATAATTTTTAAGGGCAGGGGCTTCCCCCGAACCAGGTTCGTAGGTTCGGGCACTTTTTCCAGGTCCGCCAATGAAGTTCAAGTACATTGCCCACAGAAAACAAAAATAATATCAAACTTAGAACCACAATTGAAATAAACTGACCATTGGATGATTTCACTGATTTGAGCTTCCCACTGGTTGATGGAATCTTTCTTGTCTTTGATTAGGATAAAATCACTTTCAAGACGTCTTTTCTCTTCTTCGACTTTATTCAAAGTTCGAACATACTGAAACGCAAAAATGGCAAAACAATTAGTCATGCAGCGGTATTAAAATTTCAATAACATTGACAGAGTGAGAGGTAAAGTTAAAACCAAAGAGTTAAATAATCAAAAAGGCAGAATATTTTTATAGAACATACTTTTTCAACATCTGCACTCATTTTCTTCAGTTCATCTTGCAACATGGCCTTATCTCTGTCATGAACCCTCTTCATTTCTTTCAGAAGGTCTTGATGCTCAGATGAACTACAAGAAGCACAAGAGTTTTAAAAAATTATTCAAAGATAACATAAAAAATTATACATCAGTGTTATTAATAATTAATAAAGACCTCCTTTTATATAAAGGTAAAAGTTTGAGTTAAACAGTACGTTAATAGTAAATTCGTCTTAATAAAATAAAATATAATTACATAATAAGGTCATGAAAGAACAATTATCAACATACCTTTCTGACCTCACTTGTTCTACTTTGTCTTTGAAGAATGCAACCTAAAGAAAACAATATTAAAATGTTAATTTTTCAACTAATCAATTACAAAATCTTAACAACCTAAACATTCAGCATTAAGTTGATTATTGACACACTGATTAGATACTGAACTTACAGGGTGAATATTTCATCAGAATTCCTACAATATCAAAAGATTCAATAGAAAACTTGAAATTAGTACAACTTTGGAAATTTTTAAGTACCTCTTTTTCAGCATGGGACCTGGATGATTCAGCTTCTTGAAGCTGGTCATTCAGAGCAGAAACTTCGGATGCATGCCTCAGTTGGAGTTGAACTATTGCTTCCTTATGTTGAACACTCAAACTTTCCAGTTCCGCCTTTAGCCTATCAATAAATTGATAAGATTATTACACACATTACACATTACATTAGTTTGATTCACACAAAAAAATTAAAGAAATCATATAAATTTTGAAAGTTGTTAACATCATACAACTTTACACCTGTGGATAATTTGAATAAAAAGATTAACTGATTTTCGAAAGTAGATAAAAAAATAAATAAATCCAATAGTTCCCAACTGGTAATCCAAGAAAGCCTGGAAATAACGCCAACATGGGAAACCAATCATACAGAAAAGTTGAAAGTAAAGTATGTGTTGAACTAAGACAGAGATAATATAATTTTGCAGAGGATATTCAGCTGCAGGATATGTGGATATAAGTCACCACTAAATTGTTAGCAGTAATTTCCCATTGTATATATATTCTTGGGTTCAATAAAATAACATAAATATCAAAAGTTGTATAGACAATTTAGAGACAAATATTTGAAAAAAAATAAAGAGTTTAAAAGTTATTCATACATAATGATTAAGGTAAATTAGAATTTTCAGTGTAGAGGGAAAGGGTGGATTCAAATCAAATCAATATAAAACTGACCCTACGAGTATACAATCTCCTACGAGTTGGGAACTTAACAGGAATAAAGAACAGTAAGATTAACTGGGTTAGTTTTTAATTAGATTAGTTTATCTGTGAATACATACCTATTGATTTCCGGATTATTGTCTACTTGTTCAGGGGAGAAGGCTCTTCCAACATGCCTTCGTTTCAAAAGCTCTATTTCAGACTCAAGGCGCTTCACATTGTCTTCTGACCGCTCTCTTAGTTTCTGTTCCTTTATCATGTCGGACTTGTAGTCTTCCAGACGGATTTCCAGCTATGACAGAAGATTCATTGAATGAACAGTCACTAAGTCAGCTCTAAAATTAGGCAATTGAAAGTATTACCACAGCTTAGGATCTTGTTAAATTTATGAATAGAGTGAAAGGAACTTGGTATTTGGTTACTCAGTAAAACCTATTTTGAAACCATAGCATTATCATGGAATATTTAAACTTCAGAACTAGAATGATATACCTAAACTATTGACTTTTTAGAAAAGTACAAACAACTAGATGATTAAATTGCCGGGATACGAAAAAAATGACAGCTATATTAAAAAGTGATTCATCAAGGCACTATTATTAATCATCCAGTGATATGAAAATGATGAGGGTATCCTCTTGGAAATGATCTTACTAAAGTAATTAATGGCAGCGTTTTAAAACAATGATAAACGCAAAATTATTTACATCACAATGCAAAGGATTTGGATATAAACATCAAAACCTGTATTATTGGCTATATTGTGAATGACTAAACACAGGGTTTGCTATTTTCTTTCAGATTTTATAAGGGATTTAAAGAGAAAAGTTTAGGAACCACTGATATAAGATAAGTAAACATTAATGTCTTATAAAAACATATCATTTAACACTACAAAAAAGTAACTTAAAAAAGAAAAGAATTCAGCATGCACAAAAAAATAAAAAAATAGTATTTTACATCTCTCCGCAGCTTGTCAGCTTTTCTCATGTCCTGCCTGAAAGCATCTATTTTCTGCATGGCATTTTCAAGCTCTTCTTCCTTATCGCGCAACTGCCTGGACAGCTTCTGCTTCTGTGCTCTCACTTCTGACAGCCTGAAGTTAAAAAGTGGCAAACGTTATTTTGCAGAACATTGAAATCTTGAACATTGAAAAACAAATTGGATTCTACCATAGAGTTAAGATATTTACAAACCAATTTTTAAAGCAAAGGTAAAAACTATAATATAATAATTTAATTTCAATATCTGTTCTTGTAAAACACCACATGTTAGTTTACACAAAGATAACTAAACAGTTTAACAGATGAGTTTATAGTAAACATAAAATAATACAAGTTCACTCAGAAATAATGCTGAAAAAAAAACTAATAAAATCTAGATAAGTTTGTACTAACTTATCAGTTATTTCTGTGTATTCAGTCATAGCAGATTTTCGTTGAAGCAGTGCATCTTTTAACTCTTTTGACTGTAGTTTGAGTTTTTCTTGAGATTCTATTACTTCCTGGAATAGATATAAAAATTTAGTAAGATGAACATAAACTAATACTGATTTGATTTTAAAACATTTAAAATATACATTTCAAAAGTAGCACAGCTATTAAAACAATAAACTGTTGGAATAAATGTTGACACGAAACTAATTTTTATGGACTGCAAAAATTATTAATAGTTGTAAATTGGGATTAAAATGAATTTTTACTAAAATATTTTAGATAAAAACAATCTTAGCACAAAATGTAAGGAATATTAAAAAATATTACCCAGTTTAACCTTTAAGAAAATTTAAAAGAAAACACTTATCATCAAAAAGCTCCTTACTTTATGTAGTTCATCTTTTTCTGACTTCAACAATTTCAGTGCTTTTTCAAGTTCTTTTATTTGAGAAACTTTCTCATCTTGGCTGGATTCTAAGTCTTGTTTTGCAGTCAATATTCTTCTGTGATCAGTTTGATGCTTTTTCAGTTCTTTTTCTAAGTCTAAAAATCATTTTATTAATAGATTGGTAAAAAATAATTCCATTCAAGTTTTTCTTTGAATTCAAACTGGACAGTTTTTTTAAGTATTATGATTAAGATTTTGAAAGAATTCTCAATCAACCTCAAGTATATGCACCATAATGTTTCAGAAATATTCCTCAAGTTAAAATGCTTTTATAATATTGTTACAATCAAACACTAGAAATCAATGGCAAAGGTATAAAAGTAAAAAAATCTACTTAGCTGAAGGAACATACAAATTAAATCACTCTCCCACCCGAATTAATATTCAGGGACTTGCTATGACCCACTTTTGAAACTAAAATTAATTCAAATTTTACCAACCAAACATCTTATTTAAAGCAGAACCTCCAATGGAATGAATGTCTGATATCATTACAGCAGTTGTCACGAAAAGATTGTAGTGTTATTTTTTAACCTTCCCTCCCCCTTAAACATGTCATATGATTTGTGAATGGATCTTTATAACAAAGGGGAAATAATTGAAATTATGAAATACATTACAGCTTTAGTTATTATACCAATTTTTCACTCTAACAAATGTAGTGCAATACAAATAAAAAAGATTTTAAAGCTTCTAAAAAGAGGCAGGATGCATTAGAACTATCCACATCATGTGCTTACATTCAATAATGATTGCAGACCAGCCAACTTGTTAACTTCAAAAAACCTGAGATATTTTTATCGACATAACGGCATAGAAAATTGCACTTAAGGGATTATATTTTGATATATGAAAAACATACAAGTATCACTATACAAAAAATGCATTTTAAAAAATACATTTAATACAAACACGTTTAGCAAAAAATATGTATTTATTGAAATCGCGTTAAATAAGATTATTTAAAAGATGCAGAGATTGCAGACTTGGCATTTCTTAAGAATTTTCACTAAATACTTCCTCAATAATTTTGCACATATCTTTGTGCTTCTGCCGATTAATATGAGCAATTATATCAATATATGGAAATCAATATACGTGATATGGAAAAATCAGTGGAGCAAGTTGAACAATGTTAAAAACAGTCTCATACTTTCTTTTTTATTTAATGTTTATTATTCCGTTAAACGTAGCGCCGAATTACAGTGGAAATAACACAGAAAATAACAAAGCGAAACCGAAAGCATACCTTCTTTTCACTTCAGCAGAATCGGAAGAAATAATAGAGTGCGTGAAAAATACGATTCCCAATAGCGTCATCATTGGGCAAAGGTAACAAAATTAACATTTCTTGCATAGAACGGAAAAAAATGTTTCTTTCAAGACCAACTTGGTGCAAGGGAAAAAAAACGGAGGAAACACAAGAAAAGCCGAAGGCCGGAGTTATAGCGAAAAAACCGGAGACTCCGGCCAAAAACCTGAGAATTGGCAGGTCTGTGATAGGTATGAATCATTGTAACTTGCAAATAACCAACTAAACTGTTATAGATATGCTGTTTTTCCAAAAATAAGATGTTCAGTTTTCTTTAATCAAAACTTGCACCACAGAGAAAAGGGAGACAAAAAACTCAACAAATACCTAATGACTTCTTTCTAAGATTATTTATTTCATCTTGCAACTTTCTGACTTCATTATCAGAACTACCCTTGCTGAAACCATTTTCTCCTTCAATGTAGTTTTTCTGGACAGTATTGGACATTTCTGTTGAAAAAAATGAATAATTTGAAGTAAAGAGATAAGCTAATTTGGCTTTTAAGAAATTTTAAAAATTTGCCAACTTCTTAACTAACCTTTGACTTTTTTCACAAGGTCACTTTTTTCCTTCTCCAAATCCTCAACTTTTTGCTCCAAGTACGAGTTTGGAACTCCATCTATTATATCACAGACAGCATTGGCCAATTTGCAAAAGCCTAAATCAGATATCTTACTTCCACTAGTGTATGTAAAACCGATGAAGGGTAAATGCAACCCAGAAAAAACACTATTTGGCATGGGAGGAGAAGAATCCTGAAAGAACAACTTCCGTAAGCAACTTATAAGTGATAGTTAGCAATCTATAAGAGAAGAATTCGGTAAATGGGAAACTCACAGACTGTTTTAAATCACTTTCATCCACATCAAAATTAGATGTGTCAGTAGGGCTGCTAACTTCTGGAATGTAAGGTGCTGATGCTGGAATTAAAAATAAACACAATAAGATGAAGATTTAAAAAAACTTAATACTTTTTACCATCAATAATATCACTAGACTTAAAAGTTCAGAAAAATACAAAATTTAAATAAAAAATTTTTGAACAAACTCCTTTAATTTTTTAAATACATTTAAGAGCCCAAAAGCATGTAAAAAGAATGAATGGAAAAGACTATAAGTAATGAGATTTAGAAATAAAGGTTGAACTTGAGTAAATCTACCTTATAAAAGTTTTTAGAATCATACTAAAGTGTCTGTTTAGACTTTTTAAGATGTCCTACTTTTGTGAAAGTTAAAATCTGTTCATAATTTTTTAAATCAAATTTCGCATTAAAAAAATTGGGTTATTTTGGCCAGAGTCCTGTATCGGGGTGATATTGTAAAATTTAAAGAATTGAATTGGTAATATATTATGATAGAAAGACATAAATATAAATTTTTTAGATTGAAAAGTTTTTAAGCTAAAATATTCTGTGAAGGGTCCTCAAACGACCCAAATATCTTCTAACCAGACCCTTGAAATTTCACACTACAATTTGTAAGTTTCCTGTATTTTTATTTACTTCACTTCTGGGGACTATAAGATATAAGATAACTGATAATTCTAAGGATTTAGAAGAGAAGGATAAGCACAACACACTTCAGTTTCATTTTAGGTCTATTATATCTTTCAAGGAACACACAGCCTACAACCTCTTATTATAAGGGGAACTATACAACAACTGTTCCTTATTATTAAATCCTGAGATCTCACAATAATATTACCATTCCTGGCTTTCTCCCAGTCAACACCAGCAAACCAAGGGTGATTCTTGAAGTCTTCCAGTCCATTTTGTCCTAACCTACACTCAGATGAACAAATGAGCCTCCTCATTAAATCCTTGGCATCCTCTGATATATTGATGGTGGGGTCATCAGGAAAGTCAAAGCAATTCTGCATCAAAAAAGGAGCAAGTATTAGAAAATAGCCATAGAAAGCTCAAAGTTAAAATTTCAAGTATTTAAAGGAATTAAGAAATATTTTGTAAACTGACAACTTTTCATATCAAAGATTTGCATTTTAAACAAAAACTATTCATATTGGTAGAAAAAAACCTTAAAATAATAAAACCTTCTTGAAATAATTTTCTCTCCAAACTTGTTTATTTGTAATCACTTCAAAATTAAAGCAAAAAACATGACTATCCAAAAGAAACAGTAACAGAAAAAAAGTTACCTTATGATTCATTATTTTCCCGTAAGTTTCTACCAATGATTCAGCATAAAAAGGTGTCTCCCCAAATATCATTTCATACATGCAAACACCCAGGGACCACCAATCACACTCAGGACCATACTTTCCTTGACCATCTTCCATTGCCTAAAAAATTAGAAGCATGAAAATAATGTGTTAAACAGCATTGCACAGTAAGGATCATGAATTAAATAAAATACCAGGCCGTAAGGACCTAAGAAAAGTCATTTAAAGAGTTTAAAATGATATTAAAATCAAAATTAAGTATAAAATTTTATTCCCAATGAAAGAAAATTTTAGGCACTGTCAAAACTTCAGTCTCAAAATACAGTAAAATCCTGTTACAACGAAAAAATTTTACGGTCCTGTAAAGTTCCTTATAACGGGATTTTACTGCAGTAAGATGTTTAAAGTACTGTTCTGACAAGAGTAAATTTGATCGATAAAGCTGGCACACACAGATGTACACTAACACTGGGGAAATTTTTTTTGTTTTCGGTTGCGAGAGAATTTTTTTAACAGGTCTCAGATAGTTTGCATTATTAATTTCAAATGTGTTTTCAGTTTTTATCTAAAAGAAAATATGATATGAGCAGGGTTGCCAACCTGAGACAACGCTCATCCGTAATCGCCCCGCCTGCAAAAAAAATCCGGCGTTACCCGTGGCTTGCCGACCTACGCCACGCTTTCTGTACGTAGAAAAATGTCCCAATCTTTTGATAAGTTTTAGAAAAGTCCTGAAAACGCAAATATTTGAGAAAAGAAGGCCTTTTTTGCTCTCCCATGAATCAATCATCCATGTAGATTAGAATATTTTAAGTTCCGATTGATTCCCCTTTCTTATTGCCCATCTCATCAGTTACTAGCGACTAGCGTTATCGTTTTTATTCGCAATTCTAAGTAAAAAAAATATGTATTGTAAGAGAGAATTTAGAAGAAAAATTTAATACATTGTCATTAAAATATAATTAGCATAGTTTCCGTAGTTTTTCTAGCTTTATCTGTAATTGCGGAATTCTGGGCCGAAATGCGGAATGATTCCGCAAAATCCGGAATGGTTGGCATCTCTGTATGAGTTTTTTTGTAGTGTAAGAAAGATATTAGACTTTAATACTCGTCCAGCAGTTTGAAATCGGTTTCAATTTATGACAAAGTAGATGACATACTGATGTACTTTACTAAGAAAGGATGATTCAAGAGTAGAATCCAATACAGTGATAATTAAACTGTCAATTTTTGTCAATAGGCATTATTATTAACATAAAGTTATAAGAAAACAACTCATAAGTACCCTAAGGATTTCAGGAGATATGTAATCAGGAGTTCCAACAGCAACATTAGATTGTACCTGGCAAAAAAAACATACAAAATAAATCAAAGGTCTAGTAAATAGGACCAATGAGATTGAAAAAATATATATATCTCACCGAGCCATCCTCGAGTAGTTTTAAACAAGACCCAAAATCGGCTAATCGGATGTGACCAGATGCATCAAGAAGGACATTGTCAGGCTTAATGTCGCGATGAACGTAACCCAGTTTATGGATTGAATTGACAGCCAAGATCATTTCTACTATGTAAAATTTTGCCATATCTTCAGGTAAGCGGTCCTCAAACTTGCTCAAGAGAGTTAATAGATCACCACCACAGTAATAGTCCATCAGAAAATACTGAAAAAAAAATAAGTCCCTGTGTAAGTTAAATGTTTAGATCACAAAAATAACAAGTCAAACAAAAAAACATGTATAAACTTATTTTTACAACTTTAATTAAATGAAAAAATTAATTTCTCTAAAAGCAACCACCACAGTAAAGGACACAAAAACAATTCTAGGGTATATTTAATATTAAAGATAAAAACTAGTTTTAATGGCTACTGTAGCAAACTTAAGTAAAGAAATTTTACATTAATTATGGTAATACAAACTAAGGTACCCTGACGGAAATATTATAAATAGTGTCGTGAATGTAAGAAAAAGAAAAAATAATTATTTCTTTTATACAAGTAACTTACAAGATTAGTGTCATCTTGAAAAGCATAATGAAGATTCGTGATCCACCTTTTGTCACCATACACCAAAACATCCCTTTCTTCTTGAAAGCATGCAGTCTACAGCAGAATTTACATCATTATTAAAGAGGCAATAAAACCAATGATATCAATGAAAAAATACAATGTGGGAAAAGTTGACAGTAAAAAAACTTTTCTTAGTTCCAAATACTAATTAATGACAGATTAATGATAATGTATGCAGTACAGTTTTTTGATAACATTGAAAGAGCTTAAGAACCAAAGAAAAATCTGAAGTATGGCTTGAAATGCAATTTACGGGTAATGCAATTTATGGGTTTTGCATTAAATTTACGGAAGTACTATTTTTCTTATCAAAGAGCTCAATTTTTTTTAAACATTGAAATACAGAAAAAAAGTATCCCTATAACAATAACAAGACACTAATAACAAGATATACATTAAGTAACGATACTTACCTCTGCTCGTTTTAGCATTTCCCATTTGTTTAAAATTTTCATGGCATACACTTTACCCGTAACTTTGTGCTTCACAACTGCAACCTAAAATAAGTGATCAATTTAATAACTACAATTTAACTTTTGATGGATAAAAGAGATAAGTAGAAAAAAATTACCTCTCCAAATGCACCTCTTCCTATGATTTTTAAGACCTCAAAATCTTCTCGGCCCAGCCGAAGATCTTTTATTCTTTTAATAATAGGTTTCACTGTAATAAAAATTGTAATTAATACAAAGTAACCTCCAAATAAAAAATTATCTACTAACTTTTTAGACCTAGTATAATCTTAGGAATTGAAAAGCATTTTAACAGAGTAATACACAATACAAGTACTGTCTTGTAAATCATATGCTACCTGACAATAAGGCACCATATTTTCACCCTTATTTTGCAGCAATCGATCCAATAAAAAGCCATCTACAAATTGTACCATACACTTAGCATAGCTGCCAACCTGATGGAGGAAAAAATCGGAGTACTTTCATGGACTTACACATGGAAGCATACTCACCTTTTTTACAGTCACAATTTAAAATTTAAGGCGCCATTTTAGTTCATAGTAGAACTACGAAGCACAAATAATTTAGATAAAACCCTAAAACAATGTCTATGAAGAAACAAAAACACCCCCTTAAAGTAGATGACAACAAAATCATCCATAAGTTACAGCCAAAGGCTTCCAAAACGATTAATCATGGTTCCTGCTTCATAACCAAAATAGAAATTAATGCTTTTTTTGGAAAAATAAAACTTTAAAAAGAAAATGTACTATTTAATTAATACATTTCACTCATTACTCTTAAAACTTCTTACTTACGATTACAACTTGTTTTTTTTTAAATCGTAAAATCGGAGTTTTTAGGGGAAAATCGGATTAACGGAGAAGAAACCAAAAATAGGAGTAACTCCGATAAAATCGGAGTACTTGGCAGCTATGACTTAGTAAAGAAGAAAAGTTTCCATAAGTGTGAACCAATATGATAAAGAGTAATCACTTTCAAACTTTTCGATTGCTTCTAAATGCAAAAAAAACACTTTTCTATCATTGCTACTTACTATTTAACAACAGACTGGCCACTGAAAACTTATTTTTAAGTTCCCGAAAATTCCAAGTTTTCCCTGGTACTAATATGGTATGATTTTCCCTGATATTTTTTATAAGCATACCATAGTAATTTCTTATTTTCTAAAAAGCAGGAGACTGGAGGTAAAAATTGAGAAGCAGGAGGAAGAAGGAAATTCTGAAGTACCTTGCCTAAAATTGGAAGGGCTTGAAACTCTGGTAAAACAATAAAAATGTGATTACTTCCCACACCTTTTGTCACAAAAAACCCTAAGAAGCCTTTTTGGAACATTTGCACCCACACTCACGACTTTATTATGTAGAAAGGAGAATGGAAATGCACTTTTAAAGACTTAAAAATTAGAAAAAAAATTATTTTCAATACTTCGAAGATTTTATAAATTTCCCTGGATAATAATAAATTTTTTAAATATCTGCGATTTTCCCCTTAAAAATTAATCCCCTAAAAATTTCCCTAATAATTGAATCGTCAGTTTGAAGAAGGGAATAAGTCCTAAAAATGACAAATTGACTTTTTGTGCTCAAAACAATCTCCAAGCTTTGCTCTACACATGGGTGAAAAGAGGGGAAAAATAACTAATCTCTATAGGGAGATATCGCCCCTTGAAGTTGTGAAATCGATGTCCATTCATTGTACTTTTCAAGTTAATTTGGAGTTAAAGTTAATTTGTCTTTCTTTTCCTATTCTTTGAGCTGTAAACGAAGTTAAAATGAAATTTTCTTTTAATTTAAACTTTTTTCAAACTTTTTTTTATCTAGGGAATGTTTAACTCCATTCATATTCACTCACTCCATTGATACTACAGCTAAATAACAAGCAATTGTTGCCAACGAAATTAATGTAATTATCATTGTAGATACTATATACAGGCAAAATTTTGCCTATTTGGTATCACATAAATAATAATTTTTTTTATTTTATTTTTTTATAATGTTTGTCTTCTTATGTTTAATATTTGTTCTTTTTTTGAATTGTCGTTTAAATGTATTTTATGTAATATTCTGTGTGTGTAAATAAACATTCATTCATTCATACTGCTCTAATAACTCAGTCTCACTATAATTTATTTTATTTGTCTTATTCCTTTTATTTCACCCTTTTGTGGTGTAAACTAAGGAGAAATATAATTTAAATGTGAATTTAAGGGTTTTTTAAGATTTTTTCATCAGAAAAATTTCATAAGGTTGAAGAAGGGAATAAGTCCATCAACTTATTTTGACTATAAAATATTTTTGAATATACTTATATTTGTTTTGATTGTTGCTGTTTTCTAAATAGGGTTGTGAACGTCCAGTAAAAATTTGGTGATTATCAATGAAAATTCTATTACTTATACAGTTTTTTTTTCGATTTTCTCAAAATTTGGTTTTTGGACATATTCCCTTCTTCTAACTGACGATTCAATTGTGACCAGACCACTATGAATAATAATAGTCACTGATTCACAAAACATATAAAGTATATAATAACGCATTAATTTGAATTTCAAAAGTGTGGCATCACAATGCGTAAGGAGTCATTGATATTTATGAAAACTTGTGACACGAGGGAAAAGTGGTTTTAAAAAGACCTCCAAGAATAATTGGGACATAATTTGTGAATGCGCTCCAAAACCTTTTTAAAATAACAAGGATCATTGACTTAAAGAGAAAATCAGGGGTCTCAAGTATGTTTAGTGTTTACTAGTTATTTTCATTAATCTTTGTCATAACTCAGATTAGTCGCAAACAGTGCCGAAATTACGATCGGATTCACATCAAAAGGAGCCTAAAGCCCATTGTAAATGACATGAAGAAAAGCTCATTTCCCCCCTTAATAAGGTGTTTTATAAGGAGAAGTCAACATCCTAAATTTATTTGCATGTTGTTTCATCAGAGTCCTTTCATTCCATGCACTTGACTGAATAACAAAATTTTTTTCTTTCTACTACAGAAGTTAGGAACAAAGACCACGAGCCGTCTGTAACGCAAGAAACCTCCCAGGCGATTCGGCGGGAACAAAAATAAGTTTTGTTTTCAAAATCCGGACAATATTGCCGCAGTGATTCACAAAATTCTGAGAGATTTCCCTGTTATTGTTTTCGACGATACGCCCAAGGCCGTACAGAATTCCCCTTTTTTATTCGGAACTGTTTGCAAAAGCCTCTATTCAGCCAACTATATAATTCAAGAGACTTACGGCAGACAGACACAACATCGGTTCGCCTCGCATCCCCCACGCAGCAACGGCTTCTATTGATGAAATTCAAAGATAATATTGGCCCGAAAACGCTTAAAGTTGGCGTACCAGTAATAGCAAAGCATGCCAGTCATAGAAAACCCATACATTTTTAATACATGTCTGTGTTCGGCACAGTGGAGGATCCACAAGGAGGCTATCACCCCCCTGGGCTGTATCTAAGAGGGAGGGTGTAGGACTGTAGGAGTTAAATACACCCCCCGAAATTTTCACATAAATTTTTATACTGTATTTTCCTTGAAACTTTTGTGCCTTACAAGGTACAACTTCTTAAGGTGAAACTCAAGGGGTCTCGAAATGTGTCAAAACCATACTTTAGAGTGCAAAAATTTTTTTGGGAGGAGAGAAACCCCAAACCCCCTTCAAAATTTAAGAATCTATTTATGTACTGTCGTGATTGAAAATTTTGTTACAATGAACGGTTCTTTGAGGGGTTGTTTATACAAAATTAACCCCGAGCCCAAACACCACTATGAAGAGTTCAAACAGCGTTCATGTCACACACACATTTTATTTCTAAAACAATAAGAAGAAAGGGAGAAGGAGTGACCCCTCCTCTCCATCCGGATATACGAAAAACCGTTCAATAAAAAACAAATAAATTTATTACATATGTAAAGCTGATTTTTTTTTGTTTTTTGAACGGTTTTTTCGCGACACCCTCCATTATGAAGAGAAATTAAAATGACAAAAGAAAAAAGTTTCTTTCGCCGTTGCCTAGATACGCAATAATAAATATGGTTCGAAGAGCGGAGTGCAGCAGAAGAAAAAGGAAATCGCCTGTGGAAGGAAGTGACGGTCGTGGAAAAAGTAAACAAGGAAGATAAATCGGAACATAGATTCTTTTAAATTCGGAACAAGAACGGGTCTTGGGAGTTACGTACTACGATACGACAAACTCAAAAAGAACTAGCAAAGAAGCTAGGACATACGCTCAGGGCGAATACTTTACTAACAGAAATAATAAGCCTCTTCTTTTTCCATCAAGGGTATCCTTTTTAGAAATACGAGGGCGAGTTGATTGCAACTTACAAAGAAATGTCTAAACTATTTTTTTCGTCCTAACTTCGATTGGCATAACTCCTAAACTTTTTGTTGGAAAACCTTAAACGTGGGAAAGTATAAATGCTAGCGATTTCAACGAGCGTATGAATATTTACAAACATGTGACAAGAAGTGAAAGGTTTGAGAGATTCAATCAAGGGTGTTATTCTCAAGTATCTGCCTGCAGAAAAATTAAGCTATTTTGTAATGAAAACAACACATCTTGTTAAAAAAAATTTAGGTTCCCCAAACTACGAGTTTCATTTGCATGCTTTAGTTCATAGTTAAATGCGTAGGAGCAAAGTCAGCACTTTCAAGACATTTCAGCTTTTTTAGTTAGTCTTGACACTCAAATATGTAAGGGAACGTACCCATACTACGTGACCTATTTTTTACCCCCTCCCCCCCTTGGTGACCATCCGCAGTATATGCCAAGACCCCCCCTCCCCCTCTAGTTTTCACGTAGTAATTTATAAATACGGTTTTCAATCATTTTTTGCAAACAGAAAGTTTAAAAAAATAATTTGGCTTAATTTGTCTAATTTTAATAATTAATTTGGCTTAATTTTGTCGTATTGACTAGAGGAAATTGACTACGTGACGAAATCCTAAGCCCCCCTTCCCCTGTGACCGAGCGTAGTATTTTGAAGACCCCCTCCCTCCCCTGAAAGGGTCACGTAGTATGGGTACGTTCCCTAATAAATCAAGGAAATAAAGCTTCCTACAAATCAAACGCCATGTTTCTTCCTTATAAACATACAATCACACAATTCATTCCCAAATATTCAATAATTAGTAACCAAAAAACAATTTCTCTAAGTAAGAACTAAGTCATACACAAAACATGAGCGCGTATGACAAAAAATATACATTCTAAAATGACTTAAAAAAGATTTTTTTACCATCATTCACATTTATGATATCCCCCATTTCTACCGATAATTTACTCTCGTAATTAATACACGACACCATACTAAAACAAATCTAGAAATATTCTCTCCTGCCCAAAATGCTGTCCCATCCTCCTTCGTCGAACTCGTGAACTTGAAACGTTCGAAGATATTTACCAAGCACTTGGAACTTCCACTATAAACTGCTTTTATTATTTTACGCTACACTAATCCATCAAGTTTACGAAATCATTTAAGCATCACGCACTCGAGAATTAACCCACATTTTTTACGACCAACGTCGGCGATGACTTCCACTCAACATTCCAGGAGGACCGGACGATATTGAAAAGTGTGGGAGACTGGGATATACCCAAGTGACAGGATTTTAGGGGTTTAATCCCACCCTGAAATCTTGACATCAATTTTTATGCTGTTTTTCCCTTGCAAATCCTGCAACTTACAAGGAGCTGTTCTCATCGGGTAAAACTCAAAGGGTCTCAAAATGAGCTAAAACACTACTTTTGACGGTATAACTTCAAAATAATTTTTGGAGAGAACTTCCAGTCCATGTTACATAACAGTTCTTTACTGTACTCATAGATTCATCCCCCATTGATTTGAGTTCAGTACTATAAGTTTATGGATCATTCACAAATTACTTCAATTATAGGAGAGGTTATATGTGGACTTACTAAGAAGAGGGGGAGAGGAAGTTAAAGCTTTTAGTGACATCACACTTTAAAAACTTTTCTTTCACAAAAGCCTAATAGAGACATTGCTATTTGTGGCTTGATTTTATGAGAGACTAGCTGATTAGCCCGGCCTTGCACGGGTGGAGTGTATAGATTCCTTTTTTTAAGTTCTCCCAAGTTATATGTCCGATTTTTCTTATCACCAATCATCCCGGTGTCCCCGGTGCTTTTTTCATATACTCGTGTTCCCGGTAATTTTCATATCCCGGTTTTCCAAGCACCTTTTCATATCCCTGTGTTCCCGCTCCCGGTACCTTTTCATATCCCAGTGTTCCTGGTACCTATCAGATCCCGCTTTTCCCGATAATTTTCATATCCCGGTGTTCCCAATAATTTTCATCCCAGTATTCCCGGTGCCTTTTACTCATCTTAGTTCCAAATGTGTCCCGGTACTTTTTCATAACCCGGTGTTCCCGATAATTTTCATCCCAGTATTCCCGGTGCCTTTTTCTCATCCCAGTTCCAACTGTGATATCTCATTCCATCCCAATTTTTTGTCTATTAAACATTTATCCTTCCTATGTGATAAAAACAATCCACTTGAAATCATCTCTGTCATTTGAAATCCAGTGTTTAAAATCGTAAACAGAATTTTCATAAAGTATTCCCGCTATCCTTTTAAGTTTCTGCAAAAATTATATTTCAAAATAAATAAATTTCAAAAATCCCTTGATAAAAAGTTATCAAGTTAAGCCTGTCTTCTTATTAATAATACCAACTTCTTTAAAAGATTCTCTGAAAAAGTAAAAACAGATTGCTAGTTGTTAGTTATAATAAAAATCTAGTGATTATATAGTAGGGTGTATCGAAAAAAACTTTTTTTTTATTTTGATGACGCCTTAGTGCGGAAAAGTTGTCTAAGGTGTCAGAGAGTACCTGTGAATTTTTTCAGAATTTTCGAATAATATCTTGAGGTGCCGCCAAGGCCCTGAAGGTCCCTATGTTAATCCAATGGAGCGCGCAAGCCAAGAAGGCCGAAAATTGGTTTTTCGCCCCTCATTTCTACCCTAATCACACGACGAATGTCTTCACTCGAGTTATGGACCCTATATGATCTTGGCTATCCGACAAAACTTGAATAATAGCCTAAATCTCTGTATTACGTTTTTTTGTATGCTCCAATTTCTCGTATTTTCTCGTTCAAATCAGAGCCCACAATCAACATAATATAGAGATTTAGGCTATTATTCAAGTTTCTGCGGATAGCCTAGATCATATAGGGTCCATAACTCGAGTGAAGACATTCGTCGTGTGATTAGGGTAGAAATGAGGGGCGAAAAACCAATTTGGCTTGCGCGCTCCATTGGATTAACATAGGGACCTTCAGGGCCTTGGCGGCACCTCAAGATATTATCCGAAAATTCTGAAAAAATTCACAGGTACTCTCTGACACCTTAGACAACTTTTCCGCACTAAGGCGTCATCAAAATCAAAAAAAAGTTTTTTTCGATACACCCTATTATATAGTCTAGTAAACCATGCCCTATGAAACAATGAAATTTTAGCTGTTCCCTTGGAAACTTTTAAATTCTTGCTATTCCATAAATATATTTATTTTTGAGAAATTAAAATTTTAAAGAAAGTAAATTAATTATTTTAATTTACTTCGGTTTTCTGATAGCTGTTATAATATTTAAATACAGATATTCACGAGGCAAGACGACGCCTCAAGATAGAGAAGTAAACACTGCAATTTATGCATTTCAACAATGCACAATGTTATTTCAATGGGTAAAACGGAGTCGAAAAAGCGCCGAAAAACAGGGAAGGAGTCGTTCGATTTTAAAATCGTTTCTTAGTGCGCGTCTAATGGCTGAGAGGAAGGTCTCTGTCAAATTTCAAGCCTATCGGTCCGGCAGTTTTGGAGATTTCGTGATGAGTGTGTGTCAGTGAATGAATGAATGAATGAATGGTATTTGGATTTTATAGATATAGATATCAAGATTCTCAAACTTGTCCCCTTTACTAAAAGTGAAAATGATGGATGTGTAAAAATTGTGATTTGTTTAAATATTAAAATTATAATATCACGAGGAGGTTAAACCTCTACTGCCCATGGCAGCAAATATATGCTACCAAAAGTTTCGCTTCAACTTTCACCATAAAGCAGCAGTTTTCAGCACGTTTTTAAGTAATTGCAGGAATAATTATACCTTCAGGTGGTATAATTTATAAGAAATAAGTTTAGCCCCCAATTTCAAAAATTAAAAAAAATAATCAAGAACTTTTTTTCACCCCTTTTTGCATTTCTCATTTTATTTGGTCCCAAACTACATGAATAAGGCAAAAAATCATTTTTCAAAGTTATTTCTTGTAGTGAGCATTAGAGGGTTAATGAAATATTGACGTGGGGGAGAAAGGGGTATGGTATAATAAATTTCCGAAAAATTGTATGACGTAATTTGTGAAAGACACCATCTTTCAGATTAAAGGAAACAATGGAAAATTATGTTACACAAGAGATTTAGCATCACAGTACTGCCTAATTTGAAACGCAGAGAGCATTATTACGCGTATTATTCACAGAGCTGTTCTTGTAAGTATTTATTCAGGAATTTTTCTAGCACAAAGCCCACAGGGCTACAGAGCACACACAGAACATAATCCACCATGTTTGTACAACACATTCTTTTTTCTCTGCTAGCGCCGATTGTTTCTGATGATCAAATAACAAATTCAAATGTAAAAGTGCACCAGGTCCGTCTTCTTTGAGTCCGAAATGTATGTATGACCGTTCCAACAACAACAAAAAGTAACATAAGCGCGAAGAGAACAATGGCAAAAACCCGTATGAATGGATGTGATTATTATCTGCGGATTCGCTCTCTTTGGTTAGAAGAAGATTCATCACATTTTCTACATACAATACTTTCCACGCGCCGTAAATACGAAAAAAATGCGATAGCGTTCGGTCAACACAATGGCAAAAGACGCCATAGAAGGGGCCACTGGAATAAGCAAATTTGAAACATCGGGATATCGATATATGAAAGCCAAGAAAACAGATGCAGGTGGTAGAATTAACATGACACGCCCCTCAAGCATAGGTGGTTTGTTAGCCAAGAAGCTTATGGTCATGAACTGCAAATTTTTTCTACTTATGGACATATACAGGGTGTTTCAAAATTGCGTTGCACGGCTTTTATTCGGAACCAACGCCTCCTAGGGTCATGGAAGTAAGGTCTACCCCTAGGTAAGTGAGCCTGGAGAATCCATTGAGATGACTTACAGCGCCCCTAGCGGCGAAATTAAAAAGTTTAAAAAATTAATTTAAAAACTAAAGGAGATAGAGCAAAAACCTCAGTGAAAGTATTGTTGCCAACGTCATGAAGAACTCACTGAAAAAAAAATTCATGAAAATATCTTGAATATTCGCCGAGATATTAGCATGTGAAAACTGCACTTTTTCAGGGGTCAAAAACGAAAAAGTTCGCATATTTGCAAATTTTCTTGATTTTTTGAATAAATTTTGTGTTCATTCAACTAAAAAACACAAAACACAATAACACTGAAAATTTTGCAAATATGTGAATTTTTTCTTTTTAGACCCCTGAAAAAGTGCTATTTTCACATGCTAATATCTCCGCGAATATTCAAGATATTTTATCAAATTTTTTCAGTGAGTTCTTCATGACGTTGGAAACAATACTCTTATTGAGGTTTTTGCTCTATCTCCTTTAGTTTTTAAATTAATTTTGTAACTTTTTACTTTCGCCGCTAGGGGCGTTGTAAGTCATCTCAATGGGTTCTTCAGGCTCACTTACCCAGGGGTAGACCTTACTTCCATGACCCTAGGAGGCGTTGGTTCCGAATAAAAGCCGTGCAACGCAATTTTGAAACACCCTGTTACAAAGTCCTCTTGTACACAAAAAAACAAAAGGTATTTTCATTCCTAAATTTTTCAAATGATTATTTAATTGTTTCAGAATACCGAAAGACTTAGAATTTATATTAAGGAGGTGTATTTACAGTCGTGGAACCTGTCAAAAAATTTTAATCGTTCAAATAACGTTGGCTTTTCGAATGGCCATATTACTTACTACTTTCAAATTGATGAATTATGTGAAAATCATTGAATCTTAAAGTTCAATAATAGAAAAAACAATATTTTATTATAAAATCTTATATTGGGTGAAATTTTGGAGAAAACAGATTGTGTTCTGGGGGGATTTTGGGCCTTGAAACATTTTTTGCACTCTTGGTCGTTCATGCAGACTGCAAGCAAGGTTACTGAATTCTGACAGGATTTTTTAAAGTGTATTAACTAGAATCAAAAGCAAATGCATTCTTTTTTAAAACTTGCCAACAAACTCATGCAAAAAAAGAGATTAAGTCCATTCCCCTCTCAAACTGCACTTTAAATAGCTGTAAAACAGGGTTCCGGACTTTTTTCTATCAAGAAGTTGTTAAGGAGATATAATTCTATCGCCACTCGGGAGGAGACAATAGTCAACCGAGATTTAAGCTTCCGTGTCACTCTTAAATGCGCTATTATCTCGTTGGAATTTTTTTCTTCCGAGTTAAGTGCTCAGTATCAAGGCACTCTCAACACGAAAAGTGACAGCATTAATCACCGACAGACAGTAAAAGACTGGACTGAATGGAAATGAATACTTACTTGGTTGGAGTTGGATTAATTGTGTTAGAAAATGGTTTTAGATTTCTACCAATTAAAATAAACGGTCCTTAAAGTGGTTTTATAGGCTTAGAAAATGCTTTTATCCTCTGATACCCTTGAAAATCAATTATAAGCTAAACCAGTGTTTCCCAAACTTTTTCGGTCCATGCCCCACCAAAGCCATTCTGAATTTTCCATGCCCTCCCATGTCTTTCTTTTTTCGAGAATCCTTCTTGGAAAGTAAATACAACCTGGTGGTCTATGCCCAACATGGGGGACTATTTGATTAAAAATTATCAAATTGCCCCTCGGTGGGGCGTGCGCCCCACGTTGGGAAACACTGAGCCAAACGGTAACAGAATACCGAAAATATTTCATCATAAAAGATTTTAACTATCTATTCTAGGTGTTAATTTTTGAAGAACTAAAAACTACTTTTAAAAGCAGCCAATAAGGGACCATTTACAAATTAAATAATAATTTTCAGGGATTTTCATTTTATACACTGCCTCCCTTATCAAGAGGTCTAACATTAAAAAAGGTCAGGTAAAAAAGGCTAAAGGTCAGGGAACCCTTTACCACATTGTGATATAAAATGTAACTTATAAAAACACAAATTTGACAATTCTCAACACATTTCTTTATTTCCGTCACTTGAAAATTGAGTCGTCAGTTGGAAAAAGACACAAAACCAAATGTTGAGAAAATTGAGATAAAGACTGTACAAAAGTAATGGAATTTTCATTTGTATAAAGACCAGATTTTTAGTGAAAAGTCCTTAAGCTATTTTTTGTCCTTTTCCCTCTTTTTGAACTGGAAATTCAAATAGTAGGTTTTCATAGTGAATCATATCATAGTGAAATAACATAGAAGGGGTTAAATGTTAAAATGTCAATTCAATAACCTGACATCTTCCAATTTTAAATTCAAACTGTCATGGTGTGTCTTGTAAATGAGGAAGCGTTGTTAACATTTAAAAATTATTAAATAGTTAAACAACGCACAACTTCCTCATTTCTGCACCACAACCAAAGGTCACCGAGACCACAAAACAGTGTCACACACACAAAACATAAAGCTATCATTTCACAGCCTAAAAGCGCACTTATATCAACGTCGCAATACCATTAAAAGGGCAGATTTAAAAAAAAAAGAAGGATTGGTATTTAATGAAGAAATGGGTCTTACTATGGTTTCATTGCGTTTAAAAGGCGGTGTAATAGGAAGAAAGAAGAGCTTCGAATTCCTTTATTTTCGAGCTTCTCTCCAACATTAGCATCACTTAAGAGCTTCGAGATAAGGTCAAGTGATGTCTGCACAAGATGGAAATAGACAGGAGGAAGAGATTCGGGATATTCGACCCAATTTCTTAGAAAATTCAGGAAATCTTCAGATCTTACAATGAACTACTTAAATATATCAGATTCATTCTGACAATTTCTCTTAAACGACTGTTTCGATGAGGTTTTGGGAAGAGATAGTATCTCTCTCTTAGTTCCAATGAACTGAAACGGAGTTGTTACTTTTATTATTTATTTTTGTACCAAAACTACGAAACGCACTGGATACTTAAGTTCAAGAAAACTAAAAAATCACTAGCATATTGTGTGATAATGATATTGTGGTACTGTTAAGTATATTGACAAACACGTTTTTCTGGATTTCAGGAGAATTTTAACTTTTTAAATAAAACCTTTTCTATGAGATGTTAGTTGAACGCAGTAGATAACTCTAAATACTTTTGCTTCGAAATTTAACTTCGAATTTTTTGGTACTCCATTTGGTTCAAATTTATTTTGACAAAGTTTTCGCTGTGCAGAAGCTAATTATGATACGAATTCCTTCATTTTTCGTATATTTCTAATGCTTTCATATATTTTATTACAATTTGCCTATGTCTTGAAAATTCAGCACTACCTTGAAATCTATTTTTAAAATAAAATTCACAGATTACGTGGGACATAAACCCAAAGAATTAGGGAAAGGATCTTATCTATCTTAAAAAATAAAATACTCTAGGTTTAAGGTAATACTAAAAAGATTAAAGAAATATCATCCAGAAGCGTGTTTTCCATGGAAGATCCCCTTAGCAACTTCCAAGAATCAGGTGTCAACGCCTTAGTAACCTCCGATTCCTAAAAATGACGGAAACCTACGTCACAAATCGATAAAAAAAAGGCCACAATGGAATGGCATCGATATAAGTCGCGTGGTGCAAAGGAAAATGACCCGAATTTTTACCTTCGTTGTAATTCTTTAAAAACGTTATCATCAGATAACAGATCGATTGAGATAAGGTTGGGTGTTTTACTCTTGATACTCCATGACTAACACATATGTGTAATCAGTGGGGGAAATGATAAACTTTGTTTACAAAGTAATAATCTTAATATATTTTGCGGTTTTCCTGGCGATGTGGTGGCGATCAGGGTATACGAAAAAATAGATCCCCGGATTCCTTTCGCAGGAAAAAAAGGGAATATATTCAACGAGCTTGGAAACTTATCTTTTGACCTTATAGAAGAGATTTGGTGGAATAATTAATAAGATGTTTTGGGGTATTAAAGCCTAACCAACCAACCTGAAAGAAGTGGAATATAGGTTAATGAAAATATTAACTCAAAAACACCAAGGAAATAGGGTAAACAATAAGGGCAATCCCCCAAAAAAATTCAAGTTTTGTCAAGTAAAAGACCCAGATCTGAGCTATAGAAATAGAATTTCGCCAGAAACTGAACTGCCCTCCCCAAGTAAAAAAGTAAGAGAAAGAACACACATGAAGAGTGCAGTTCAGCAACTGCACTCTTCTGCACTTTGAGGGGGGATCATGGTATTCGAATTCGTAAAAATAAACATGAAATAATAATAATAAAAATAATAATAATAATAAATGATCTGGTATTAAAATTTTCCCACTTACTTAATCCCACATAATTAGAGAGTTTATATAAATTTAATGAAATTACCAATCGTAATAAAAGCGAACAGTAATGAATACAGTATAACCTCGAACTTTGAAAACTCGAAAAAAATATAACTTAAATTAAATATTCTCAAATTTCCCTTGCTACCTCCAAAAAATTATTTTCAGGTCCCTTTGATTTTGAAAGATATCGAAGTTACACTGCATTTACGACCGAGCTTAAAAATCGCTTCACACGTCTCGCTCGTATCCGTGTAGTATTATTATTAATGTGCGTGGGGAGAGGAGAACACTTAAACAGCAATCACGTTCAACTACAGTAAAGACCATTTCGCCTAACAAGCGGTTAACCCTCCTCGAGACCTCGAACATCAAAAACGAGTGTGAGGACGAAAAAGCTTGAATAATAAATTGAAAAGCCGGTCACAGAACTGTTGTGTCAATCGTTCGGTATTTTTAACCGAGTGGTAATCAAATGACCAGATTTTGTGGAAGGGGATGTTCTGAAATTACGAAGGGAATGTGGGGATCTCTTTCATTGTTCAAGTTGAGGGTAAATTGAAATAAACATATACCACACTGATGAGAGGTTCATACAAATAGAATATGTACCTACCTAAGGAAATGTATGATACAACAAAAAGATAATTACGTGATTGGCGTAATAAGATTTTAATATTAGGTGCACAAACCTATATACAAGTAGGAGTTGCAACGCAGACTAGCATCGTGCACGCAGAGCGCAGAAAGTTTAAAGAATTTCCCAGAAAATCATAACAATTTATATTTTTGATGAATAAAAGGGCTTTTTCCAACAGGCGTTGTATAAAAAGCATTATCACAGTGCTTTGGTGATCTAAGTGGCTGGCATTGTTTTAAGTTAAAATTTAATTGCCAGGGGATACTTCTCAAGCTGCAGAAATATTACAAGACAACTTTGTACGCTAAGTTTTTCGTTTTCTTCAAGTCTGGTGCAAAAAAAAAACTCAAATAAGCTTCTAATACGAAAACAACATTTGTTTTGCACATATAACTTAACTTAAAAACTAAAAAAATTAAAATTAATTAAATTTTAAATTAAATTATACGTGCAAAATAAACGTTTTCGAATTATTATTTATTTTGCACAGCTTGCTCTAATAACATTATCAAATAAGCTCGTTGTGGCAGCAACCGCCTCAATTGTTGAGAAGACCCCCCTTATCAAGAGATAAAGCATGAGCTATTTTGCATTGTAATCAATGGATACAGGCAAGCCCAAATTAAATGGAGGAACATAAAGACCCGTGTGCGTGTGGTATGTCTTTTTTTAAACTCAAGTCTGCAATGGCCGCCAACAGTAAAGATGCCTTTTCCAGATACCTCTCAAGCAACCTCAATGTTACACAGAAGCCAAGGGAATATCTGCCCGACATTCCTATTTTATTATGAATACAATTTAAATAAAACCCTTATCCGTTCCACGCGACCATATACTTCCTCGTTTGCATATCTCACTTTCGAGTGTGGCTTTGAGAGCAATCTGCATTATTATTATTGTAATGAAGATCCGTCGAACAGGTTTTTGCGGTGATAGCAACAGAGCACTAATAACACTGTTCTACAAATTCGACCTTCAAAATTTTTTCCTTGATGAAAATAGCCAATTCTTATAGATTTTGGGTCGCTGAATACGAAAATCACCATTAAAATTCTCAATTGACTCAGGATTTTCGGGGAACAGCCCCTCCCCCTTTTTACGTTTTTCGACGAGTTTATAACTTTAAACTCGATTTTCAGGGTCAAAAAGCAATATTTAAGTCTTCAAATTGCTCCCCAGTTAACAAGAAATGTTCAAATTAATAAAATATGATAAATTTATAACAAATGGATAGGGTTAAGGGGTAATTACCCTCCTAAAAATACAAAAAATAGCTAAAAATTAAAGAGGTTTCTATACGCTATTTTTTCCTCTTATTTTTTACGCAAATCCCGTTTGAAGGGTCCTAACCCTTCCCCAAGGACCCAAATTTGATGACAATATGCAGCAATAATTTTTACTAAAAGCGGTTGAGGTGTTAGCCTCCCAGAAGTCCCCGCGGAAGAGTTCGGAAGACTTCCAAAATCGCGAAGGCACTCGCGAGTTCAGGAATTAATATCGATGATTTTGAAAAGATTACAAATGACGTTTATCTTATATTTTGGATGTATCCTAAGTAGAAACTCTTCAGTTCTTTAAAAACTGACCGGTTTTCGGGAGTGAGGATTCCATGTTTCAAGATGTTAATAGATGCACGGCAGTGGATAACAATTAGGGGGCATCCCCTTAAAAACTGAGGGTGATGGAGGAAAATGGGTGTCATATTTGAATTCAGCAGATCATTTTACACAAGAATCAGCTGAAATTCAGTAAGTGGCTTAAAATTTTTTTTTGTACAGCACAGTTAAACTCTAAGTGCGGCATTGAACCCTTCCGTGGGTGCTCTGGGGGCGCTCTCACCTCAACCGCTTTTAGCAAAAATCATTGCTGCATATTGCCATGAAATTTGGGTCCTTGGGGAAGGGTTAGGACCCTTCAAACGTGAATTGCGTATAAAATAAGAGGAAAAAATAGCGTATAAAAACCTCTATAATTTTTAGCTAATTTTTTGCATTCTTAGGGGGTTAACTACCCCTTAAACCTATCCATTTGTTATAAATTTATCATATTTTATTAATTTGAACATTTCTTGTCCCCTGGGGGCAATTTGAAGATTAAAGCAATGCTTTTTGACCCTGAAAATCGAGTTCAAAGTTATAAAGTCGTTAAAAAACGTGAAAAGGGGGAGGGGCTGTTCCCCGAAAATCCTGAGTCAATTGAGAATTTTAATGGTGATTTTCGTATTCAGCGACCCAAAATCTATAAGAAATGACTATTTTCATCAAGGAAATTTTTTCAGTGTAGAACAGTGTAATCTCTACGGAGATGAGCTCATGGAATGACTTCACGCCTTTGTTAAGTGGAAGACGTGCGTGCAACATACATACACATCACCAAACAGAGAGAATACGTACAAGGCTCGCCGAGATAATCGTTTTTTAATTTTGTCATACATCAGGGCAGTAACCAGACTTTTGTTGGGGGAGGGTTGACTCAACATTTTTTTCTGAGGTACCTTCTGAAAAGTACTTTTAAACGTTAAGTTTTGGATGACTCATACATAGGATTTTAATTTCTGAGCACTAAATTTCAAAATTGTGTAAACAATGAGGGAAGGGGGAGGGTAAAGGGGTCTTCCCAAGATTATCTTTTGAATTTTTACCCTTTAAATCATAGTTTGGATTCATTTTGAGGCCTTATTGGATTACACCCGAAAAGGACAGAACATTGTAAGGCCAAATAAAAAAAACATCGTGAAAATAAAATTGTCAAAATTTCAAAGATGCGGTTGATTCCCTAACGCCCTCTTAGGATACGGTCCTACACCAGAAAGAGAAAATAAGTCAAAAGGAAGGATCATCAAGATGGTTTTTTAATTTGGTCATAATATACGCCCTATTGAAAACACCACTTTTACGGAAGCATACTTTCATTAGTGCGGTATAAGAATAGTTTCTTAAGTGGAGGAAACTATTTGTAGTACGTATCGTCGCCGGTTGAATGTCACAGGGTACGAAATGCACACGGAAATAGCAACACCTTTTTCTGCTACTTTCATTCACGAATTCTGCGGCAAGTTACGCTTGCTCTGAAAAAGGCATCTCCTCCATTCAGGCCTGTGTTGACGCCTCAGCTCCTGAAGGGGCCATCATTAAATTACGTCACATTTTCACGAGGGCCATCTTAAATGTAATTGAAATCTCAGTTAGGAAAAGGGAATAAGACGAAACCAAGTTCTAGGGAAAAAAACGTATGAGTATGGGGAATTGTTATTGTATAATCCCCAAATATTATTGTAAATTAAAAACCTCATTTAGAATACACAATACAGACCAATCATCGAAAAAAATATAAGTGTGTTCACAAATAAAGTTGATGGACTTATTCCCTTTACCAACCTTATTAATTTTCAGCTGAAAAAAACTTAAAGCAAAGAAATTAAATTATATTTCTGCTTAGTACACAGCACTAAGTGAGAAATAGAGACTAGGACAGGTATTATGGGACTGTATTTTTAAGGCATTTTAATGAGTATCAATGGAGTGAAAAAATTCACAGGATATAAAATTCCTGGGGATCCAGGATCCAACAGAAATTTGGTTTGGGCTTAGTTTACAACCTTAAGAACAAAGAAAGATTAATTTAAATTACAAATTAAATTAAATACAGTGCACTGATATCGATTTCGGGGATATCTGTCGATATATGTCAAAATGGGGGTAGTTATTTTAACTCTTCCCACTCGGTGTATAGAAGAGCGGAGTTTGGAGATGTTTTTGAACATAAAAAGTCAACTGTAGCCATTTTTTTAACTAAAAATTTCATAAACTTAAAAAAGGGAATGTAAGTCCATCAACTTTTTTCACAACTGTTCATCATTTTTGAATAGTACACTTAAATTTATTTGATTTTCCGGGATAGATGGCCGTGTTTGAATGGAATTTCCAAACAATTCCGTGTTTGGAAATTCCATTCAAACACGGCCATCTATCCAGGAAAATCAAATAAATGTACCTTCAGGTCGTGGAAGTTTTCATCAATTTATAGTACACTTAAATGTTTTTGGATGTGGTTGTCTGAATTCCCCCCCTCTAAAAAGGGTCCTTTGAATTTCCAGTAAAAATTGGATTTTTATGCAATGAAAACTCCATTTATACAGTTTCTTCTCAACTTTTATCAAAACTTGGTTTTCTGAACTTATTCCATTTTCCCCACAAAAATCAAAGATTCATGATTCATTTATGAACAGTCCCTCCAGAAGATCGCACACTATTTTGGAGCGCGCACTCAGGAAAAGGCTCGCCCACACAACACCGGCTCTTCACAAGCTTTTTCTTCTTCTTTTTCTTTCTTTCTGTCTTCTCTCCCGGAACAAGCAGGTTCAATTCACCTCCTCAGAGAGTCTCTTCCTCTCTCTCTCTCTCTCTCTGTTCTTTTTATATATATAAACATATTCCCTCACTCGATTATAATTGTTTGCTGTTGACCAACGCGTGGAAAATCCGCGCTTGTGCCAGTTCGTGACGCCACTCCGATGCGAAAAAGAGTCGAGGGGAGAGAACAATTGTTTTTTTTCTCGAAAAGTAAGGGGACGTACATAAATTATGTGAGGTCGAAAAGGGGAAGGGATCCAGCAAAATCTTACCAGGTAGAATATTACGTTTATTTTTAATTTTTTTTAGCACAAGTAAAGGAAAGATGCCCACATTGGCCAAAACAACGAAGAAGTCTGTCAAGGGCATTTTTACTACTATTGCAGTATCTTCACTAATTCCCCATTTGATAAATAGGTACTTTCACAAATTCAGTTTTAGGAAAAAAAGGACCTTCACAAAATAATTTTTTTAAAGTTCTCTACAAAGCCTATATTCTCAATTACTATTAAACTTTTAGCCATTCCAGATTTTTGTTTTTTGATGTTTAAAAAACTATGCATTTCTTTTTATGTTGATTTTGGACTTAAATTTACACAAATGTAAAAATTATCTTAATTTTTACAAAATACGTATACTTTAAAAATAAACAAGACATCCCCCCAGCAACAAATCATTAACCAGTCACTCGAAGTACTAGTACATGTTTTTGATTTCAACATGGGTCAAAACTTTTGCAATGAGTATGTTAAGCGTCATGCTGACAAGCCGAAACAAATGTGGCTGAGGAACACACATAAAAGAAATCTTATATATTAAAATAATTGGGTTTTTCTTTCCGCCGGCCGCCAGGCCGAACCCCTCAACCGATTTCGAAAAACTCGGTCTCTATCGAAAGCTATCCACCCCTATATGAGCCCATTTTAGGTCGCGTTTCTCCAAAACCTTCCATTTTAAAATTATGCGTTCTTTTCACTTTTCTGTAATGTTAACTCTATGCAGAGGTTCCGTTCCGCCGGCCGCCAGGCCGAACCCCTGAACCGATTTGGACAAACTCGGCCTCGATTGAAAGCTTTCCACCCCTAGATGAGCCCATTTTAGATCGCGTTTCTCCAAAACCTTCCATTTTCAAATTATGCGTTCTTTCCACTTTTCTGTAATGTTAACTCTATGGAGAGGTTCCGTTCCGCCGGCCGCCAGGCCGAGCCCCTGAACCGATTTGGACAAACTCGGCCTTGATCGAAAGCTTTCCACCCCTACATGAGCCCATTTTAGGTCGCGTTTCTCCAAAACCTTCCATTTTCAAATCATGCGTTCTTTTCACTTTTCTCTAATGTTAACTCTATGTGGGAGCTTTCCGCCGGCCCCCAGCTCGAACCCCTGAACCGATTTGGACAAACTCGGTCCTCAACGAACGCTTACCACTTCTAGATGAGCCAGTTTTAGGTCGCGTTACTCCAAAACCTTCCATTTTAAAATTATGCGTTCTTTTCACTTTTCTGTAATGTTAACTCTATGGCGAGGTTCCGTTCCGCCGGCCGCCAGGCCGAACCCCTGAACCGATTTGGACAAACTCGGCCTTGATCGAAAGCTTTCCATCCCTAGATGAGCCAGTTTTAGGCCGCCTTCCTCCAAAACCTTCCATTTTAAAATTATGCGTTCTTTTCCCTTTTCTGTAATGTTAACTCTATGGAGAGGTTCCGTTCCGCCGGCCGCCAGCCGGAACCCCTGAACCGATTTGGACAAACTCGGCCTTGATCGAAAGCTTTCCCCCCCTAGATGAGCCAGTTTTAGTTCTACTTCCTCCAAAGCATTCCATTTTTTAATTACAAATTGATTTCAATTTGCCCCATTGTTTTTAGTCAATATTTTTACCAACACAGGCAAAACGTCCTTGAAAGAGCGTGAAGAAAATCTACATTGAAATTAAATTTCAAAGTTTGGACGGTTCACTAGATTTATCCCAACGAGATACTAGAGCCATATTGAATTTATAAAAAAATTATGGCACATGTTTGATTGAAGTATTTCTTCCTTCCATTTACACAGAAGGGGATAAACATTTAACTTCAAACAATGAGACAAATAAAAATCAAATAATAATTTAAAGTGGAAGGTTTAGGGAGGATGCCACTTAAAATGGGTTTATATCGGGGTAGTAAGATTTCATTTAAGAACAAGTTTGTACAGATCCGGTTCGGTGGATTGGGCTGACGACCGGTCGAAATAAAATGAAAATTATTTCAATGTAATAAATTTGTGACAATGCCATGTGAAATCGGAGGCAAAACCCCTTTCGAGGATAATGAATTTAACTATATTTAATGATAGGGAATGAATAAATACGAACAGGTCTCGAACGAATCTCGCTTCAGCGCCAAAGAAGGCTAGCTGTAAAACCCGGCTTTGCCGGGTTGTAACAGCTAGTGTATTTATTTAAATTTTAAAGAGAAAGTATTACATGATAATTTTAAGAGGAGGGTCCAGCAAAACTCACCAATGTGAGGGAGGGGTCCAAAATTTGGAAAAAACTCACTTAATTTATAGACGTCCCCTAATGTACGATCCGTTCGGGGTGGCGTTTTTTCTCGTGGTTGACAACGTGCGTTTTGAATGTGCGGCGTATACAGACGAGTGCGCTCGTCACTCTTTGATGTGTCGCAGATGGTCGAAATCGTTGCTTGTCACATGCGTTGATTGTCGAGATTTCTGCTTAGAATACTTAATTAATCATTACTACTAGAGAAAGGGTTATGGCAGATGCTTCGTGGTGTTAGTACAGATGCAATCTCTTACGGTTCTTTACCACGCAAATCATGTATCAACTCGTGGATACTATGTACTTATATAGTGCACTTTCAAAAACGACTGAATTTTTTTATAATCTTATTTTTTTTATTTCGTGTAGTAGGTCCATACCAACTATATCAACTGAAACATTGATGGTTTGGTGCAATATCGATAAAAAAATATTTCTATAAGTGCTTTGTTATAAAATTTAAATTACTTGAAAAGTATCCAAAAGTAGATCGATATTTCTTCGAAAACATCAAATATTGTGAAATACCAACATGGGTACTAACTTTTTAAAACTCTGACAAAAACATTCGGAAATGGTGAGAAAATCTTGGAGTTGCCTGGGTTTTGGAAAGAACCTTTTTGATTACGTCATACAAAGAGTCAAATAAAGAAGGCTGTGAAGAAGTTCTTGAAAAGTTACTTTTATATCCGTTTTTAGACTAAAAAGAGGGATCAAAAAAAGTCAAGAAAGAAGGGTCATCAGAGACAATCACCCCAAAAAAGTACGAAGCTCTTCATGGGGATAATCGATACCGCGATACCCCAAGCGATTAATAACCTCAGCCCTATACTAGACAGCAACGTTAGTTGACCCTACGATGTCACTCACAAGAAGTAGTTCCCATCGCGGTGTCTGACTTTCGAGTGAAACGAAGAACGTCAATTTTAAAATACGATTATTTCGTTAAACCCCATGTGTACTATAGTGTATTTTTATCACGATTTGGTACCGAAACTCCTCCTAGCAACCCAACAAAACGTTGCTGTGAAGTATAGCAAACACTGCACGAATCAAATACAGCACATCATGAGATCAGACACTTTCCAAAACAATTAATATTCCGTGTTATATTTGTACACATCAGAATTTGTCAACGAGATTAGATAAGTCGTCCGTAATTTTTTTTTTCGATACACAAACGTTCGACAACACGAACCCTATCGGGAGTAAATAATATACGCTCGGGCAGAGAAGAAAGCACCACGGCAATCTTAATTTGCTGATAAGCTGGCTCGCGACCAAAAGGAGGTCATTACGAAAAGGATACAACACTCAAGCGTCGAGGATACGGCACACCAGATTATTCAATTAGAAGCGAAAATAATGCGGCTGGAGAGGACTGCTGGAAGCCCTGATTTTTTTAATATGAAGGGTTTGGAGCACAAGGGGATCATGCGACATAGACATATCACACTACATGGGCGCCACACTCTTCAAAAACTGAAAGACTAAACTATCTAGTAAACTCAGTTGCAACTTAACTTGAGCCCGTAGAAATAAATATGCTGAGAGCAACCAAAGAAAGTAGTTCCCCGCGCGGTGTCTGAATTTTGAGTGAAATTTAGAGCTTCAATTCTGAACAATGATTAGTTTTTTAAATCTACAAATATTAAGCATCTTTTCATCCCGATATGCATAAAATGTTCAGAATTATTATTTTTTAACGTGGCATAGCGCGTAGTAGTACAACTCGCTCTCAAACTCGCCAGCCAAAAAGAGCTTCTAGCAACCCAGCAGGATTTCTGTTTACTTAGATTTTCTTCCGCGTGGCCATGACGTCAGGCTCAACTTAAGTTGCATTCGAGTATAGTCTAATTTTTTTAAATAAAGGTTGGTAGAATTTTCGAAAACACGTTGAGGGGTCTGTTAAAACTTACGACGCAGTATTGGCACGATTCCGCTAAAATACGATTCGGGCTAGAGAGAGGACTGGAAGCCCTGATTTGTTTAAAATATAGTTTGGACTTCTTGACGGATTGGTGGTAAGAGTGAAAGCCGTAACCAGTCTTTAGTTTTGGGGGTTCGTGTCTGAGGTACCCCTATACGTTATACCAGGGGTTTCCAAGGCGGCCCGCCGGGTCATTTTGTGCGGCCCGCGAAGCAATCTGAAAAGCCTCAAAAAGTAGCTTCAAAACACTTTTTAGCACACTAAAATTCAAAATTGTTTAGGGGGAGAACCCCCAAACCCCCCTTATACCTCTTAAATTATGGACTATATAGCTTCAATCGTTTTCTATGGTGCAAGAATTAAAAGTTTGAAGTTTCGAGAGGTCGTTTGTAAAACCTAAAATTTCCCCTGGAGCATGGGGGTATGAAGGCTTTTATAACCTTTATCATGCGGAGGGACAAAATGGAGTATCAAAAAATTAGATAAAACAATCATAGGCAGTGTGGTCCAACCCGCGGCACGCGGGCCACAAGTGGCACTCGAAGATATTTTCATGGCACTCGGCCACAAAATGTGATGTCTTAATGATATTAAATTAGAAGATATTTCACTTTTCAGTTTTATTTCAGAAATGTGTTAAAACCCCGCTTATATCGGTTGAATTTTCAAAAAAATTTCAAGGGAGAACACCTGAACCCCCTTGAACTATTTTTGACTTGTCCTTAAATTTAAAAGGGTTATTAAAGTGCATCAATAGAAGATCCACTGCGGGGTACGGGCAATAGTGAAAGGAGTCATCAAATCAGTAGTAGCTATAAATTGTATTAAATATTTAATCTACAAGTATAATTTCAGAAATTTTTCTACAGGATTATTGTTCCGGCAATGTATTGAGAACTCAATTATAATAATTAGAAAGTTCTTTCTTATAATATCTCTTGAGGAAAAAAATCTTTTTTGGATGAGAACTAATTTAGAAATAACACTTTTACCTGTAAAACACTAAAACCTTTGACATTCTTGCTCTTTGTTTATATATTCCAATTTTCCTTTAAACAACAATTCAATTAAAAAAAGAGATAATTTGTTTTAAATTTTAATTTATAAATGTGAAAATCGATTAAAATAGTGTTTGAATTGTGGCACAAAATAATTCCCTTGAATAAAAAAAATATGCTAATGACACCCAGTCAATATTTTTGCAGTGTTGGAAAATAAGTTTGATTTGCCTGTTTTAAAATAGTAAAATGTAATTTTTATTGTCTCTGATGGCACTCGGCCTTTCTATAAAAAGTTTAATTGGCACTTGGGTAGCTAAAGTTTGGACCACACTGATCTAAGGAAAATTTACAACATTTTCTTGAGGAAGACCTTTTCATTTAAGTAATATTCAAAATATTAAATATATTCAGTATTCTTACGAGTTGTATAAGAGTAAAAAATTCATATATCCTCTGGAATTTAGTAAAATACAGCAGTGCATACATTCAAAATATGTAAACAACTTTTGTCCCTCTTTTGCAGGAAAAGTTTCATATTGAAGACTCTCACCCCCAAAAAAATTATCATCGTCAAAAAGGAGCCAGATTACTTTGCAGCCCGCCACTTAACTTGTGATTTCGATTGCGGCCCGCGAGTTCTTAGAAGTTGGAAACCCCTGCGTTATACGTTAAGGTTTGCCAACAATACTAAAAGGTAGTATTTGAATTATGTTGCCAATTTTATGTAAAAATTTTAAAATTATTTCAAGTAAAATTGGGGGTCTGCCACCCCCAGGAAATTTTTGGAAATTTGACTAAGAAAACAGCTCTTTGTAAACCACATAATTTTCAATGATAAAAAAAATATAAAATAGACTTCAAAATTTCAAGGAGTGGCTGAGGATCGTACCCACACAAGAAAACTTTTCGAAACTTGACCTTTAAAATTGTGTTTATCTCATTTTGAAACTCTTTGGGGAACACCCAAAAGGAACCGCTTGTTGTAAGTGGTAGGGTGGGTTGGGGTAAAGTGGGTCTTGGGGAAAAATGGGTCAGTTTTAATTAACTCGATATAAATCAAATTTAAATTGAATAATTTTCGCTCATTTTTTTCTATTATAATCTTTTACCTGTTGGCAACATTTTTCGACTGTCAAAGATTAATATTTATGATTTTGAGGACTGAAAAAATAATTAATTTGAACCGTAAATAATGTCATCGAAACAACAGGGTTTACTAACTTCCAAAATATCTATATATTGTAATAAATTACAGCAGACTTTTGCAATATTTTTCCATAAAAGAAAGTCCGAGAGACATTTCAAGCCAATCAGTTTAGAAAAATATAAAATATTTTATCTTTTATAACGATATTTTGGGCTTGGGGTAAAATGGGTCATAGTAAAGAGGCCTTTTGTATTAAGTAAAAACAATGTTTTTAACTTATTTCCTTCAAATATACATTGAACTGTCTTACAAGTTTATTTTTTTACCCAAACGAAGTATTTTAAATGCTAAATTTGAACAATGTTCATTAACTCCGGATTTTTACAATTTCATTAAAGTGCAACTTAAAACAAATTTTTTCAGATGAAAACGGCTTAGCCGATTGCCTTTTTTCTTATTTTCATGTATATTTAGTAATAAATATATTTTTGACATCTTTTTGCAATGAGACCTATTTTACCCCACATTGGGGTAAAATAGGTCGTTGCTTTTGATGCTAAGTTTAACCAACTTATAACTAAAAAATATTTCATAAAATTAGATGAAAATGTTCTGAAGGATTGTAATGTCAAGATCCAATTGAAAGAAATCATTAAAAAGTAATAGTTTTGATGAAATAAAACTTAGAATGTGAAGGTACCTTGAAATTGACCCATATTACCCCAACCCACCCTATAGAACTGTCAAGGGTAAATGTAAATACTGTATATGACAGTCGCCAAAATTTTGGAGGGTGGTTTGAGGACTATTCTGCAGAAAAACTTTTGAAATTTGACCCCCAAAAGAGGATACAACTTATGAATTTACCTAGGGAGCACTTGAAGCGCATAAAAATGAACAATAATAAGGGTCAAGGAGAGAATTGTCATGTCATCAATTTGAATTTAAGATGTGGAAGGAGGTAACTAGATTTTACCACACAATTCACAATTAATTCCCATATTGGAGGATTAGTAGTTAAAATTTTGATTTCCGCAACCATGTTTCCCGTCTTCTAGTGCAGCCCAAACAGTAAATCGAAGATTCAAGTCCAGAATCTATCGTGAAAAAGGGCGGAACTTAATTTTTCATAGAGGCAATTGATCAGTCTATATATAAAAAACTATCTTAGACAGGTCGAACATATGCACGTAGAATAATAGGATAAGGTGGACACAAATTGGAGCCGAGCGGCGAAGGCGAACAGCCACGAACACGCTCTGCGCACGCGCAACTCGGAGGCTCTAAGAGCAGCGCTTGCGCAGAGCGTATTCGTGGCTGTTCGCTACGCCGCTCGGCTCCAATTTGTGTCCACCTATATGTTCATCGACATGCCAAGCGGATGGGCGTAGTCGAGAACCGCATCAAACATTCCGGAAAAGGGAGAGTTCGGAAATCGATTGAATCACCACTGGACCTGTGGAGTTGGAGTGGAAGCTATGCAGGGGATAGATTTGATTCAGTCAGTAGCAGCGTATAAGAAATCTTTTTCCGAGGAGGACCCAAATATACACCCCTCATCGTCAGGCCCTCAGCTAGATTTTTGCTTCTGGGAAGATGTCATTTTTTACTTTTAAGAACATTTTTTTTGAAAAAATTTTGTTTTTATTAATGGCTTATTGTAAAAAGTTTGTTGGTGATACTGAAATTCAAGTACAGAAGGGGATCCTACCCCAAAAATTTTTTATTTGAAAAACCTAACAGCAAAATTGGGAGATGGTTTCAAGTTGATCAGATTATGAAGGCCCTTTTCAGAATTTAAACTACTTATTGAAGCATTTCACAGCTTCTAAAATAGTATTCATTAAGAATTATTTGCAAAAGTCATATTATCTAGTGTAGTGCATGTTTACGCTTCTGTAACAGGTCATTCTCCCGTGTCTACCCCCAGAACCTAGGAAAGGCATGCACTAAAGGGAGGAAACAATTTAAGAAATAGAATTCCGGGTATTGATGTTGTGTGCAGTGGGCAGTCTAAGGCCTACCACTTTTTAGTAGTTGGATTTTGGTTAGATGGGGACAGTGAAATTGACCAACAATATTGCACTTAAATAGCCAACCAATCAACTAACCTTTCACTATATCCAAAATCCAACTAAGAGTGACAGGCCGCGCCAACTACATCAATACCGAAAATCGTTTGAAACACGAGAAAATCACTGTACAAGACGAGGATAACATCCAAACTTCGGGTTCTACGCAAAACTGAGTTAAGTCTAAGCCTGAACATGATTATAAAAAAATAACACGCACGATATAGCAAGGGAATCTGATTCCCTGGGTATTGCTATCTTTTAACTACCTTTCTGACCTCTCGGCCACGACGAAGACATTTCGGAATAGTAGGTAAACCGACCCTAACCTCATGAGATGGATCGGCAACTATAACTTGGTTGGGAGAACCCTCTAGCGAAACTTTTTCCCGAGTCGTGCCCACGGTTTCCAAGCTGTCACGATCGGATTGCAAAAAAGAGAAAGTCAAAATTTAGGCTTTCAAATTGCGCAGTAAAATTCAATTTGAAATAAGGTTACGGATTCAGGGTGTCTGCTTTTAACATGGTCTGATAGCGGTTCTTAAAGATCCACATAGCTCTCGTCGTTTCTAATGCCACTTGGAATATCCAAGCTCCATCCGCGAAGTCGTACCAAGGAGTTAAGGCAAAGGGGAGCGGCTCCTTAGACAGTAAGGTTCATAAATGGCACAAGAGTTCGACTTAAGCCTCAAACGATAGATTCCGCCACCATCTATCGTCACCTCCCCAATTTTGTCATGTCTCTAAAGAAGTGAATGGAAATAGTCTCCAGACGACTTGGACTCATGTTAGACTGCGTCATGACCGACCATGGGACTTTCGGACCCAAAAAGAACACGTTATCCGCATGTACTCAGTGGGTCTTTAGGAATAGAACCCGGGACACTCCGATCAAATCAGAGTAAACTTTTTTAAATACATAGTAGTATTATTTTAAGTAGGAAGTTCTACCTTAAAGGGGTCCCTAAATCTAAATTATCTCACATGGGAAGTGCTGTGATAAATTTCGTCTTACACAAGTGCTTGTGATTCAAAATGTTTAAAAACCATCTAAATTTTCGAGATTTTATTTTTTTTAGAACTCAGGCTCTTAAAATTCGAAGACGGAAAGCCCGGATTGCCCCTTAACCCCATGGTAACAAATACGCTACCAAACGTTTAGTTTAAATTTGTATCATAAAGCTGCACGTTTTAAAGTTATTGCAGCAATAAGTGCACCTTCAAGTGTTTATGCTCAGTCACAGTTTAATTTTTTTTAATTTTTGGCATTTTTATTTTATTAGGGCCCTAACAACATGCATAAGGCAGAAAATATTTTTTCCCACAGTTACTTCTTGTATTCTTGGGTCCAACCCAGGACATATTTTTAAAATTTCTTAACAAGTACCTTATCAAGTCATCGAAGATTAAAAATAAGAAAAAAATATTCAAACTAATAAACATTGAACAGAAATATCAAATTTTATCTCTTTTTTCGACATTATTTTTTCAAAAATTGTATGATTGACTAAACTTTATTATAAAATTCACTGAAAGTAAGTTCTCCAAATTAATACAGATGTTAGATAATGTATAACAACGCAATTTTAAAGAGTTTTGTCAGGATTTTTCATAATAATGTCTGGCAAATCTTATATGTATGAAACCCCGGACGTATGGTAAGCCGATGTTAGCCGATTAGAGGGTTAAAAGGCCAATATGTATTTAGAAATTTCTTTTAATCTAAAGATTTAATTTTAAAAAAATACCAACACGGACCAAAGAAAGCGACGGAACCATATAGACAACACTTCATTTCCCCCCTTTTTTGCCGAAGTGTGGTGATCACGATTATCGCGCTTTTAAGAAATTCAATTGTTTACCAACACATATCCGGGATCGTGATGGCTTCACCTGTCGGCCGGCCTCACGAAATGGAACTCTCGGAGGAGCGCGGTGCACGCTTTCTTATCACAAGAAGCAACGGGACCAAAAAAGTGTTTGAGCATCGTATTCGGACGTTGAAGGAGCGACCACAGGTTGTGAAGATATTTCATATCGATGCAAGGGATATTCATTAAACCCGCCATTTTTAAGAAACAATATCACTTTCCATATTAAAGTTTCGCTTGTAGGCACTAATTGTATAGTAGGATTCCAGCCCTTGTCATGGACATGTCCTGATTTATCATTAAGTCAGGGCTTAGCTTTTTTTCTTGAAAATAAACAAATCTGATATTACGGCTTATTGCTAAGCCAGAGAAGACTATGGAGTTAGGCACCCTTGCTTATGATGCCTGAGAAATCATAAGTAGTGATGGGCAAAATCGATAATTTTAGGTATCGAATACTTTGGTATCGAATACTTATAGGTATCGAATACTTTGGTATCGAATACTTATAGGTATCGAGTACTTTTTTCAATGACGGGAAATGAACCTGAAGGGACAATTTTTTTAGGGCCTATCCATAATCAGACTAATATTCAAAAAACTGAAAGCGATCCATCAAAAAGCCCCGTAGCTACGGGCCTGGAGGTGGATAGAGGCGAAGGATTTGGCGGGGGAAAAACCTATAGCCGCGTCAAATTTCTCTCGCGGATGATAACGACTTGGGTTTGAGCGTTGCAAAATGAAAACGGAAACAGGCTGCGTTTGATCTATTATAAAGATTACTTCATTGAAAAATTTAAAACGAAATATGTCAATAAAGTATCGATACTTTTGTGGGTATCGAATACACTCGATACCTATATGTATCGAGTACTTAAGTATTTGGTATCGATACCTGCCCATCACTAATCATAAGTTGCAGAATATGCTTGGGTGGAATCATTAAAGCTGCAGTTCTCAATAGAGCATTTTCAATAACATGACTCGGACCTAGCAACGGCTTTAGCAACAGATTGTTTGACCTATAGCAGTTAACAGTTAAAAGAAATGAACTGGTCATTGAATGCTTCTATAGGAGCATTTGCAATCACATGACAGCCACAGATAACGCCGCACCAAGCAACGGCCTTAGCAAAAGACTTTTTACCTACGGCAAGGAAGAAAATAACTGGTCGTGAACACCTGAAAACACTCTATACAACTTCCCATTATTACGGCACCTCCAAGGAGAGGAAATAGAGGTTTACAAATACCCATCACTTAATTTTAAAAGATAATAGGGCCTGCCAATGAACAGCATTTGTCTTTCTGCGTCAAAGAGGATACCAACAAAAGACCAACAATAAACAAATGACACACCCTAAAGAAAGAAGAAAGCAAAACTAAACCGGCGATTTGCACAAAAAAACCGCGTTTATGTTTAATCGTATCGATATTTTTGACGTTTTAAGAGAATGAATGAATTTGAGTAAATTGTTTATAACTCGCGTCTCTTCAATAAGGCTTCAATCTTAATTAAATTTGTATGAAAACTTTTGTTCAATTATTTATTAATACTGCATTATTTGTATGCATTATACCAGTAAGAGGTTCCCCCTGCCTTCTTAATTTGCAAGGACTAATATAGTCCTAAGGATAGTTCATAACTCAGTATAATAGTCGTTTAAACTGGAATGAAAATTTGTGGAGAAACATTTTGAGTGAAATTTTGGACAAAAAGCGGGTTTTGGGGAAATATTGGGTAGTGAAACATTTTCTCCACCCCTGCTTTTAGGTGCTCTCTGGATTGCAGTGCTGCAATAAACGCAAAAGTGGAAACACTCCTTATTTCCGCAGTCATGATACAGAAAACCTAAAGTTACAATATTTGGCAGACTGAATGCAAATATCTACACTACAATTTTTGACAAATCTGCACTAGACTTTCAGGATGGAAAATGGCACTTCTATGCGGCAAGGATCACTATGGCTTAGTATTAAGAAAATGGCGGCTTCTATGATTTAACTGGCCTGCACAAAATCTTATAAAACTCCTTTGAACATTTATGGAACAAATTGTAATGTTGAATGAGGAAATAATAGATCCAACGCTTCAAAATTTGAGATGGAATCGACTAGAGTACTCTCCCGGGCAAATGGCAAAACGTTCCTCTAGATCAGGGGTTCCCAATAAAATTTTGCCGAGGACCCCCTTTACAATTAATTTACTGACGAGGACCCCTTGAACTTAAAGGTTTAAATTTTTTTTAAAATGTAGATTATATAGAATCTACTACAAATTACTAATGTATTCAAATCATTACATGAATATTACACTCATTATAATTTGAGTTAAATTATGAAGTAATAATTTATTGTCTAAGTATAATGGTGAAGAATGATGTGGAAAATGTTTATATACAAAGGAAATTTTATGCAAGACAAGTTAATGAAAAATACAAACCAGGGTTGGCAAGGTTTTTCCCACCCCCGGTAAATACCATGGTAAAAACCGGTATTTACCGTCCTGGGAAAAACTAGGTTTTTCCCACATGGGAAAAAGTGGGAAAAACTGATTATTTATTGAATTTATTCTGTTCAAAATGAATGGTTTAAAAGTTTTTACAGCCTTTTTTTAGAAAAATGACCTTAAATAAGCTTTATCCTATGTTATGAATATGGGTTTTATCATGTGTCTGAGGAATGTCATCTTTTGATGGTTATGCCCTTTTCATCGGATTATCATACCTTGTTACTTCAAAAAAGTTATCTTGCAATCAAGATTTACATTTTGTTTTATTTAAATTACGTTTTTATTTACATTTAAAAAAACTGTATATAATGCTTTTCTTAAAGACACAGATATTATAAGTAAATTTGTTTTAAAATCTTCTCTATTTTTATTTGAGAAATTCATTAATATTAAAAAATATATGCAAATTTTATGTTAAATGTCATGATTTTCTTGCTCACTTATATTTTTCCCACCTGATAATTTTAACCCCCCTCCCAAAAAAGTCATTTTTAACTGAAAGTTTTTATAATATGTTTAAAAAAGCCATAACCTAATACTTCCATTATTTTGTCAATTGGAAGTTTTTCCCAGTATTTACCAGTTTTTCCCGGTATTTACCAGTTTTTCCCACTTTTTCCCGGTATTTACCAGTTTTTCCCAGTGGTATGGGAAAAACTAGTTTTGGACGGGAAAAACCCAACCCTGATACAAACCAATCAATATAATTTATAACTGTACAATTTTAGTGAGATAAGTGGAATCTTTCCTTCGTGCTTATTATTTCTGAAATGTTAGGATCCATAGTTGAAACCTTAACTCTAAAATCCGATCCCAAGTCAAGTCTATTCCTATATGTTTTTTATGAAACACATAAATGAAAAGGCCTCTTCACATCGAAAGGTGGTCGGAAAAGGAAGAATTACCTTTAAATAAAAATACTTAATTTCTCGGTGACATTTCTCGGGCCCCTTGGACACAGCCCGCGGACCCCTGGGGGTCCGCGGACCACCTATTGGGAACCCCTGCTCTAGATATAACTTATAACTGGTCAAGAGCAGGGGTGCAGAATGTCTGAACTCCTTAACAAGGTTCAGGCGGAAATCAGACAAATGAGGAAAAATTTTTGCCCAGTTTATACAGAAAAACACTACAGATCTAACTCATTGTTATAAGTGAATTTTTTTTGTGCGGAGACAGCCTTACTGGTATGGAAAGTAGGTAAAAACTGCAAATATATATGTAAAACATAAAACTACAGATCTACGCTCCCCAAAAAAAAGTTTCCAGAGGTGAATACCTGGAAATTGGCTTTTCCCAGCATTTATATTGAAATGCAGGAAAAAACAATGTATCTGTGACAGGATCAGTGATTTTCATAAATAATCTCATTTGTTTTCTCACATCAACACTCTTATATAAAATTTTTCTTATGGTGGGAAATTTTTGGATGAAACAAATTTCGTTCTGGGAAAATAATGGGCACTGAAAAATTTTCTGCAACCCTGGTCAAGCGTATGCTTTGGACAGTACCACCAAGATATGAAAATATACACAGTAGAACCCTTTACAGCGATTTACTGTGCTACATCTAGTATGAAAGTACCGATTGTTTGACCATATAGGGATAGTTTTGTCTGTAATAACATCCTTTCTTTAAAACAACCACGAATGATACCATGAGGGGTCACTCTAACAAGGTTCCACTTAACGTATATTACTGCATATAAGTCGAGAATTTTTGGAAAAATTTTCCTATTCAAAAGTAGGAGTGTCAGCTTATATGAGGATCTAAAGCGTTTCAAAATATTATTGAAGGAATTAAGTTTCGTGGAAACCCCTCGAGATCATATTGAAATACATATTGCTACCTGTTGGGAATCGAGCTCATAATAACCTCACAGGGTTAACACCTGAACCACGGCCTCTTGTTTCTGTATATTTCAATAATTACCTCAGTTTCTTGTATATTTATTGGCAGCGTTGCGAACCTCTAAGAATGTATATAAGGGAGATTTTGTGTTGTAGTAATAAAGAGATTTGTTTTAGGAAAACCTGAGCGTTTTTTCTTTTGGTTTCAACACTACCAATATATAAAATACAAACAAATTTTATTAAAAATGATAGTCTGAGTTCTCAAAAAGTTTGTGGAGATCGTCATCAGTCATTGAGATATCAGGATGCTGCTTGTCATCACAATTAAATTTACAGTGATATCCTGATATCCACACTAGAATTATCATATCCAAAAGGTAGTAAATTTTCACTTGTCTTACACACGAGTTTTAAATTTTAGATTGTGTAAATTTTTTTTAATAAAAGGCACTCTTGGATAATATGCATATATATTCCGAACTATTAATGAACTCGGAGGTGTCCAAATACTTTTGGACTGATAGCATAACTATCAGGTTTTCAAAAACGTTTTCGTTTTTCAACCATAACCCGGGTGGGTATTATTAGGTTTTTATTAGTTTTTTGTCCAGTTTGTTAAGCAGGTAAGGTAAATTAGATTAATATTTATAAGAAATTGCAAAAATTTAAAGTATTAGTTACAAAAATTTTAAAATTTAAAAAACGAAAAAAAAAAAGCACAAGGGTGTGAGTTTTATTGCTCTTCATTTAACTTGGCCAATATTATTTAGCAATAATAATAGTCTGTTTTAATATATTTCTCCTCATACACACAAAAATATTATTAGTTTGAGAAATTAGCATTCTTAAAAGCTGCTGTTTTAATGAAATTTTACCCAATTTTTTTAAAAAACCCACTTAGAACTGGGTTTTTTAAAAGAGTTTTACTAAAAAAAACCCCAGCCGGGTTTTTTTGGTTTGTGGGCGGGTTGAAAATCCTGATAACTATGACCCCATTTAAAATCCAAAAGCTCAACTCACTATACTCGATGAAGTGCGAGACGGTCTTCTCCCTCCGTAGGGAGGAGTTGCAGCACTCGTCATAGAGGACCACCAGGGCGTCCACCAGCGTTTCCACGGAAACTGACTTCCCGCTGCGCTTGCTGGACGTCCCCTCCAGGAAGATGGCGTCCAGCTCCCCGGCCAGGTCCTCTGGCGGACGACCGGACATGATCAGGCGGGCAGGAGCAGAGTCAGACGGGGTGCATGGTCAGCAAACACCATTCGATGTGGAGGGTGGTCTGGAATGATGAGAAGAGATTTGAGCGAGGGAAGTTGTTCGTTAGTTTTTTCGAGACTTGACCTTCTGGCGAAGGCGGACCTGGAAAAGTTGTAACCCCAGAACCTAATAAAATTTGCCCAAACCTTATGTATTGCTCCTATGGAGCTGGCAGGGGCTTCCCCCAAACCAGGCTCGTAAGTTCGGGCACTTTTTCTACGTCCGGGTGAAGATTTGGAAAGTTACGTAGAAATGGAGCAAATTCAGTTTTTTTACTCATTGTGGGGTTTTCATGGTGCCAGCGGACCTGGAAAAAGTTGAAACCTTCCCCCGAACCTAATAGAATTTCCCCAAACCTTATGTATTGCTCCTATGGAGCTGGCAGGGGCTTCCCCCGAACCAGGTTCGTAGGTTCGGGCACTTTTTCCAGGTCCGGGTGCCAGCCTTTAAAAATTGCAAGACCTGAACTTATCTAGTTATTCATTTTACAATAACTAAATGTTTTTGCAATAAAGGTTGGTAGAATATTTAGAAACACAATGAGGGGCCCGTTAAAAATTATTGAGACGACACTGTAATGGTACGGTTTTGCTAAAAATATCATTTGGGCAGCGATAAGTCGTGAAAGCTTCTCTTTTTGCTTAAAAAATAACAAATTTCATCGAAAGAAAATCTAAAAGTCAGTGAGAAGCAAAATATACAAAGATTAGAGCTAGATAATTCAGTACAAATCTCTGCCGATTGGTTCCCGATTTCATTAAGCCCAGGATGTAATTATGTTCACAGAATTTTTAAGACTGAATCATGTCCGCAGGACAGAAGAGTAGCACCTCTATTTTGGCTGTTCTATCAAATTAGTTAAGTAGCAATTTAATTTTGGATGGATGATTGGGTTTTTATGGGGCATGACCCAAGACAGGGATAGTGCACCAAATTCAATTTTAATATTGGGCAGACAAGCCACACAAAATGTAATTATGATTAAAATATATAAAATTTAATTAGGTAAGCTTCACCTGTGTTTAGGGCAGTATAAATATTACTAGAATCAGAGTAAGACAAATATAATAATTAGACCTGTTGTAATCCTTGTTTATATCTCAATAGTATAAAAATTGGCAAAAATAACCTAATCCTGACTATACCTTCAACACGACTTTTAACAGTTAAAACCATACTGAGAGGATTATTGAACTTCAAACAAATTGAGTAATCCTGATGAATTTATAAGTGGAAACCACAATGTTGTGACAACAGTAAGGACAATAGGAACTAATAAAAGTATTAAATAGATAATTTTATAAAAATAAAATTAGGAAAATTACCACAATATGAATCACTGATATCCAGGCCCGTATTTAGGGTTTTTGCCACCCTGTGCGACGCGTATTGATTTACTGCCGCCCCCCTCTATTTCATTTCCTGTTTCAAGAAAATACCCCACTTGTTTCTTCTAAAAGTCTACTGCTTAAAGGTGGGGTCTTTACCTTTTGAAACAAAATATCAAACTGTTGAGGATTTTTTCAAAAGTGTCACACAAGATTCCCTTGTGGAACTGCAGGGTGGTATGGGGGTTCTCCCCCAGAAAATTTTTAAAAATTTAACTTGTAAAAGTAGGGTTTTAACTCATTTTGAGAACATTTTTTGGTCCAAGAGGGGGCACTGTCCAGAGTGCCCACCTTGGATCAGCGCATGGGTGAAATTAGCATTTAATCCTATTTAACATGAATAAGGGTTTCACTTTTCTACAGATTACAAATTGAGGAGTTAAAACATCAACATATCTAGAAGTAAATTGCAAAACAATTTTTTAATTAAGAAAAGAAACTATTTTTTCTCTCACCGACTTTCTTCCTTTACGCCGATCCACTCAAGAAAGCCCATCCATTTTAATGCAAAAAAAACACAAGCTCCTATTTCTAAGATGCAGGGTAACAAACTGACAATATTGGGACAGAACCAAGATGACCATGCCATCTGATCTGGTGTCTTCTCCATTCCGGGAACCAAAGTCATAAATATTTCCCGTCAAGGAGTTGGATTACCTTATCGGGGGTGTAGGAAAAAAGAGTCGGATAATTGGCCCACCCCTTCACATGTGGGGTCTTGAAAACAGGCTATGCTTGGTATTTGTTTTTTTGTAACGTTCGGATATTTTGGGGGGATGTGACCGGATGATGGGAATGACTCAACCCTAGAATCCTCCCGACCTCCCATAGTGAAAACTGTGTGCGGTACATTTTTTTTTCAAAACTGTAGGGGAGAACGGGGATGAATGGGACAGCTCAATTTTTTTTTACCTTAACTTCACTTTAAATTTTTGTTATTTCAGCCATAAGATAGTAGTACCTAGCCTATTCAAAAAATTGTGTTCATTGACATCAGCTTCCATTTTTGTATAAATAGGAGAACTAAATGTGTTTTCCCATACCAAAAGTAACTTTTAGCGTTTTACTTCTATAATTATTTATTAAAAACTAATTTAACTAAAGCTTTAAATTTTACTGTGTTTTGAAAGAGTACTTATATTATAGTCCACTGAAAATAGCGAAAAATAGGGCCGAACCTCAAACAAATTGCAATAGAAGGTTTCTCAACGGTTTTCACTTAGAAATGACCTCAATAATAACATACTAAAAATCGGCCAAAATCGGCCGGGGGAAGTTTAATTTTTTTCAAATTTTTAAAAAATGGCCAAAAAAAAATTAAAACAAAAACCAAAACAATAATATAGACATGTGATACATGTTTATAGGTTATTTTTGAGTGCTGAAACCGAATATTGCATTTAGTTTGGAAAAAATATTGAAATTTCAATTTTTAAAATTAATTTGAATAATTAGCTATATGAAAAAATTAAAAAACCTCTAAAAACCTAACAAAAACATCCAAAGAGATAAATCCAACGGTTTTCATTTAGAAATGACCTAAATATTAACATACTAAAATTTTAAATTTTTACGAGTTAAAGAAGTTAAATTTTTTTTCAAATTTCCATTTTTTTTTGCGAAAAATGCATTTTTTTTTCAAATTTGTGCAAAAAACTTTAGAGGCTTTTGAAAAGGTCATTTTTCGGTGGATATTGTCCACAGATAGTTATATAATGGAAAACCGGTAGAATTTACCCTCAATGAATTAGTTAATTATTTTATTTAAAATTTTGAAATTGGTAAAATGAAGTACAAATTTCGAAAGAAGTGAAAAAGGTAATACTTTGGCATATTTACATCAGAATTTATTTAATTAACAATAAATTATATTAAGAACACATAATTAACAAATTAATTAATTTTTTTTAAATTAAAAAATTTTAAAAATTTAAAATTTTAATAAATTTTAATATTAATATAGGCTTGCAATACATGTTTATAGGTTGATTTTTAATCCTATTACATAAAAAAATATTATCATTGCAATAAAAACTGAAATAGACTTAAAAATTTTAAAGTTAAAAAAGAATTCTTAATTACATCAAACTAGTCTCAACAACTGGAACAAATTGCAATAAACGTTTTTTAAACAGTTTTCATTCAGAAATGGCCTAACTAACAACTAACTACTTGAAATCGGACAAAATCGGACAATGGGAAATTTAATTTTTAATTAAAAAAACTGGCATTCTGGAACAAAAATATTAAATTTTTTCTAGAGGCATGTAATAAATGTTTTTAGGTTAGTTTTTTATTCTGATGCTGAAAAATTTAATATTTTTGCAGTAAAATTTGAAAAGAGTTAAAAAAATTAAGAATAAATTAAAATTAATTAAATAATAAATAATTTATTTTTCAATTTTAAAATTTTGATGTCGATCTGCAAAAATATTAAATTTTTCAGCATCAGAATCAAAAATTAACCTAAAAACATGTATTACATGCCTCTAGAAAAAATTTAATATTTTTGTTCCAGAATGCCAGTTTTTTTAATTAAAAATTAAATTTCCCACTGTCCGATTTTGTCCGATTTCTAGTATGTTGTTAGTTAGGCCATTTCTGAATGAAAACTGTTTAAAAAACGTTTATTGCAATTTGTTCCAGTTGTTGAGACTAGTTTGATGTAATTAAGAATTTTTTTTTAATTTTAAAATTTTTAAGTCTATTTCAGTTTTTATTGCAATGATAATATTTTTTTATGTAATAGGATTAAAAATCAACCTATAAACATGTATTGCAAGCCTATATTATGATATTAAAATTTATTAAAATTTTAAATTTTTAAAATTTTTTAATTTAAAAAAAAATTAATTAATTTGTTAATTATGTGTTCTTAATATAATTTATTGTTAATTAATTAAATTCTGATGTAAATATGCCAAAGTATTACCTTTTTCACTTCTTTCGAAATATGTACTTCATTTTACCAATTTCAAAATTTTAAATAAAATAATTAACTAATTCATTGAGGGTAAATTCTACCGGTTTTCCATTATATAACTATCTGTGGACAATATCCACCGAAAAATGACCTTTTCAAAAGCCTCTAAAGTTTTTTGCACAAATTTGAAAAAAAAATGCATTTTTCGCAAAAAAAAATGGAAATTTGAAAAAAAATTTAACTTCTTTAACTCGTAAAAATTTTAAATTTTAGTATGTTAATATTTAGGTCATTTCTAAATGAAAACCGTTGGATTTATCTCTTTGGATGTTTTTGTTAGGTTTTTAGAGGTTTTTTAATTTTTTCATATAGCTAATTATTCAAATTAATTTTAAAAATTGAAATTTCAATATTTTTTCCAAACTAAATGCAATATTCGGTTTCAGCACTCAAAAATAACCTATAAACATGTATCACATGTCTATATTATTGTTTTGGTTTTTTTTTAAATTTTTTTTCGGCCATTTTTTAAAAATTTGAAAAAAATTAAACTTCCCCCCGGCCGATTTTGGCCGATTTTTAGTATGTTATTATTGAGGTCATTTCTAAGTGAAAACCGTTGAGAAACCTTCTATTGCAATTTGTTTGAGGTTCAACTCTATTTTCAGTGGACTATTAGTATAGTTTCCAATTTAAATGAAGAAAATCCATGGATTTTTTCCTAGTCTAATTTTAGTTTTTCAAAAGTAAGTGGGTACGGGGATGAATGGGACAAGAGTTGCGGGGATGAATGGGACAGTTCCATCATCACTTCATTTCCCGTTTCCAAAACTTTCCATCAATAGCTTGCTATATTCAACTCATTTAAGTAATTTCTGATAAAGTTTACTAAAATAGTGTGCAAAAATTTATGTTTAAGCTTGTGTTTTATGTTCCAAACTCATGTGTAAATATTCAAAGTCCTAATTAGCAAATAGTTGCAACTGTCATCTCAAATATGCTATGGTTAAACAATTATTCAAACAAGTTAGGTTTTTATGCTTTATTTTTATGAAAATTTCATTCAAAATGGCAGGGAGAATGTTACTGCAGGAGAGGAATGGCCTTGGGGGTTAGGTCCAGGCATCAAAAATTATCTATTTGCACTCCTAAAAGTACCAGGGGTGCATCTAGAAAGAAATTGGGGCCGAAAACGGCCCCTTCACAAAAATCGGACCCTCAAAAACGGCCCCTTCACAAAATTCTGACCCTTAAAAACGGCCCCTTCACAAAATTCCGATCCTCAAAAACAGGCCCTTCACAAAATTCCGATCCTCAAAAACAGGCCCTTCACAAAATTCCGGTTACCAAAAACGGACTTTAATCAAGCTATATGCACTCCCCAAGTGCAATTTTATTTAGAAAAATAATATATTTACAGAAATGGGACCTTATTTATAATAATAATAATTTTTATTAACATAATTAAAGAAAAAATAAACAATAATACAGAAAAACAATGTTATATGCCAAGGGGAAATAAAAAATCCCGTTCAGGCGTAATAGAAATTAAATACATTACTGAATAACGAAAATAAAGAAAAAAAGGAAAAATACATTAAAACTATGATTTTAGAATGAAAAATAATTTTTCACAAAATTCATTTCCATTTTTCACAAAATTCAATTCTGTTTTTCACAAAATTCCCAAAAACGGCCCCTGGCAAAAAATTCTGGATGAACCCCTGAGTACAAACCCATAAAAAGCAAGTAGCATTAATAGAAATAACACCAGCTTCAACCACTGAGCTGAAAGAACAAAAGCATTTGCTTCAGTTTGTGTTAATTTTACTCGTCATAAAGTCGAATAAATGTAGGCTGTTTTTTGCCCTTTAAATGCTTTTTTAATTTTTTTCTTTGGAAAATAGAAGTGTGTTGTTCCTTTAAAAAGCTAAACGTTGTGCAATATTTAAAATACTTTGTTATTTTATAAATTTTTAAACTTTTTTTAACTGTCCCATTCATCCCCACTCGGTGTCCCATCAATCCCCACCACGGGGATGAATGGGACAAAATACATGCGCTCATAAAAACTTTTCTTGGAGTTTAAATAATGGGTAATTGATTGAATACACACATTTATAATGTAACCAAGAGTTCAATTATTATTGGTTTTAAACTTGTTACAGGATTGAAATTTTTTTATTTTTTTCAATTTTAGCAAAAATGTGAAATTTGTCCCATTCATCCCCGTTCTCCCCTATATGTATGTAGCATTATGAATTTGTGTAATCTGCCGCCCCCCAAAATTTTGCCGCCCTGTGCTATAGCACATGCCTAAATACGGCCCTCCTGATATCATTAACTAATCTAGGGGCCAGACTTGGACAAATCAAAGTTATCTGGTTAAAATGTTCGTTTAGTACTTTAGGATTAGCCAGTGTACAAATCTCTCCAATCCAACCAAACTATATTAGCAACATAAAAATATTTACCCTTGAAAATATAACATAAGTTAAAAGAAATACTGCTAGTAGATACTTTTTAATGTTATATATTGATATTTGATTATTTTTGGTGACTTAGCTTTTTATTTTTGGTGATTTAACTATATGCTTATGCCCAGCTAATCCTAAGGCCAGGGTTGCTGATTTTTTTAAATAAAAAAAATCGAATTTATTTGATTTAAATCGGAACTTTTTTTATTTAAATCAGATTTTTTTTATATTTAAATGAATTATTAGTCTGAACTTCCAGGAACAGGTTAATAATATACTGATATTGTTATTTCAATGTGATATAATAGTTTAGGATTACTTAACATCCCAATTTTGATCTATTTTATGCATTAATTAATTGAATTCAGGGGGAGCGGTTTGCTGCCATTTCATGTTGATATGCCCATCCTAAAATGGTGAATGAACAACTATACTATAAGTTACTAAAATTTTTATCCTTTCTATAACTATTTTTGGCACAGCTGGGATAAGAGTCGACCATTTGGCGCTTATCGCGGCCGATATAATATATCCAACGCGGTGATATAACGTTAACTAGACTTCCATTTGGCAAGTCGATTCTTATCACAGCTGTGCCTTATTTTTGCCCAATTGTGAAATCAATATTAGCTTTAAAAGAAATTATGACAATGATTTCTAAAAAAAAATCTATGCCTCATTTTTGTGTAAAAATTTTTATCAATCTTTGAATTATAATAATTCAGTTAAATTAATTTTACTGAAGTATCATTTATACTTATTTCGTTAACATAATAATAAGTAATAAAAATAAAATCAAATAAGCAACTTATTGACAGTCATACATAGAGAATAAGAGCTCTATTCGCTGTAGTTATGTAAAAAAACAATATTTTGGAAAACATGACTAACTATAAAAGCAAGCTTAAGATAAAAATCATTCACATGCTTGTATTTTAAAAAGCTGATGTACCAGAGATAAAAAAATTAAAATATTTTAATTCTTGTTTATAGTTTATTATAATTATTGATTCCAAACCCTGCTATTTACTCCTTTTTGTCATAAATATCTTGAAATTGCAGGCAATTTTATGTAGAGTAACCTAAACCTATCTCCCAGTTACATATCTAGCAGAATTTAAAAAAAACTAATGCAAATAATCTTGCAAACCATTTTAAAGCATACAACTAATTTTTTATTTAAATTGTGGCAGTTTAGCATTTTTGATTTAAATCAATGATTTTTTTAAAAAATCAAGTGATTTAAATCAAGCAACTCTGCCTAAAGCACCAAATGTTTCATCAATATTTTCTCGAGTTAATTATTCCTAGTCTTTTAAATTTTTAGGTTCAATTCCAATAACTGACCTGGTTGAATATAAGCAAGCTGCTTTAGATACCAATATTTAAATATTCTGCAAAATTATATAAAATTCTGCCAAATATTCAAATCCTGAGTCCCACGGATGTAGAATTGTCCGATCCGGCGATCTAGGATCGGGGGAAATTATAGCCATGGGCATGGGCGCCCATACATAAGGGCAGAGGGGGGCCCGGGCCCCCCCCTGGAATCGGAAAAATTTACATGAAATCTTCAATTAACCATAATAAATAAGTTTTATTCAAGATTCTATTTTATATTTTCTACTATATCAATACTTTATTATGATTTTAAGCTAATTCAAAAGCAATATGAGAATTGTTTCCAACAATTTCATACACTGAAGCATTGCCATATCCACCACCCCAGTAACAAAATCTAGGAATCCTGAATTCTACTCATATCATGAAAACCATGGGCAACATTCCTATTAGGCAGGGGTGGAAAATCCAAAAATGATTTTTGTATCAGCTTTAGGGCAGTTTTGTATCAAGTCAAAATGCATTTTTGTATCAGCTTTTAGTGGTTTTGTATCAACGCAAATTTCATTTCCGTATCAGTTTACAGTGAATCAGCATCAGGTTCGGTCAAACTAAAGCTTTAAGGCGTTTTTTTTTAAATTTTTGATAAGATGGAACTTTAATTTCCTTCTATTCATACCATATATTAAATAAACTTGATAAAAAAACTGATATCTTCTATAGATTAGTATTAATTCGTTAAATGATATATTAATTTTAAAATTAGACACTTAATTTATAGATGTTTTGCTCATTGAGAAAAATAATCCGTTTTCTTTTTCTCTAGAAAAGCTTCGACCAATTCTGAGACTGAGCTCAAAAGGAATACAAGATTTGTGAAATGACTATACAATACACTGGCTAGAATGGGAGTACTCCGGGTTTAATTTTTGGGGGTGCATTTTTGCGAAATGAAATTATTTTAATGAAAACTGAAGTCAGATTATATTTGATCTTCAAATTATTCTAAAAAACCAAAATTTAGAAATGTTTAATTGATAATCAGGAGCCTTCAGTAAAAATTAACTGTAAAAGGCTAGTGCTTAAAAAGTATCAAATTATTCAGAAATTTAACTGAGAAAAATTAAAACTTCAATTTTAAGTAAAGAACTAGCTGTTACAACCCGGCAAAGCCGGGTTTTACAGCTAGCCTTCTTTGGCGCTGAAGCGAGATTCGTTCGTTACATCCTGTTCGTATTTATTCATTCCCTATCATTAAATATACAGTTAAATTCATTATCTTTGAAAGGGGGGCCTCCGATTCACCATGGCATGGTCACAAATTTGTTGCATTGAAATAATTGTCATTTTATTTTGACCGGTCGTCAGCCCAATCCACCGAACCGGATCTGTACAAACTTGTTCTTAAATGAAATCTTACTACCCCGATATAAACCCATTTTAAGTGGCATCCTCCCAAAACCTTCCACTTTAAATTATTATTTGATTTTTATTTGTCTCATTGTTTGAAGTTAAATGTTTATCCCCTTCTGTGTAAAGGGAAAGAAGAAATACTTCAATCAAACATGTACCATAATTTTTTAATAAATTCAATAAGGCTCTAGTATCCCGTTGGGATAAATCTAGTGAACCGTCAAAACTTTGAAATTTATTTCAATGTAGATTTTCTGCACGCTCTTTCAAGGACGTTTTGCCTGTGTTGGTAAAAATATTGACTAAAAACAATGCGGCAAATTGAAATCAATTTGTAATTAAAAAATGGAATGCTTTGGAGGAATGAGACCTAAAACTGGCTCATCTAGGGGTGGAAAGCTTTCTTTCAAGACCGAGTTTGTCCAAATCGGTTAAGGGGTTCGGGCTGGCGGCCGGCGGAACGGAACGTCTCCATAGAGTTAACATCAGAGCAAAACGAAAAGAACGTATAATTTTAAAATGGAAGGTTTTGGAGGAATGCGACCTAAAACTGGCTCATCTAGGGGTGGAAAGCTTTCTTTTAAGACCAAGTTTGTCCAAATCGGTTCGGGGGTTCGGGCTGGCGGCCGGCGGAACGGAACGTCTCCATAGAGTTAACATTAGAGCAAAACGAAAAGAACGTATAATTTTAAAATGGAAGGTTTTGGAGGAATGCGACCTAAAACTGGCTCATTTAGGGGTAGAAAGCTTTCTTTTAAGATCGAGTTTGTCCAAATCGGTTCAGGGGTTCGGCCTGGCGGCCGGCGGAACGGAACCTCCCCATTGACTTAACATTACAGCAAAACGAAAAGAACGCATAATTTTAAAATGGAAGGTTTTGGAGGAATTACACCTAAATATGGCTCATTTATGGGTGGAAACCTTTCGTTTAAGACCGAGTTTGTCCAAATCGGTTCGGTGGTTCGGACTGGGGGCCGGCGGAAAGCTCCCTCATAGAGTTAACATTAGAGAAAAGTGAAAAGAACGCATAATTTTAAAATGGAAGGATTTAGAGGAATGCGACCTAAAATGGGCTCATCTAGGGGTGAAAAGCTTTCGATAAAGGCCGAGTTTGTCCAAATCGGTTCAGGGGTTCGGCCTGGCGGCCGGCGGAACGGAACCTCCCCATTGACTTAACATTACAGCAAAACGAAAAGAACGCATAATTTGAAAATGGAAGGTTTTGGAGGAATGCGACCTAAAATGGGCTCATCTAGGGGTGGAAAGCGTTCGATAGAGATCGACTTTGTCCAAATCGGTTCGGGGGTTCGGCCTGGCGGCCGGCGGAACGGAACCTCTCCATAGAGTTAACATTACAGAAAAGTGAAAAGAACGCATAATTTTAAAATGGAAGGTTTTGGAGAAACGCGACCTAAAATGGGCTCATCTAGGGGTGGAAAGCTTTCGATCGAGACCGAGTTTTTCGAAATCGGTTGAGGGGTTCGGCCTGGCGGCCGGCGGAAAGAAAAACCCAATTATTTTAATATATAAGATCCTATTTGTGTATAAAGACTACCTTATAAAGAAATTTCATAATATATTTTCATAAATAAGCTGAAAATCTTATCAGGTTATATTTTTTGGAGGAAAAACTACTGTCTGTCTACCACAAGAAGAGCTCCCGCTAAGTTGTTTAATTACGGCTGGTGCCATAGAAAAATGGACTTGTCTCATTTTTCAAGAGTATATTTTAAAGTAGAGGGACTACTTTAAAATATATATACTTGAAAAATGTGGCAAGTTCTGTTTCTATGGCACCAGCCGTAATTAAACAATTTAGCGGGAGCTCTTCTTGTGATAGACAGACAGTACCTATCACTCACAACCATACTATAACTATGAAATTATTAAATTTAAATTAAGACTTAAGCAGTAATTCAAGTTTTCCAATAAAGTTTCTTTCAATTGTTCTACTCAAAATAATTTTAATTTCAGCACCAATAAAATAAGACTTCATAAGCAAGTCTTTGACTTTAGAATATCTCTCCATGAAAAAGCTCAAGTCCGTTTTCCACAATACACCAAATGCGAGAAGCCGACGATTACGCCCCGTAAAATAGGCTTCTCCTCATCTTGAGGCTGCATGGTAGGAACAGCATGAACACGGCTTTCTTCCAATAAAAGTCGTTTTTCCGTAATACAGTAAACGAACGAGGAGAAGGGGCCTTTACAGGCCGAGTCGCGTGAACGTATGCCGATGCGCAGGATGCCGTTGATTTGACTAATTACCGGAGAACTCCACAACGTAAAGAAACGCTGGAAAACGTTACGTATCGTACAAAATAACATTTTTCCAGAATATTTTCGTAATTCCATGAGTATTCCAGGGCATTTTCGAATTCCCTGAGTATTCCAGGTTTCCAGGGTTAGCGGACACCCTGAAAAACGGAACTGTCGCGAAAAGTAGCTATTTTCCCGATTTCCCGAAGACTAGACGGAACACCGGACTTGTTGGCTTCCAACCACGGTAAAGTTGTTTTTTCTACATCGCAATAATGACGCAAGAAGAAGCCAACTTGAATCAGCACCCGCGGCCGTCCAACAAAGTCGCGGGAAGAACGGAACACTCCGAAAAAAAAATTCCGAAATATTGCTATTTTTCGGGCTTCCGGAACACCGGACTTGTGGGCTTCTAACCACGGTAAAGTTGTTTTTTCTTCATCGTAATAATGACGCATAAAGAAGCCAACTTGAATCAACAGCAACACCCGCGGGCCGTCCAAGAAAGTCGGGGAAAGAACGGGACATTCCGCAAGAAAAAACCCCCCGAAACTTTCGCAAAATATCGCGATTTCCGACTTTTCAACGCACTAAACGCTGCGGATTGAAACCTATTTTATAGGAGAAATAAATTTACAGAAGAAATATTCAAGATGAAAATTTAAAAGTTTTTAAGGAGTACAACCCAAATTCAAGGAGTTTCCAGTGCTTGAAAATGAAATTAATTTTCAAGGAGCGTACGAACCCTGTGCTTATCACCGAAAAACACGGCCAAAAATCAAATCAACGCATAACGTACTCCGTTACAATCAGGGCCGGACTGGGAAGAAATTTCGGCCCAGGCATTTTAACTCTGAATCGGCCCACTGCATAATTTTCATGGAAAATATAACTTCATAGAATTAAAAATTTTCGGGGGGGATCGTGCTACCTCCCCAAGAAATTCTTTTGAAAATTGACCCCTAAGAAATAGTCTAATATCCAGCTTGAAGTCCCTAATTGGATACGACTCAAAATAGACTTATAATTCTTTGTTGGTAAATTCAGTGTATAGAAAGAATTTCCATCTTGATGAACTTAATATTAAAAGAAATTGTAAATAATGTAGCTTAAAATAGAAAGGGGGGTCTGGGGGTCCTCCCCCAGAAAAATTTTGGAAATTTTACTCTTAAAAGTACTGTTTTAACTCATTTGGGACCCTTTTGGGTGACATCCGAAAAGGTTCGCTCCTTTTATGCCGTAGAATTTTTGAAGATGAAACCAGGAAAATTCGTCCATAAAAATATTTTAAATAATATATACGTTTTTGAATTCTGTAATTCATGCCATCATTAATGAATTTAATTGCTGGTAAATTATTGGTTTGGTGGCTGCACAAAAATAATTCGTGGGCCGCTAGTCGGAAATTCCTGCGGAGTGCGGATTCATTGTTACAGGATCTTTTTCTTAAAATATTTTGGTTGTAGGCGGCCCACAAACGGCCCTCGATGAGTAGCGGCCCACCGGGCATTTGCCCAAATGCCCGCATGGCCAGTCCGAGCCTGGTTACAATCGTTCTATTTCAATTTCCACCGCGCCGGACGATCGGGCTCTACGACGATCGGGCTGACGTTTTCCTCCTCATTTGCTGAAGCGTTCCACCACGTAGCAACGCGAGCTGTGGAAGTAGGATTCGACCGGTCTCAAAATCGTCGCAAAACGTAGTTGCATCCGGCCCCCCGTTTCATAGCGATCCTAGCGGGAAGAGAATCGATCATAGTGTCTGAGGATTGGTTCTTTTCTTATCAGTTGGATTTTCAGGGTTACAAATTCAGATTGAACGGATTATTGCGTTTTTGGCGCAGTTTGGCGCAAAAATCGGAATTTTGCCATTTTTGGAGCAGATTGGCGCAGGTAACCAATTTCGGCGCAGTTTGGCGCAGTTGGCGCAGATTTTCCACCCCTGTATTAGGTTGTTGCCCAAAAGTGTTCCAAATGAGTTAAATCTCTACTCTTAAAAGTAAAATTTAAAAAATTTTCTGGGGGAGGACCCCCAGACCCCCCTCTTTTTAGTATCAACTAGGTATATTGAGAACAAGTAGATTTCTACATTAAATTTAAAAAAAATTAAAAACTATAATTAGAGGGTGTTAAAAAATACTACGCACAATACATGAGTGAAACAAAAACTTCTATAACTTTGAACCAAACCCTCCTCCCCTCGAAACAAAAAAAAGTACCTGACTGAAAACCTAAAATTTTTCTTTGGCCCCCCTTGAGTTTTAACATATGGGCGCCCCTGGCCATGGGTGAAATTTCGTGGAGAAGTATATTAAATTTTATTTCAGCCTATTATCGACCCTATTAAACCGACCCTATTATCTACACACCTTTTAATTATTTGATATTAAAACTCTAAGTTCAAACTATACAATATGTTTCCATTTTTGCTCTTTCAAAAAACAAGAAATTCCCACTAATAAACCTTTTAATTTTCCAGCTTCATATTGGAAACATTTGAATTATAATAAATGAACACTTTTTCCCAAAACCAGCATTTAAAGTCAAGGATATTGACGCGAAGTAAGAAAAACGCTATCGCGAACTGACCATCAAGTTGTCTTATCTTCCCTCGTCCACGCCTTCAAAATGCCAACTTTACAGGCTAACGTACCGAAAAATGTACGATTTTTCATTGAAATTCCTGGCCTTTATAGGATTTTCAAACTTTAACATAAGTTGATACCCTGAAATCTTTTTAGAAATTAAAATTCAAAGATTTTCCAGGATTTTAATACCAAAATTAGCTTTTTCCAAGATTGTCTAGGCCTTGAAAACCAAATTTAAAATTCCAGGACTTTCAAGGTTTTTAAGGCCCTGTAAGACCCCTGCATTTTCTGCATCTGCCAAGTCCTGTTTTTCACTGATTCCTATAAATCTTTTCAAGCAAAAACAGTAGGAAGGAATCAATTTTTTTTCAAAACTTATCAACTTATTTATCCTATCAATTTTTAAAACAGTTAACGGCTAAGATTCCGTAATCGGGCACCATCGCCAAGATATTTGGCGACTTTTTCAAAATCGTCACAATCAAAATGGCTGCCGAGAATAGGCAAAGGCAAACTCAAAAACCGAAAATCCTAATCTGAAAACGGCAAATAAAACATGCCATAAAAAGCATATCGATACAAAAGGACCATCGAAAATCTTAAAACCTGAAAATGGGCATTTAAAACATATTCTTAAAAATATAAAAACAAGCATTACTTCAAACCTGAACTTATAGCTAAAAATAGCGAATGAGACCTACTTTGGTTTATTACTGAAATTAGTTAAATTATTGAAATTAATTAAATCATTTTTTAAATTGCTCCGAGCCTATTACTTATATCAGAATTTTACTTTTCGAAATTTTTAAAGTTAAATTCCTAAACTAAAGTGACAATTCCTAGAAAAACGTACTCTTTATTTTCCCAAGACTAATTGTTTAAAAACTGTTACCATGCGCAACAACATAAATTGTTGCCACAGAAATACAAAAGATTATATCACTAGTTAATAATTATATTACATTCGGCCATCCTGATGTGCAACACAGTGACGTTTTTCACAATTTGACTTCATTTTTTCTCGTGCTTTCAATATTTCGTATCGCGCTTCTTCTCGCAATACTTCAGGGGATGCATATTCATCCGACGTTGATTTCATTACGTCCTATTACACTACTCGACAAAAAAATAGGGTCAAAATGCTTCTGACACAAGTCATGCAGATTCTTATATAAAATGACCCCCTGAATCCAACCAAATCCGTCCCCTTTTTTCTCCATCAGGCTCAGATTTTCGGGGAACAGCCCTTTTTGCGTTATTCGATGACGTAATGACTTTGAATTCGATTTTCAGGGTCAAAAACTATTACTTTAGCCTTTAAATTACACCCGAGGGAACAAGAAAGGTTAAAGCTTCTAAAATATAAAAATTTGTAGCAAATGGATAAGTTTAAGGGGTTATTACCCCCTAAAAATGCAAAAAAAATCGTTTTAGCCATTTGTTCCTCTTACCTTTTACGCAATTCATCATTAAAGGGACCTAACCCTTCCCCAAGGGTCCAAATTTAATGAATATATGCAGCTATGATTTTTGCTAAAAGCGGTTGAGGTGTTAACGCCCCCGAAGATACTTTCTGAATCGCGCCGCTACTTGCGAACTCAGGAATGAATAGTCATGTTTTGAAAAGCTCAAAAATGACATAATTCTTATATTTAAGGTCTATCCTGAGGGAAATTGTTAAGTTCGTTAAAAACTGGCCAGTTTTAGGGTGTTGAGATTCATGTTTCAAGTTGATGAGTTGGCTGATAATAACAATTGGGGTACGTCCATTTAAAAATTGAGGGTGATGGAGGAAAACGATTGAATTCTTGATATTTGTTGTCATATTTGAGTTCAGGAGGTCATTTTACACAGGAATTGACTAAAATTCAGTCAGTTGCAGTTTTTTGTATGGCAGTTTAACTCTAAAGTACTGCATTGAACCCTTCCGCCGGTGCTTAGAGGGGCGCTAACACCTCAACCGCTGTTAGTAAAAAATAATTAACTGCATATATTCTCTAAATTTTGGTCCTTGGGGAAGGGTTAGAACACTTTAATGATGAATTGCATAAAAAATAAGAGGAAAAAATAGCCAAAAATAATCTTAATAATTCTTAAGGATTTTTTTGTATATTTTAGGGGGTAATAATTCTTTAAACTTATCTATTTGCTACAAATTTTTATATTTTAGAAGCTTTAACCTTTCTTGTTCCCTCGGTTGTAATTTAAAGGCTAAAGTAATAGTTTTTGACCCTGAAAATCGAATTAAAAGTCATTGCGTCATAATAAATCATGATGATACCAATTGATATTTTAAATTTAATATTTTACCATGTAACTAGTCAACCTAGTGTTTTATTATTTATATTTTTTCAAACCAGACTTGTGTTAAACAATACTGTTTAAGCTATTCAAAATACTAAGAGACAAAACCTGTATGACACTCCATTGTTTATAAATAATTTATTTGGTATTAGATTCAAATGATATCTAAATATCTAGATTGGTCGCCACAATCTAGAGTTTATCGCCAAGTTTTTAGAAAGTCGCCAATTTGGCGATGGTGCCCGATTACGGAATATTCCCCCAGTTAACATTAAAAACTTTAACTTGACAATTGAATTGCAGTGTAAAAAAGATAAGTAGTACAAAACCAACCCACACAATCAATATAACATAGTAAGTAGTAGTAAAAATATTATTTATGTTTTAACGATTCATAAAGAAGCTGGGTGATCTAACTTGGGAATTTAATTAAACCAGGGGTCATTCCAGACTTTTTGTGAAGGGTCCGTTTTTGTAAAAATTGTGAAAAATCTACTCATAATTTTGTGAATTTTAGTTCATTAAAATAGTTCTTTTCAGCCAGGAGCCTGTTTTTGAGAAAATAAGATCACAAATTTTCAGTTTTGTGAAAAATAGTGTCCATTTAAAGGCCAAAATACTTTGAGAAGGGTCCGTTTTTAAGGTAAAATACTTTGTGAAAGGTCCGTTTGCACAATGACACATTTTGTGAAGGGTCCAAAAACGGACCCAAATTTCTTCTAAACAGACCCCTGTAAACACTAAAAAGCAACATTCAAAAATATTGATCTGATAGCAGTACAGAATAAAACGATTACACCTTAAACTACAGTATAGAAGCAGAAAATCACAACACTTAAGAAGAGCAATTAGTGTCTATTTAAAGTAGAATGAACTCATGAAGATTTAAAACAAATGAGTTACAATAACACAAGTCATTGTAAAACAAATAGCATTTTGTTATACAAAATATGAAATTAAAAACACGATGTAAATTTTTTTGTATTTTAATATACTTTAAAAGGAATTATTCCTGTGACTTAAGATGAAGACAAGAACTTTAAACATTCAACACCCATTAATTGATTATAACATCAATCGTCAAGGTTAACACCAAGATAAACAAATCTAAACTACCTAAAAGGGTGATCAAAGTTTCTTTAAAATGCATCCCATGGTTTTATAATACTTTAGTAAGAAACAATAAGCAGGGAGAACTTAAACTTACTTGATCAACTTTGGCACAATGTAAACAACCAAACATTAAAAACACAAGTTCGCATTTTCAAAAGAACCGGAACTTACTATCTATTAACTTTTATATGAAAGAACATGACATTCGAAATCAGCAGAGTGTCAAATCAGATGCGTGATATTACGAATCAAATAGAGACTGATAATTAAAATGTTCTCTGGTATTGAATTTGTTTTATGATAAACAATTTACGGACATGTCATTTCCAATCAAAAATATGGCGAAGTCCATTAAATTCGTAAGCTCATCTAAAACGATGCCAAATTTGATGAGTAAATTAAATTTCAACAAAAAACTGAATGTGGGGTAAAAACAAAATAGTGCAAAAAGTTACAAAATATGCATAAGATTGTGAAAAATTTATCATTTTTAGTATATCATTACAGGTTTGCAAATGGAAAATGGTATGCGTTACGATACCAATTTTTTCAGAATACGTAACCCTGTTACCACGTTACCGCCTTACCCCCTTTTAGAAAAAATGAAAAAAGTATCTAAAGGTTTTCAACGTGATTATTTTACAAAGTATTCTTATAACCATACATTTTAATGAATTTTAAACTTGAAATTAATACAAAATTGGAATAATTCACTTTTTAAGTTGACATTCCTGCCATCTAGTGTTTAAGAGAAAAAACCTATTATTTAGCTTTTTAATTAACTTTTAGGGTAAAATTTATGTTGTGAACTATTCTTTATACATTAAAACGTTTATTAGATTGTTTAAATATCTTTAGAATCGCCGTTAAAACGCTTTTTCTTGCTTGAAACGTTGCGATACAAGGTATCCACCTGGATTTAGTTTCGTGAACTACAACGATCTTTGTTTTCGATCAATTGCAGATGTAAATAAAATGGTGTTATGTTGTGTCCCTTCTTGTGGTAGTGAGAGCAATAGTTGCGATTTATCTGTCACCTTTCACGAGTTTCCATCCGACCCGGTTCTCGCCGAAAAATGGGTAAAGCAGATCAACAAAATCCCTGGAAAACCCTTCAAGGAACCATGGGCATCAAAAGGAGAGACCGTTATTTGCAGCAAGCATTTCCTCCAGACTAATTTTAATGACGATTCAGATACTTTAAAACCTTCATCAATACCTACTGTGTTTGGTCACAAGTATATTGGATTCACCGCTTCCGATGAGAGTGCCAAGACAACGATTAGTGATGTTAAGAAGTCACCATTGATTGTGAAAGTCATCAAGCCTGTAGAAAGTGATACAGAAATTACTCATGACACCTCTAAAGATGTGAACTCTGATGAAATAACTTCCCCAAATATACTAGCTACTGCTCCCAGCTCATCAAAAGTCACTAAAATATATTTACCTTCTCCTTCAAAAGGAGTAAGAAGAAATTTCCCCTTATCAAAGTCTCCTTTGCCTTCTAAAAATGTTGCAAGTATTAGTAACTCTGTGTTAAGATCTCTCCAACCTGGTACAACAAGGGAAGGTCCAAGTTCCACCCGTTCTGTGTTTTTGCAACCCAAAGGAAATTCAAGATCAACTATTCGCAGCATGCCCGAAATTCCTAAAATTGCTTCATCAAAGACTTCTCCTATTAGAAACAGAAAAAAAGCATCACCTGAGAACAATTTGATTGAAATAGGTCCAAACACTTTTCTGAAAATAAACCCTGAAGTCATTAAAGTTAACAAAAAACAAACACCTTCTGGTAACACAGTGCTTCAGTTCGTTATGAGTCAGAAACTGGCTAACAGTAGTGGTTCAGATATGCTACCAAAGTTAATTCAAAGTGTAACTAACTCTGGAGCTGGTAGCGTAATAGTTCAAAAAACTGCAGTTCCTCCCAAAAAGCAGCCTGCAGCTCCCACCAGTGATCAAGCTAAGAAAGACCCAGTTGTCCAACATGTAGTTGGTCATCTTGTGGACACCCATGTTTGTAAGGACTCTTGCGATAAATTAAATGAAGAGGATATGTCATGTGATGAAATGGTTCTTGATGATACTGAAACGACAGTTCCTAATGACATGGAGATTGAAGAGTCTTTAAATTCCCATCTTGATGTTCCCTCTGTAGAAAATAAGGAAGCAACTGGGAAGAGCGATAAATCTGGTTCCAGCGTCTTGAATAAAGCTCCTGTATTATTCACTACAAACGTGCCCTTAAGCCATTGTATGTTGGATAAACCTAAGTTTGTGAGCCAAATGAGGCAGAAATCAAGGCAAGTAGCCGCTCTTAAGTTCAAAATAACATCCCTGAACAAAAAAATCGAAGAGTTGGAAGACAAGTGTATCGTTCAGGAACGACAGCTATCCTATTCCTTCATCAAAAAGCTGAAAGCCATTCGAAAAGCTGCCAATGCCGGAGACCCCTGCGCAACCTACATCCTGGAACAGATCCGGTGCTATTCGGGCAACACGAAGATGCGATGGTCGGACTCGACACTAGCTCAGTGTGCAGTGTGGTGCAGAAAAGCACCTTACGCTTACGAGTACTTCAAGAAGGCCGACTTCTTTAAGCTCCCCTGCTTGGGAACGGTGAAGAGATTCATGAAAAAGCACCCCGAGCTGAAGCTGCAAGGGAGGGCTAACGGAGGTAACCCCGATAACAGCAGTTCGTCGGACTTCGACTTCGATGACAGCGATAGTGGCAATGAGCAGCCAAACAATGACCAGGAGAGAGTTGGTCCTACTTCTACCAATGACACAGTATTGACCAGTGCCTCAATGGTCATCAATCCATCTATGTCTCCATCAGTGCATACATCAGTTCCGAGCACTTCCAGCATGATTGTTGCTGGAACCGACGATGCCAACAAGGACAAGTCAGGAGATATCAATTCATTCCCTGTATCGATGGATGGTGCAAAGTTAGAGGTACAGGAGATAATCCTCCCCTCAGGAGAAGTTGTTCAGTGTTACAGTTCCAGTTTGTGCAACGGAGACCTTGGCAATCAATACTATATCATACCAAATGTAGGAGATCAGACCAATGTCGATCAGGAGTACAATGTTGTCCAGTCAGGAGAGGCTCTTCCCGTCATTTTGCAAAATCTTGATAATGCTCAGTTGCCTTTGCAGCAAGAGCAATTGATATTCATTACCAACTCTTCTGATCAAGTAGAATGTAGTGAATCAGAAGTTATAACCTCTTAAATTAAGTTATTGAGACATTTTTGATGCTGTGTTAACTGAACCCCGAGAAAAATTTGGAGTTTCCTCTTGAAATTCAGTAAAGAAGGATAAGCTCCAGATCTATAATTTTTTAATAAAAAGATATTATTGGTACTCTAGTATTAACCAGATGCAAATATTTCCAACTGTGCTAACTTAGCAACTGTTAACTAATTACACATGAAAACATCTGAAACCAAAAATAACGTTGCTAGTTGAGATTTTTTAAGTTTTTTTATTTTGAAATTGATCATTTTTAGGGATTTGGTAAAATACTTTGTGCTTGCACCTGCTTAATCCTTAAGTACCTATAAACATTTTACCACAAAAATGCCAAATTTTAAAGATAAATTACTTTCTGTATGTTACTCAATTTTTTCAGTTCCTTAAGAACTTAGTAACCATTTTACTTTTCTTTTAGTTGATAATCACATCTTATTAGAAAATCATTATTTATCTGACTGTATTTCTGAATATTTTGTTGTATATTTATTAAGTTACATAAATAATTATATTGACTACTACTATTTATTTGTTACAAAAACATCAGTTATTTTACCCTATATTTACTTCAAAAAATCTAACTTAAGAGAAAAATCCAAAATAGTTAAAATTCTTCTTTAATCTAAAAAAATATGTTTTCAACTGCAATACTAATCAGTTTCAAAACAAAGGTATCTAAAGAATTGTATGCAATAGCTTGTATTTAGGTATTGAGAGGAATTGGGCATGTCCCATCCCTTCCCAAGTCATGGTGTCCCATCCCACCCCGGTAGCAACAGTTTAAAAAAATAGGTTCTTTCAAAAGAACTGTAGCTTTTAGGATTAACTCAACTATATACAGGGTGTTTCAAAATTGCGTTGCACGGCTTTTATTTGGAACCAACGCCTCCTAGGGTCATGGAAGTAAGGTCTACCCCCAGGTAAGTGACTCTAGAAAATACAATGAAATGACTTACAGCGCCCCTAGCGGCAAAATTAAAAAGTTTAAAAAATTAATTTAAAAACTAAAGGAGATAGATCAAAAACCTCAATGAGAGTATTGTTGCCAACGTCAAGAAGAACTCACTGAAAAAAAATTGATCAAAATATCTTGAATATTCGCGGAGATATTGGCATGTGAAAATAGCACTTTTTCAAGGGTCAAAAAATAAAAAGTTCACTTATTTGCAAATTATTTTGATTAAATTTTGTGTTCTTTCAACTAAAAAACACAAAACTACACAATAACACTGAAAAATTTGGAAATATGCGAACTTTTTATTTTTTGACCCCTGAAAAAGTGCTATTTTCACATGCTAATATCTCCGCGAATATTCAAGATATTTTGATCAAATTTTTTTCAGTGAGTTCTTCTTGACGTTGGCAACAATACTCTGACTGAGGTTTTTGCTCTATCTCCTTTGGTTTTTAAATTAATTTTTTTAACTTTTTAATTTCGCCGCTAGGGGCGCTGTAAGTCATCTCAGTGGATTCTCCAGGGTCACTTACCTAGGGGTAGACCTTACTTCCATGACCCTAGGAGGCGTTGGTTCCGAATAAAAGCCGTGCAACGCAATTTTGAAACACCCTGTATTCATAAGGAATACATACATTATTCTGTTTAGAAAACAATATAAATCATTCAGAAAGCAACCAAGAATCAGATTGAAAATTCACTTTGAAAAGTGTAATACTTAGTTATTTTTACTATAGTGAAACCATCTTTTTCATTCAGAAACTTGTAGTAGCTTGCAACTAAAATAATAAACAGCAACAAGTATGAAGCCATAGTGGCTTTACCTGGTGGCACTCAAAAACTAATTTTATTTATAATTTTAAGATTTATTGAAGGTGTCCCATCCATCCCCGGTCTCCCCTCTATACAGGGTGTCCCATAAATGTTGGGTCACACTTCTAGGAGGGATAGTAGACACCTAGACGAGTCAGAATCACATAGGGTTTGGGGGTCCCAGACCAAATCCCAGGGAGCTAAAAATGGAGCAACACCCCAAAACAATAATTGAAAAATTCAATTTGTAGAAGAACTACTATTGATAAAAACTTAATCATGGTCTTAAATTTTGTGGTTTAACATGATCTTTAAAATTATTGTAAAAGTTTTCATTTTAAAAACTTTTTCATATGAAAAAAAGTCAAAAAACCACAAAAAAATGTGAAAAATCTGCCAAAACTTTATTTTGCATTTAGAAATCCTTTCTTTTGATTTGATAATCGGAAAGTCCAAAGTTTCACGTAAATACCATCAATAATAAACGCTTGAGATCCAATTAAAGTTTGTTTTTTGCTTGCGAAAACAGATTCAGAAAACAAACGTTGAGGGAAAATCTACGAATTACGGATTGATGCTCGCTAAATTTCTCGCCATTATTTGCGATACCAACCTCGCCAACAACAGATCGCCCAAGCTGTCTTGGCGATCTGTAGGAGCTTGGCATGTTTCGCCAAATTGGGAGAGAAAAGAAAGTTAGCGATTATCTATCCGTAACTCATAGATTCTCCCTGAACGTTCGTTTTCTGGAGCTGTTTTCGCACTCAAAGAACAAACTTTAACAGGATCTCAAGCGTTTAATATTGATGGTATTTACGTGAAACTTTGGACTTAAGGGTTTTAAACTATGATCTTTCAGATTATCAAATCAAAAGAAAGGATTTCCAAATCTAATATAATAAAATTGAATGTGTGTATATATATATGTATGTATATATGTTTGTCTTTTATACAAATCCACAGTTTACTTCCGATCTGCACCAAACTTGGTATACCTACGTAAAAAAACTCGGAAAAAAACATAGGCTATGTTTCGAAAACTTTTAATGACCCCTTGACCCCTTTTTTGTTCTTTTTATGGTCATTTTGCTGAAATAGCTTTATTTCTCCTCCAAAAGAGATCTATTCACCCCATTGTTACAAAGAAAACTTAATGCTAAAAAATAAGTTTTTAATAGAAACACTAGGGTACAAGTCTATTTAAAAATTATATTACTAATTTAAAAATATATTTCCACGAAATTTAAAAGTTTAATATAGTTAACCATATTTTTATTTGAGATTTTATCTAATTTTTATATTTTAAAAGCTTTATGGAATACCATTGTTGTTAAAATAGTCTCCATGGAAACGAAGATGTAAAATTAAAAGGTGATAATATTTTAGCTTTTAAGAAAGTTGGTTAACAAATAAAAAACTATTAAAACTCCCTTTCAACTAGAAAAGATTGATTTTTTTTCTTAATTTGCAAAATGGAATAAGCTTTAGTTATTGAATAATTTTACCGAAAACGTTAATTCCTGAAGATATGATTAATCAAGGGATCTAAGCAATTTTAAATACTTTTTAGATTAATTTTTCCCATGTAAATGTGGAAATCATTCAAAAATTATATTGCTTGAGAACTGAAGGAATTTTAATCCATCTGGGAACACTGGGATAAGAAAAATTACTAAGAACACCGGGATAGGAAAAGTTACCGGGAAGACTGGAGTATGAAAAAGACGCTTAGGATACCGGGATGATTGGTAAATGCTGATTATCTAAAATTAGTAATGTATTTGGGAAAACTTAAAAATGAGGCGTTTGCTATCAAAACCAGCTTATTCCATTTTTGGAAATTTACAGGATAGACAAAAAACTTCTCACGTCCACAGTTCTGAAGCTAAATTTCTTTTTAAATTTTTGATTGTAGGTATAACCACCTAGAATTTGATTAGTTTTTCATTTTCCTTTCAGTTGCATTACCTTGGGCGTAATTACGCTAATTAGGTTAGAATGAGCTTACTTTGATGCAAAAACACGATTTTTCATACTTTTTTTTCAGTTTTTTTTGTTCAATTAAGTTGTGAAGTAGTTTTTTCCAGTTTATTGGGTTGGAATGAGCTGGGTTTGAGCTATATCCCTTCGCCAGGTTATGAAGGACCCTCTAAACTTTCAAAATATGCAAAAAAGTGGATTTCAGAAAAATATGGAATGAGCTGGTTTTGATAGCAAACTCCTCAAATAATAAATTTATACTCTTCACCCGTGCAAGGCCGGGCATATCAGCTAGTACAAAATAAAGTTTTGGCAGATTTTTCACATTTTTTGTGGCTTTTTTACTTTTTTTCCTAGTAAAAAATTTTAAAGTGAAAACTTTTAGCAAAATTTTAAGGATCATATTAAAACACAAAATTTGAGACCATGATTAAATTTTTACCAATAGTAGTTCTTCTACAAATTGAATTTTTCAATAATTTTTTGGGGTGTCGCTCCATTTTTAACATTTTTCAAATTTTTTTGTGGCTTTTTTACTTTTTTTCCTAGTAAAAAATTTTAAAGTGAAAACTTTTAGCAAAATTTTAAAGATCATATTAAAACACAAAATTTGAGACCATGATTAAATTTTTACCAATAGTAGTTCTTCTACAAATTGAATTTTTCAATAATTTTTTGGGGTGTCGCTCCATTTTTAACTCCCTGGGATTTGGTCTGGGACTCCCAAATCCTATGTGATTCTGACTCGTCTAGGTGTCTACTATCCGCCCTAGAAGTGTGACCCATTATTTATGGAACACCCTGTATATACTGTCTTGCGTTTAACAGTTTTCTAATTAACGACTGTAAAGACTGACTCTTGTTATTTTTAATGCTTGTGTTAATACACAATAGCACAAATAGCACAGGAGTGATAGCTTTACAAAATGTTTCTATAATAGTACAAAATACTAAAGGGTTTTTTTTTGCAGAAAACTTTAAAAAAACTATTTAAAGGTTTGTTTCTGTTTTATGCATATCTCCACAACTTAAGTATACATAAATTTTCTCTATAATTTTTGGTGAATGATTTGCATGTAGAGAAAGTAATAAAGTTAAGTAATGTTTAGTTTTCCATTCAAAGCTATTTGAGACTTTAATACTATTCTTAAGTTCTCGGAACAATATGTAAAAAAGTGAATGTGGTAGTTTTAAAAACTTGATTCCAAATATGTAGCACTTAATTTTTGTGACTTAATGGTGTGTAATTAAAATTTCTGAAATTTAAAAAAATATATATTATTTTGTGTGTATAAAACAGACTCGTAAATAAAAAGTTTTATGATATTTATGTCTATATTTCTATTTAATTAATGAGTTAAGTAAACTGAGGTTTTTGGACTGGGTAACAAAGGGTTGTAGTCTTATATTGTTAATGTTATAATTATAAGCATGGCAATTAGAAATTTTACTGGGTAAAACTTGATATTTCTTTAATTTGTAATACATTAGGGAACGTACCTATACTACGTGACCCATTTTTAACTATTTTTGACCCCCCTCCCCCCCTTGGTGCCCTCTGTAGTATATGCCAAGATCCCCCCCTCCCCTTCTAGTTTTCAAGTAGTAATTCATAAATACGGTTTTCAATCATTTTTTGCAAACAAATTTTAAAAAATTAATTTGTGTAATTTTAATGATTAATTTGGCTAATTTCAATAATTAATTTGCCTTAATTTTGTCGTATTGACTAGAGGAAATTGACTACGTGACGAAACCCTAAGCCCCCCACTCCCCCCTGTGACCAAGCATGGTACTTTGAAGAACCCCTCCCTCCTCCTGAACGGGTCACGTAGTATGGGTACGTTCCCTTAGAATCTATTCTAACCTATGTTTTCCAGAATCATTAGATTATCTAACCATTCATCCCACCTTTATGGATGGATTTTATTCCTGTCGCAAAATAGTGTTTTTGTATATTATAGTGCAAAATGTTTTTCACCTATCTCTTTAGTATAAAAGTAATTTTGAGTTTTTTTATCGTTAAGCACCAAATTTCTTAGTTTCTACCTCCCCTGATTTCCAAAAAAAATTTGCCTGGTCCTAAAGCTGATAAAAAATCATGGTTCTAATGTGTTTATTAGTAACTTAAATATTAATTCTAGCAAAGTAATGTAATATTTACAGTTAAGAAGGGAGGAAATTTTTTATATATTTATTTTACCATCTTCTAAAAGTATTTTATTAGACGAGATATTTTTCTGCTGCCTGGTGTATAATATTTACCAAGTATCTATTGATATCAATTCACCCATAAAATTAAGCCAAATTTTAATTTTATGCAACCAGTATATTTACTCATCCAGATAAATATCAATTCATCAGCATCACTAGAGGTGATTTAGTTTACAGAACGAAAATAATTTCATACAGGAATATCTAGCCCAAAGAGAGTAAAAAGCTGTCAAGTCTGTAGGCAGACTAAGTTTTCATATTAATTTTGATTAAATCATTTTGTTAGTACTATTTTTACTCAGAGTATCTATCAAGAACATCAGTTATTTTCAAGATTCCAAGGTAACAACAATATAATACAAAGTAATAAGTTTTACAGAAAAAGATAAATTATAAGCTAAAGTGAAAAGTATTTGACTAAAGATAATTAAGTAAAAAAACTTTAATGTTCAAAAATTATTTATTTACAAGTAAATACATTCATTAACCACAAGCAAAAACACAGAAGTATCATTTGTAAAACAAAAACAACCTAGATGTTTAAACAAACATTTAACTTAAATTTTAACATATTTATAGTAATTGAGTTTATCAACACTGCTTTGTAAGAGTACTAAGTCATAAGAAACAAACTCTGAGTAAAACAAGAAATTAAAACAATATGTAATGCAAACATTGTGGTTCAAAACATTTTTATAATGTTCTTTCATTAAAAATTTGAGTACTTGCGTATTATACCGTCGACCGTTCAGCAGCCGTGCAATAGTCAATAGACTTACATAAAATTTTCGAGTTCAGCGGCACGGTCGACGGGATAATACGCAAGAACCAAAATTTTAATTGAATTATTTTACTGAGATTGATGTCAACTAACAGATGACCTTTTAAGGCTTTAAGTAACACACATTTATTTTACAGAATATGGCAAAATTTATACAAGATGTTTACTTTAAAATGGTCCAATATCTGACTCCTAGACCTTTCGTTCGATGCATATGTCAAATAACAAAAATGTTTAAAATGAAGTAAAAAATCATAAATTCATTACCATTAAAATGAAGTAAAAAATCATATAATTCATATATATTTTTGGAAATAAAAAAAAATTTATATGAAAAAAGAAATTAAAAATTTTACATGGTCTGCTGGTCTTATCAATCATTTAGTGAGTAAAAAGAGTCATCATTAAATTTTAAGTTAGTAAAAAAAGTTCCATTCTTCTGTACAATAAGAATTGACCAAGTAATACCACTTTAAAACATCTATAACAAACTGTTTAGGAGTTAGCTATTGGGCCACTTTAAGAATGGCCACCCTGTACAAGAAAAGTACAAAACTCAGTTATGTGTAATTATTTGTAAATTAAATAATTGTTTAGTGACAGTCATCATTTAGAGAACAAGCACTAGTAGAAATGAATCAAAAAAGGAGATAGCAATTTTAATATTTCTTCAATGTATGTACAAAAGGAAATGAATACCTTTGCCTTCAAATGACTTGTATTGCCTTAAAGGAGATTTAATTATTCAAACTAAATCCATGAAAATGTCTCTTAAGAAAAAACATTGGACATTAGGGGCATGAATGTGAAACCTTCTATAACTAGCTGAACAACTAAACACAACTTTTTGAAAATGAATGCTTCATGAAATAAAAAATTTATGGATACCCCACAAAGAAAATTCAGTTTTTTTACAGAATCTGTTAACTTATATAGAAACATAAATTTAAATGACGTTTGCTCATAATACTATTTAAAAAAATATATTGCTGCCAAACAGCTAAAAAAAGGATTAACCTTTTTATTTTATCGAAGCCAAAGTGAAAATAAGTGTTTCATTATCAGTTATTAACTTCAAATCAGTGAACACTGTGATTTTTGGCACTTAAATTGAAACACTTTTATATTATTGGTTTTTGCTTAAAAATGAAACTAAACTTTATATCACCAGAAAATTAAAAAAACTCTTTAATACTTACATAGTAGGTTATCAACCATTTCAAGAAGCATCAAATCACCATAAAAAGCTGGGTGCTTAAATAAGCAGTGTTTCAAATTTTTGGTATTGTCAAAATGGCTAATAGAGTGGCTACAGAAACTGAGTTAGAAACAAAATTCCCCTGATCATTTCCCTGATTTATGGGAACTAATCTTGTTATTTTCTGGCTTTTCTCGGTACTCAAAACAATTTTGTGAGCACAAGATACATTTTTAAAATCCTTACTTGCTATTTAAAGTTTTAAAAAATACATAAATTAATAAAATTCAAACATTAACAAATAACCAATTTCAACATTGAGTGATGCAACAGAGCAAGCATCACACAATATGTTCCTCGTTGAAATAAGAAAAGTAAAAAACATTTATAAGTTTTCTGAGAAAGAAAAATAGTACCAAAAAATGTCATCACATTTCCCTGATTTTGACATTTTTAAGAATTTCCCTGATTCTTCCAGATTAATAAAATTTCCTGAAATCCCTGATTTCCAGGTTCTGTAGCCACCCTGTAACAGCTTATCCATGTAAGTATCCATTTTCTATTCACATTTTATAGATGAAAACTTTCACACCTAAATGAAATGAACAAACACAACTTTAACTCTATTGATCCATAAGTATTCTTAATTAATAAAAGCATCTTTATAGAGTGGAATACCATATTAAGAATGTCTTTTCTTCTTAAAAAAGTAATTACAAATATACTACATATACACACTCAAAAGAAAAGGGGTAGAGATGTTAATCCCTTACACTTGTAAATGGGTAAAGAACTAAAGAAATTTTAGTAATACCATGTCTTTTAAACCAAAGCACAGAATGACCTACCTTACAGCAACAAAGCTCGTTAAGAATTACACCGTCATTTCCCCCAAGAAGGTTAAAGCTACTCGACTATCATACCCATAATACTAGCAATAACAAAGGATATGTTTTGAACTGAATGAAGACCTTATACAAATTCAGATTCAATCATAAAACTAACAGCTCCAAACGAAGTAATTTGAGAATCTAGGAGACTTAAGTATAAATTGATTCTATATGAAACAATGAATAAATAATAATAATATAAATGAATTGATTCATTTGAATAAGAAAATAATCTTTTGTTCTCAAAATTGAAAATACAGTAGAACCCCGATTATCCGCGAGTGCCAGGAAAAAAGTTTTTAATGATGAGAGCAAATTTTAGATGAGATTAGAGACATTTTAGATGTAGAGCAAAGGTTTCTGCTGTACTGCACCTATTTTAAAAGTTTTACATATCATGTTTAAGTACAATAAAACATAGTTTTATGCTGAAATATTTTTTTCGTGTTTTCACATCATTTTTAGTCTTTTTTCGGGTTATCCGCGATTTTCGCTATCCGCGGTACCCTTGCCACCCAATTGCGCGGATAATCGGGGCTCTACTGTACATAAAACACAATAGGTACCCACTATGCTGCCGTCCTAAGCGAAATGTACGTTAACGAGTTTTCTTAAAACTTCATTTCCTTTCTCCCTTGGCGCGTTTTTAAATTGGCGAGAATGTATCTCGCTACTTCTATTAGAATGGTTGGGAAATTCACGCAGCTTAGTCGTTCATTCGGCTCGTTTTGTTGGTTATTTTGGCGTTGTTAAAGGGTTGCTGCTATCCATTGTTAAACTTAAAAAGGGAAAAATTAAAACTTTAAATCTTAATAATTCTAAAACTAATTCGATTTTTTTAAAAAACGAAACGACAATATTTTTGTAAAAAATAATTCTATATGTGTTTAAAATACTGTACTTCTACCATGATTAGTTTTTCTTTTATAACGAAAAAAAGTGCTCTAATTTTTCATTGGCTGCTGTGAAACGAGCTAGTTTCAATGCTAATCTTGACGGTCTGATATCGTAAGCAGGTTGCCGCATAGAATTGAAAATCCGCCAAATGCTCTTTTGGCGAGATTTTTCTCAAAGTAAATCTGTGAGAAATTGCGTTAGTGTACACTTTCGCTTAGGACGGCAGTATGTGCTAACAAAATTAATTAGCAGGAGTAATATTTTAACAAGTAAAATTTGGCATGGATTTGAGTAAGAAAATTAATATTTACACTTTCATATTTGTCAGATTTTTAGAGCGGTTCAAGTTCAAAAATGAGTCATAGCAATTTCAACTAATATACCAACCGACTTAAACTAAAGTACTTTGGTAAAATTAAGGTGTTAACCTTTTTTTTGCTAAAAATTAAATTTATGTATTCAATTCTTCATTTAATTAAAGAGAAAAATTATAATTTCTAAGAATGGGCTGAGGACTCCCTTAAAATAAACAGCACCTGTAGACTGCTTGACCTTTCATCTGGTAAGATTTAAGAAGGATCTTTCCCAAATTATATACCTATTTTAACACCAAAAATATTTTTCACAAAATTTTTTTCATTGATAAAACTTAATAAGGAAATTGGTAGAATGTATCAAAACTTTCTTGTCTCTTGACTAAATATGAAAAAGGAGGATCAATGGTTCTATTTCTTGCGCATATATTTACAAACTATCTCGGAGCTTTGCAACTTTTAAAACACAATCTGGGAAAGTTTCAAGGTGATCTAAATCATTAGGTTCAGGGTCTTCAGTTACCATAGTAACTGATGGTCGAGAAAACAAGGAACATTTCTTCGCAGCTCTGGCACAATACTTGTGTATACAACTAGCCTTTTCGAGCACTTCAATGAGTTCGAGTGTTTGCACAGGTGGCATCACCTGCAGAAAGTGCTCACACACTTGAGCAGAGGAAATTCCGGGAGAGCTGATGATGTGACTCAACACGGTGGAAAGCAGATTAAAGAACACAGGTTTGTTCAGAGTTCCATCGGGATTTCTCCATGTGCGGGCAATGAAATTCACTTCAGTCGCAGTAGTGTCAAAAGTAGCAACAGGAACGACGCCTTTTGATTTCGATCCCTCTTCTAGCTTTTCGGAGGCGATCTGCTCCTTCAAGCAGGAAATGCACGAGTGGGGATCGGGAATGGCGGGGACTACAGTCTCGACAGCTTTGCTGCTGCCAGACTCGACAGCACTCTCGAAATCAGAGACAATAGCAATGCTGTTTCCTCCCGACTGCTCTTCAGCCATAGCAGATTCCTGCATGCACGGACTCACTTTGGAAAATATTCCAGGAATATGGAACGACTTAAGCACCCAATTCCTCGCATAGCAGCCACATACATATCTGAAGTTGACGACTCCGACGCGGAGAACGTAGCCATTCTTACGCAGGAGACTGAGGTGTTCGAAAAGCCGGAGTTCGCCAGATAGCTTGCAAAACGCATGCCACAATCTCTGTTCTGTAACTCCAACTTCCCTATGTCGGAAAAGGAACATGAATATGCATTGCGCATCTTTAAGAGTTTGAGGAGAGTAACTGTTGTATAGCTGGGCTAACAACTCTCCATAATTGCTCTTTAGTTTGAACGAATCAGGGGAAATGAAGGAGTTCAGTAAGGCCGATACCTCTGAAATTTGCTGCTCACTTAAACCTATTCTGTCATTGGAAATGCAATGCAATGTAACAGGCCCACTATCATTCTTTTTGAGGATAAGATCGACGGGATTTGTGGGCAGCATAAAGTCCTCTTTTGCGGACTTTAATCGACAAAAAACCCGGCAAGAATTCAAAATGATATAGTCTTGGGAGTGTTGCACTCTTTCTATTGGGGGCTGTGACATCTCACGCCTCAGCAAATACAATGCGAATCTTGATGCATTTTGGAAGTTTCGCTCCGACAACGGATTCGACTGCATGAGGGAGTCGTTCTCGATATCCATGATCATTTCTTCCTCTGTGCGCGCAGAAAAGCAAACAGACTTTTTGGAAGCTGAGGATTCAGATGCACACTCACTTCCAAGTAACTCCGTTAACTCTTTGGATTCCTGATCACTCAGCGTGTTTATCATGCGCTCCACAATGGTGCTTTTGGCTTCCTTACTGAGAGTACAATCAAACAATATGATCTGGTCGGGAATCTTTGTACGGACAGTCAGTTGATCCATCATGACCAAGGACAAGACACCAGCTGCATATCCGGGAGGAACATCCCCTTTTAACTCTACCCCTGCTTCAGCACTGAGACCTTTGAGGCTATTAAACAGCTCTCGCGATTCTTTGAAGATTTTAACGGGAACTTTGGTATTCAAGGCATTCAGGTAAGTTATAGAAAACTTATACGGGCAGGTGGATCGCAAGGACCTCTGAATATCACTCCGGTGAGACTTCTTCTTCACAGCAATAACCTTCTCTCGCCGCAAGTGGGTCACAACCGACTGCAACACTGACTCAGAGTAGTCTTGATACAATTTGTGCAGCAAGTACGACCACTGAGCCCCATCATTCAGAATGGCCATGGCCGAAAGCACCAGGGAAATTAGCACGAATTTCTTGATGCTTTCGATGTCCTCGGGGTCAGCGTAAATGCGTTTAGGGTTTGTGAGGTCGTACTCTGGGACAAATTCATAACGGGACCAGAACTCTTCAAGGGTGTCTGGGAGCTTTTGGTTCACACATCGGTGGGAAGCTGGCTGAGTGAACTTCTCCTGCAACTTCTTCAAAACGGCAGTGAACATCTCTTCCCACACTTCAACTTTGTTTCTGGGAGGCTTCGGCTTGTCAAACTCCCTCACCAATTCCGAGTCTTGTTGGGCTTCCCCGAGAAACACGCTCACGTTCTTCACTGTATTGGGATTCAACATCATGTACCGCAACCTACGCTGGCAGGCTCTCGAGCTCTTGTTGGCAGAAAGCCCAGGCACATGTTCATACAGAAGATCCCTCACCACAGTGTATGGAACAACCAAGCTTTTAGTGTTGTAAGGCTCCAGGAAAGAAGAAGCCACTTTGCACAAGAGAAGGAAGCTATCTTCTTGAGTACTCCAGTCACACCGGGCCTTGTCCAGCTTTTCCATGGCAACCTTGTCTTTCTCATCGTAATAAGGGCAGCGTTTCTTAACAGTCCTCATCTTAATCGTCCTCACTTTGGTCTTCTTTTTGGTTTTGATGGCTTCAGCAGACATCTTGGGCATTGCTTTCTGAGAGCCGCCCTTTCCCATCTTCAGCTTGTTCTCCTTCTGAAACTGCACTTCGTTGCTTTTGGTCAGACGATGCAGTCTCGATTTCTGGTCCGGCTTGGAGATCTCCTTCCGTTTGAGCAAGTCCTGGATCGAGTGCATTTCAGGACTGATGTTCATCTTGTCCCTTAAGACCGCCTGAGGCTTCATCCCGCTCGAGTTCTGCCAGTTTCTTCTGGAGTGGAGGAAGAGACTCGAGTCGAAACCTCCAGCCCCGAGGCCGTCTCCAGGAATGGCGCCGCAATCCACCACCTGATCGAAACTCTTACTATTGGTGCTCTCTATCAGCCCTGGCTTGTAGTTAGGTTCTGTGATCGAGATTGTTTTCCCAACAGCAGCACTAAACTTGCCTAATGGTGTGTGAAAGCAGACACTTTCGAGCTCCAGCCAATAATTTTCCAAGTCGCATTCAGATTTGAACTCAAACAACTTGGACTCGTACTCGATATCTGACTGGACGTGAATATACCCAGATGAAGATATCGTGGTGTCTTTCAAGCTTCCTCTTCGATGGATGAAGAGGAAGACTTGATCCTTTTGCTTTCCAACCTGAGGGCCTATAGATACCAGTCCCATGTAGCACAAGAGTTTTATGACATCGGTGGTTGAAAATAAATACTTCCTGTTGTTCAGAAGGTTGTTGCGCAACTCCTGTGGCAGGTATTTGATAAGGTAATGGGCCTTCTCTTCATCTCCAAGAAACTGGCTTAAACCAGGCACGCCGTGTCGAAAATTGACAATTTTCACGAACAAAGAAAGAGGCATTCTACTGTATATATCAGCAAGGTAACACCATCCCTCCTTGCCATAGTTTGGAAGAGGTGGGACAAAGCGCTTCCAAGTCATACTGTCATGGTAGACACACTGTTTATTACTGGCTGGATCTCCGTCCTTATGGGAATACACAAGATAATATAAGAACATGTGCAATGCTTTCGTGCGGCAGAATTTAGGAGTCATTGGAGGATAATTTTCCATTATTTCCTCCTGCTCTAACTTTATAGCAGCATTATCAGGTTTCTTCTCTTGAGATTCTGATTTAACTTTAGGAACTTTTGATTCTGATTCAGGTAATTGTGATGACTTCTTAGCTGAAGTTTCCTTGGACACACCAAAATATTTAAACTTGGCATGCTCAATAGCAACTTGGATGTGGGGATCTGTGGCTTCAAGGGATTTGTCGCAGATGAATTCTATTTCAGTTTGTTCTTTTTCAAGTTTCAAAACAGCTTTAAATATTTTTATTTTCTTGCTGTTAAACAAACTGTAAACTAGCCTTTGTGTGGATTTCTTATCCAACTTGAATGAATACCCCTCTTCTTTCTCCTTTTCCGAAATGAATTTTTGCAAGTCGCTCACGGTAGTGAAACGTTCTGTCTTTAAGAAGTCTATGATTAAGTTGGAACGCTTTAGCTTTCTGTAAGTGAGCTGAGAAGAGCCAGAGTACGGAGCTGGACATGATGGCTGGTCAGAGAAACTAATAAGCTTCGGTGCCTTCCCAGTAAAATGAGACTGGTTTTGGACTTCAAGGACGTGAGAAACGATGTCCTGAAAATTAGATTCAGTAGGAGATTTTTCGGGAGTTAATGGAGAAGGGATAGAGTTCTCCTCAACTTCCATTTCTACAGGCGAAGGAGTAGCAGTTTTGTTTGCAGTCTTCTTTTTCTTTTTGGGATTTTCATCTTCTGGCTCCCAATCAGCATCAGAATCGGATGCCTTGCGTTTTGCAGGCTCAGATTGCTCGACAGTCTCCGAAGCCACTCTTACGCTCATCACATGCTGTCCCTGAAGTGACGAATACGCCTCGTTTTGGCTAGCAAACTCCGTGGCGATGTACTTGGTCACTTTCTGACGGCCTCTATCCTGCAAAAAAGTGGTGACTTGTCCCCTCTTTAACAGGATTCTCAGTAGTGTACGAGTATCCAACCTGGGAAGAGTCATGACTCTGCCAAGGTCGCTGGAGCTGACCCCTTCCGACCCTGACTCCAACACCAACCGATACACTTGAAGAACCAAAGGCACAAAGGTGCGGATCCTGGAGAAGTCAAAGTGGATGTTCAAGGCCAAAGCCTTCTTTTCCTCTTCCACCACATCTTCCTCTTCTTCGTCGTCTTCCTCGTCACAGTGCTTCAGCAACTGGACGACCTTGGCTATCTTCTCGTGCCCATTCATGGTGAAGCAGTCCTTCCTCGGCGCATCGGGGTACAGCTCGTGGAAAGGGATGGAGTCCATCCTCACCCACTTCTGGAAAGGGCGGTAGAACAGCTTCTTGAAGGTCCTCTCCTTGATGTTCAGCTCTTCTCTCAGCTTCTTGCTCACCTCCCGCTGCTTCGGCTTCTCCTTCAGGATGTCGCACAGCTTCTTCATGATGGCTGCCATCTTGGTTTTGCGCAGGACGTAGAACCGGGTCAGGTGGAACAGGCTGCCGTTCATCGTGTTTCCTTTGCGAGTCTTCATGTAGTGCATCTGCTTGGTAATCAGGCCTTTCAAACTCAGCTTCTTCCTATAATAGTGCAGCTGTTTGCAGAAGTTGGCCTTTGTGGACAGAAGACCCCCTGCGCCTTGAGTAACTTCTCCCAAGTAACGCGAACGGCCTATCCTTTCAAGCAAACAGTACGATTCTATCGACAAATCAACCAGAGGGTTGGTTGTCGTGCCAATCAGAGCCAACAAGCGGACTTTAGGGGAAGCCACGAGCACTAGGCAATCACCCCACTTGTCTTCTGCTTCACTTAGAGACATCAATAAATCATTGCCATTTCGGATCAGAGAAGTAACGCATTCCCTGGTCTCATATGTCGCACATGACCCTCGAACATCTCCATCCTTCACACAGAAAATCGGATAAGGATCTTCCACATCATTTGGGGACTCCATTACAACTCCAAGCTCTGGATCTATGAAGTCGTACCTGTTGATAATGGGTGCAAAAGGACGAGGCTCGGGTAGGCAATACATTTCTACATCCTTGTGCATAGATATGCAGTTCCAGAAGAACTTTTTAGAGTGTTCATCAACCTTTATACTAAATTTAGGTCGATCAGAGAGTCTCTGCCAGAGCATTTTCAACGTAATGCCATCCAGTCCTTCAAGGGCAATTTCATCCAGCAGGCCCCTACCGAAATCCAAGTCCACATCCATTTTCTGGATTTCAAGCAACCTAGAAAATAATTTATAAAAAGAGTCAAAAAGACTGGTCTGATAAGCCAATAACTGCAACAAAAAATGCTATAGTGATTCAAAACCTGAAAATTTTTAAACAAATGTAAAAGCAAACATTTCAGCAATAATTTATGGATTATTTAGATCAACATTGTTATAGTACATTCTTTTAATATTTTACTTTTTAGTATTTTATTTTTCAATTTTTGATCTGCTGTATTAACTGTAGTTTTGGCCTTAATAATAGCATTATAAACTTGTTTATTTTGCTACCAAATTCATTCCTGGGTGTTGGGGCTTGATGTCGTTACCATTTTGATGGTCGGCATTCAGAAACACCCCTCTATCCGTGTCCAAGCCCCCTGATGACGAGGCATGGATGGAGTTCCTGGTTCGTATTTTTTAATCTAATATTGATGGATTCTAGCTGACTTGCAGCATTTGCGCAGTTTGCAGATATCTATTCAGTTTTAACTTTAAATTTAAATTTCGATTTGATTACTTGATGATACTACTACTTGGTGATAAGCTGCATGTGAGCGATCCCAGTTGAGTATTTTATTTTTCAATTTTTGATCTGCTGTATTAACTGTAATTTTGGCCTTAATAATAGCATTATAAACTTGTTTATTTTGCTACCAAATTCATTCCTGGGTGTTGGGGCTTGATGTCGTTACCATTTTGATGGTCGGCATTCAGAAACACCCCTCTATCCGTGTCCAAGCCCCCTGATGACGAGGCATGGATGGAGTTCCTGGTTCGTATTTTTTAATCTAATATTGATGGATTCTAGCTGATTTGCAGCATTTGCGCAGTTTGCAGATATCTATTCAGTTTTAACTTTAAATTTAAATTTGATTACTTGATGATACTACTACTTGGTGATAAGCTGCATGTGCGCGATCCCAGTTGAGTATTTTATTTTTCAATTTTTGATCTGCTGTATTAACTGTAATTTTGGCCTTAATAATAGCATTATAAACTTGTTTATTTTGCTACCAAATTCATTCCTGGGTGTTGGGGCTTGATGTCGTTACCATTTTGATGGTCGGCATTCAGAAACACCCCTCTATCCGTGTCCAAGCCCCCTGATGACGAAGCATGGATGGAGTTCCTGGTTCGTATTTTTTAATCTAATATTGATGGATTCTAGCTGACTTGCAGCATTTGCGCAGTTTGCAGATATCTATTCAGTTTTAACTTTAAATTTAAATTTCGATTTGATTACTTGATGATACTACTACTTGGTGATAAGCTGCATGTGCGCGATCCCAGTTGAGTATTTTATTTTTCAATTTTTGATCTGCTGTATTAACTGTAATTTTGGCCTTAATAATAGCATTATAAACTTGTTTATTTTGCTACCAAATTCATTCCTGGGTGTTGGGGCTTGATGTCGTTACCATTTTGATGGTCGGCATTCAGAAACACCCCTCTATCCGTGTCCAAGCCCCCTGATGACGAGGCATGGATCGTGGATGGAGTTCCTGGTTCGTATTTTTTAATCCAATATTGATGGATTCTAGCTGACTTGCAGCATTTGCGCAGTTTGCAGATATCTATTCAGTTTTAACTTTAAATTTAAATTTCGATTTGATTACTTGATGATAGTACTACTTGGTGATAAGCTGCATGTGCGCGATCCCAGTTGAGTATTTTATTTTTCAATTTTTGATCTGCTGTATTATTTTTCAATTTTTGATCTGCTGTATTAACTGTAATTTTGGCCTTAATAATAGCATTATAAACTTGTTTATTTTGCTACCAAATTCATTCCTGGGTGTTGGGGCTTGATGTCGTTACCATTTTGATGGTCGGCATTCAGAAACACCCCTCTATCCGTGTCCAAGCCCCCTGATGACGAGGCATGGATGGAGTTCCTGGTTCGTATTTTTTAATCTAATATTGATGGATTCTAGCTGACTTGCAGCATTTGCGCAGTTTGCAGATATCTATTCAGTTTTAACTTTAAATTTCGATTTGATTACTTGATGATACTACTACTTGGTGATAAGCTGCATGTGCGCGATCCCATTTGAGTATTTTATTTTTCAATTTTTGATCTGCTGTATTAACTGTAATTTTGGCCTTAATAATAGCATTATAAACTTGTTTATTTTGCTACCAAATTCATTCCTGGGTGTTGGGGCTTGATGTCGTTACCATTTTGATGGTCGGCATTCAGAAACACCCCTCTATCCGTGTCCAAGCCCCCTGATGACGAGGCATGGATGGAGTTCCTGGTTCGTATTTTTTAATCTAATATTGATGGATTCTAGCTGACTTGCAGCATTTGCGCAGTTTGCAGATATCTATTCAGTTTTAACTTTAAATTTAAATTTCGATTTGATTAATTATGTATGATAACATGCACATATCCCCAGAGGAAATGGGATGCATGAGGAATGGAAAATCACATATCTTAAATAGTGATACATTTAATATTTATATTTTAGAGTAAGGCCATTTCATGAGTGGGTCGTAAATATCAAAAATATGGTAAAACATGAAATCTTTAACATCACTGGGGCCTGGAACAGATCATAAAAAAATGGGACTATCGATGAGAGATGAGAGAAGAGAACCATAAAACGAGAAAAGGTGCAACTCTTTCTCAAATTGGAGCAAAATACAATGCTGGCATGTTATTGAAGCTTCGGTGTTGAAGTTTGTGTGAATTTAAGAAAGAGTTGCACATCTTTAACTTTTAAAGGTTCTCTTCGGTCGTTGATGGTCCACTGCTTTTAAGATCTTTATTAGGCTCCAAATATGTTGGCAATCAAAATGTTTTACAAGGGTCTTAATATTAACAGTGCATTCTTAAAATTTTATAAGCAAAAATTTAAAATTTTAATCAGTTTCCAACTCTCTAACATCCTATCTCCTCTTTGGATTTACCAGCAGGATTTATGGTCTGAATTTCCTTCAGCATATATTTGGCCAATAGCTCATTCAATATACTTGCCAACTTTTATAAACTTACATCCATAAAATTTTTTCAAAACATTACAAAACTACAACTTGAAACTTTCCACGTTAACAAGCCTGAAAAACATCCAAGCGAAATCCAACAGCGCAGAAGGATATCTACCCGTCACATCACATGCGATCATTATCAAACTGGGCCACTTCGTTTTGAGTGTATGACATGAAACAGAAGGGTAATGAATAATTCTTTAATTGATAATTAAATAATTAGAGCTCAACTAGCTTTTGGTAAATGAAGCAAATCCGGGCTGCAGATGAATTTGGCGATTTTTTTTGTACCCAAGGGGAAAAACTATGGCATCCCAGCATTGAATTGTTAACGCCAAATTTGGCGACGAAAATCTGCAGCCCGGATTTGCTTCATTAACCTAGCTTTTTTTCACATGCTCAGATTCAAAGGAACCACAATCAATGGAGCTTTTCCATTATACCAGGGCAGGAGATAAAGTTGCCAATAAATGGAAGATGCTTCCTTTGATTTCTTCCAGAGACTGTAAGCTGTCGCCAAAAAGCCTGCCTGGCAAGATTTGCGCCGGTATAATGGAAAAGTACCCAAACAATTAATACTCTATTAAAAATAAAAAGGCAACTTAACCTAAGAGGTTTAAAATCTGATGCAATTATTAACAACACTTTTAAATCATGGGTCTGTCCAGACTTTTAGTAAATGGTCTGGTTTTTAAAAATTGTGAAAATCTACTCATTATTTTGTGAATTTTAGTTAGTGTTTAATTAGTTATTTTCAGCCAGGAGCCTGTTTTTGTGAAAATAAGCTCACAAAGTTGCAGTATTGGGAAAAATAGTGACCATTTAAAGGCCAAAATACTTTGAGAAGGGTCCCGTTTTTACAATGAAACATTTTGAGAAGGTTCCGAAAATCCAAATTTCTTCTAAACCAACGATGGGCAACATCCGGCCCGCCTCGCCATTTGGTCCGGCCCGCGGAACATTTTAAAAATTGTACCAAAAAATCCCTCTGGTTTTCGTCGACAAGAGTGAAAGAGGGGATACAGAACTTTCCCCCAAAAAATAACTTAATTTTAGCAGTTAAAACGTGCTGTACAACTATATTTTGTTCTTGGGAGGTGTCTATAAGCATGGGAGAGTTGTTACTTCACGACGGACGATTGCCGACGGTTGATATTCCCCTCCCGTTTCACCAGTAAAGAAAAGGCTTGTGACCGAATCCCAGTCGTTGTCATCATAGCAACTCAGAAACCGGTTCTCACCCAAAAAAATCCGGCTGTTGCCGGCTCTACCATACGGACTATATTCATTCTCTGCCTTTCCCAATGCTGCTAATCTTAATTTGTCCTCCTGAACATTAATTCCTCCTCCATTAATTCTCCTATATCATGTAATGACAATTGTTAAAAGTCTGTCCTGAAATATTTTTTCATTACTATGAGCTCTGAATATTATTTTAGCTCATATCAATGTAACTTAAACTTAAAATTATTGTATGTAATCAAGATATTATTTTAGTTCAGATTAATGTAACTATAACTTTATAATTATTGCAGGGGAGACTGGGGATGGATGGGACACCTTCAATAAATCTTAAAATTATAAATAAAATTAGTTTTTGAGTGTACAGTTCTTTTGAAAGAACCTATTTTTTAAAACTGTTGCTACCAGGGTGGGATGGGACACCATGACTTCAGGTGGGATGGGACATGCCCAATTCCTCTCAATACCTAAATACAAGCTATTGCATACAATTCTTTAGATACCATTGTTTTGAAACTGATTAGTATTGCAGTTGAAAACATATTTTTTTAGATTGAAGAAGAATTTTACCTATTTTGTATTTTTCACTTAAGTTAGATTTTTCGAAGGAAATATAGGGTAAAATAACTGATGTTTTTGTAATAAATCTTTAAAATGTGTAAAATACTTCCATCTTTGTGGTTTTTAATCATATATTTAAAAAGTAATCATAAATTTTAATATAGATATGTCCCATCCCACCCCGGGGTGGGATGGGACACTTTTAGAGATTACTTTAATTCGTTCATAAATCCTAAGTTTTGTTAGCTATCACTTTGGTTATATTTTTAAACATGTTAAAATGTTCCAAGATGTTAGTTTGAAAGTTTCTAATTTATACAATGAAAACTAAATTTTTTAAAAATATTCTTGGAAAAAGTGTCCCATCCCTCCCCGTCTCCCCTATATACAGGGTGTATCTGAAATGGTGCAACAAACTTTCAGGGATGATAGTACTCATCAAGACGAACAAGAAGCGCTATAGAAAGGGGGTCCCAAACCAAATCCCAGGGAGTTAAAAATGGAGCGACACCCCAAAAAATCATTGAAAAATTCAATTTGCAGAAGAACTACTATTGGTAAAAACTTAATTATGGTCTCAAAAATTGTGGTTTATTATGATCTTTAAAATTACTTCAAAAGTCTTCACTTTAAAATTTTTTTATTATGAAAAAAGTTAAAAAACACAAAAAATGTGAAAACTTTGCCAAAACCTTATTTTGTATTTCGAAATCCTTTCTTTTGATTTGATAATCTGAAAGATCATAGTTGAAAACCCTTAAGTCCAAAGTTTCACGTAAATACAATCAATATTAAACGCTTGAGATCCTTTTAAAGTTTGTTTTTTGGGTGCGCAAGCAGTTTTTTAGAGCTGTTTCCAGAACAGCTGTTAGCGCACGCAAAAAACAAACTTTAACAGGATCTCAAGCGTTTAATATTGATTGTATTTACGTGAAACTTTGGACTTAAGGGTTTTCAACTATGATCTTTTAGATTATCAAATCAAAAGAAAGGATTTTGAAATACAAAATAAGGTTTTGGCATAGTTTTCACATATTTTTGTGTTTTTTAACTTTTTTCATAATAAAACAAATTTTTAAGTGAAGACTTTTGAGGTAATTTTAAAGATCATATTTAACCACAATTTTTGAGACCATAATTAAGTTTTTACCAATAGTTGTTCTTCTACAAATTGAATTTTTCAATGATTTTTTCGGGGTGTCGCTCCATTTTTAACTCCCTGGGATTTGGTCTGGGACCCCCTTTCTATACCGATTCTTGTTCGTCTTGATGAGTACTATCATCCCTGAAAGTTTGTTGCACCATTTCAGATACACCCTGTATATTATTCTAGTCCAGATTAATGTAACTTTCATTATGATTATTGTATAATCAACATATTGTATAAGTCCAGATTATATTTTAACTTTAGTATTAAACTTCGTAAATATATATATAATAAACTACTCATTTTTTACTTAAAAAATATTACCTATTATCTACTCTATGACCCTCCACGCCATTATAATCATTGAATCCGGCTCGCGTATTCGAGAAGGTTGCCCATACCTGTTCTAAACAGCTCCCTGTAAATGGTTTGAAAAATCGAACTACAGTAGAGCCCCGATTATCCGCGGAATTGGGTGGCAAGGGTACCGCGGATAACCCGAAAAAAGACTAAAAATGAAGAAAAAAATATTTCAGCATAAAAACTATGCTTATTGTACAAAAACCATTATGTGTAAAACTTTTAAAATATGTACAGTACAGCAGAAACCTTTGCTCAACATCTAAAATCTCTCTAATCTCATCTAAAATTTGCTCTCATCATTAATATTTTTTTCGTGGCACTCGCCAATAATCGGGCTCTACTACTTAAATTACATCAACATAGAGAATGTGTGTGTCTCTGTATTCATTCCACAAAATATTTGAATCATTAATTATTTTAATAAAAAGTTAAAGAAAACATGATTACATAGATATATAACTTGTTAGCTTCAGGCATGTGATTGCTAAAGAAAGAAATTATCTGAAAATTTTTAGATTATATTTACAGTGGTATAGAAATTTATTTCGTGAAGAATCCAAAATCCCCAGCCCCTTCCCATATACGATAGGTTCAATTTAGATTTTTAATACTTCTAGATAGGATTCTCATCTTAAATTTAATCGAAAAAGAAATGTGAATTACTCGAGTTAGAATACCAAAGGGAGTGAGGGGGTTCTCCCCCAGAAATTCTTTTGAAATTTGACCCTTAGAGCAGGGTTTTAACTAGTATTGGTACACAATAAAATTACAAAAAATCGGAATTCCGATAACCAATACCACTAAAATATGTGGATTTTCGCTAATTAGCGGAAAAATCACATGCTTGTAGCTTTCAATTTCTTTTGCGATTGTTGGATGGTTAAAAACATAAACAATAATCAGTATCATAAAACATTGAAAAAACAGGCAAAATAATAAATAATTATTGATTTACTCCCATTTAATGTAAAAGTTTCATTAGTAACTCTTGGGCAAAATATCGATATTTCGAATGAATATAAATCACCTTTTTCTAGAAATACAAAGTCTTCATAGGATAACTTTCAAAACAAACTTTAAAATATAGCTTATTTCAATTTCTTAACTTCAAACAAACCAAATTTCATAATTTTCAAGCCATTTTTACAATTTTCCGCATCCTTCCGTAATCGTAAACAACAAACAATTCAGCATTGCCACATATAATTTTATAATTTATATCCTTTAGTGCTGATGCCACGATGGAGATATTCATTAAAATTTTCGAAGTGTATATTTGAACGGCCAAAACGGCCAGTGGCGCATGCGCTGTAGGTCTCGTGATGACGTAGCCGTCTCGGCGCTTAGTAATGGAACCAATGGTACGCCTAGCCGTGGAAGTTAGAGTAGAGTTTAGTTGAAAAATGGCCGTGCAAATATACAGTGCCTTAAATTTTAGTTCTAATTTATTTTACTGTAAATTTTTTGACTTGATATAATCAAATAAATGATTACCATACCAAAAAGTATTGTTAATTTTGTGTTAGTTCTGTTATTTCTTCTTTTAATAGTCGTATAAATTTATTTTTATCATTATTTTTGATAATGATCTATTTACACAGGCTTTTTAACTGCGTAGGTCTCAGTGGCGTAGATATCTTATATCAAGTTTCCATCAAATTTATATTTCCACACACAATACTCTTTCTTTTATTCCTCAAACTTTAAATGATGTCATCATAACATTTCTGTCATCTGCTGCTGTCAGATTCAAGAGAAATTTTCTTCACGATGCGAATCACTACATGGCCATTGGCGTAAACTATTGGCGACCATTTGAGGAGTATGGCAGCCATTTCAGCATAAGAAAGCTAGTTCCCTTGGCGTAGAAACTACTATATGTAATGCGTTATCGCTTTTTTACTAGTGAAAAGATGACACTTTAGGTGTCCCTTTTCCTTCAGTTGGTTGTAGTAAGCTAGTTGAATGTGAATGTCCTGTAAACACAACGAGATCGTTTAGTTCGTGTTTTTCTTCTCCCCTCCTCCGCAGTTTACAATAACCTTGGATTACTCTCATTCCGTCTGAACTAATCTCCAGTATTAAGAATGTCTTCTCCGCGGCGTTCTCTTCCCGCTCATCTGCTAGTATTTATTTTCACCTCATGCTTGATCTTCACCATAGCGGGAGCTCACGGACACACACACGGAGGAGGTGATGGGCACCATTCTCATCATCATGACCACGACGAAAATCCATCATTTAAGTATTCCAAGCAAGCCAACGAACATTACGCTCAAGACTCCCCTCCAAAACTAAAAACCAGAGACACCCTTACCTTATGGGCAGAAGCCATAGGCTCAACCTTGCTCATCAGTGCTGCGCCTTTCGTCATTCTCTTTTTCATTCCTATTGACAACAAGGCAGAGCATGAGCAGTCATTGAAAATCCTGCTCAGTTTTGCCTCCGGGGGACTTCTCGGTGACGCATTCCTGCATCTCATTCCCCACGCCCTTCTGGCGAACTCTGAGGCCGAAGGGGGGTCTCACTCCCATTCTCATTCCCATTCCGAATCGGATGTGCATGGACACGACCTCAGTGTTGGGCTGGGGGTGCTGGCGGGGATAGTAGTCTTCCTTATGGTGGAGAAGTTTGTGCGAATTGTGAAGGGCGGACATGGGCACAGCCATTCTCACGAACCTCCCGTCAAAGCCGAGGGGAAGGAGGTTGAGGAAAAGAAGAAACCCACGTCCCCAAAGAAGGATAAGTCCTCAGATTCAGAGGAAAAGGAAAGTGGGGAGAAAGAAGATGAAGAGCAAGATGAGTCTAATGCTTCTGCTAAACTTGTTGCAACTGCTGATGGTAATAATTTATTTTGGAACAGCTTTAGAATAGGTCAACTTTTGGCGACTGTTTCCAACCGGCGCCAACTTGGCGTCGGCTGGAAACAGTCACTAGAAACATTGCAACCCGAACTCCAAGAAATCCGGCAACCTTGCAAACCAGCCGCCATCTTGTTTACACTGGCTCAAAGCCCAAATAAATAACAGAAACAATAAATAAAACCGATAACATGGAGTTTAATAACTACCAAAATAGACATTTACTCTAAATTACCAGCACTAATAGCTAGAATGAACAATCTTACCTTATTATTCAATAGAAATTTGAATTGAATTAATCAAATCTAACGAGATCCTACGGAAATAACACGCTGCGGATTCATCGTATACTGTCATGCATGGCCGCCGCAAATGGCAAATGAATGACAAGACCGCAGATTAAACTCAAAGCTGATGGAACAACCAAAAAGAGTAATGAATTATTTCACCTCGAAATTATAAAATAAAAATGGAAATTCATTTAATTTTTATTTTTCTACCGTTTCAATCTCTATAACTAGCGTGTATTATTTTCCAACTAAAAATAAATTTGCATAAACATGGCTGCCGGGTTGAGCAATCTACTTGACATGACCAACCGATCAACAACGGATGAGCTGACTTGCTGACGTAAGCAACCGATAACCCAGCCGGCGCAACCGATCAGCAATGAAATACCGCCAACTTGGCGACAGCAAAAAAGTTGACCTATTCTAAAGCTGTACCTTTATTTTCTAACTCTTCTACTTAAAACATAGGTCTTTGCAATGCTCTACTATTTTTAAGATCACTTATAGGGGAGAACAGGGATGAATGGGACAGGGGATGAACGGGACAGCTCAATTTTTTATACCTTAACTTCACTTTAAATTTTTGTTATTTCAGCCATAAGATAGTAGTCAGGCACCGCAGCGCTCCTGTTTTTCCTATTTTTTTAACATTCGCTCCTTTTTTCCTATTTTTACGGTCCATTTTATTTTTCCTCCTTTTTTCAGCATTTTTGTCCTTTTTTTCCTATTTTTTTAACTCTTAGGATCGACTTTCTTCGTTTATGTTTTGTTGTGAGTAGGGATTGATGTCAATACTATCGGTCCGTTGTCAACGCTTTGGCATACGAAATGGAGTAATTCGTTTCCTTCCAGCGGGACGCGACGTGACCGCCGCGAAGCTTCCTTTCCCTTTGAGGCAAAGCTGTCCTCCATCGCTTGCCCAGGAAAAGGGTAGTTTTTTCAAAAATTGCATATCATATAGAACAGTGGTGCCCAACCTTTTTTTCCCCGAGGGCCGATTTGCTTTTAAAGATTTATCTCGCGGGCCACATAAAAAACACTTTTAAGGATTTTTCTAAACATGAAGAAATATTACATACCCGTTTTCAATGAGAAGTTTGCATCTGTTTGGAGGTTACTAGTTCTTGTAAATTCGGCTCCAAATTTGTAACACTTATCCTTAAAACTGAACTAAGATGATCATCTGTTTCGTTTTCTAATGTCTCTTGATATTGTGTTCTTTAAACACTGCCACAGTCTCCTTACATATAGGTAAGACACAACGATTTATTTTCTCGCTGAATGAAGACATGAATATGTCCACTTTTCTTGAAAGTTTCGGCATTCCGAGTGAATTTTCAACTTTTTACGTTCGGACAGATTTCTGAAAGTGTTTTTTATTTTTAAGATTTAAGGAGTCCGCGGGCCACATGGATCAGCCTCGCGGGCCACATTTGGCCCGCGGGCCGTAGGTTGGGCACCACTGATATAGAAGTTTCTTTTCGACGGATTTATAAGTTTTTGAGGGCGCTGATTACGCATCTGAAGTTTGCTCCTACGTGGGAGGTCGGCTTCATATCGAAAATCGCAAAAAAGTAAAAAATTTTTGCTTGTTTTTCGATTATTCGCTTATATTTCAAAAACTATAAATTTCTCGAAGACAATTTCTATTACAAAGTTAAAGTAAACAAAATTTCCTACAAAATGCGCTCATCAACTTTGATTTTCTGAAGAGTGGTTTTGACACTAGAGCTTGCTGAAAAACATCGATTTTTTGGCCTTTCCCCAAAAAAGGAAAACGCTCGTTTCTACCCTCTACAAAATGAAAACTATTCAAGTTATTGACAAAAATTTTATACCACGTTAAAGATAATTTAATTTTATATAAGTAACGTGCTTTCCATTATCATATTTTGAGAAGGGGGGAGGGAGTGAAGCAAAGATCAATAATAAAAGTGTTGCGGCTCGCAGACCAAACGAACTTAGCGGTTGCTAATCTGTAATCTCATCTTTATTTCCGGTATATAACCAATAAAATGGATTGTTTTGGATGAATTGATGACTACGCATGCTTAAAAAATAAACTTTTAAATTTATTTATGAAATATTGGGTGTTTTAGGCGAAGGCGGAATTTCAATAATTTTTTTAATTCCTATGTTAAATTATGGGAGGGTTTTAATGAACGAATTTTATGTTTTTTGCATCGCTAAATCTGAATTTCAAGTTTATTTTAATTTTGAAAGTCATCTTCACATCAAAAATTGCAAAAAATCTCACATTTTTGCTCTTTTTTTAGGTTTTTCATCGATTTTCTAAACAAATGATCATTTTACAAAAAATAGCACGAATCCAAATTAAATTACGTAAAATTTCCTTTTAGATGCACTTGTTCGTGTTTATTTTTCGAGGAGCGGTGTACTACATTTTATAGCATTTTAAAGAAAAGCAATTCTCATGTTTTTGTGTAAAGTCAGGAAACAGCACAGCTCTAATTCAGCGCGCTCTAGCGTCAATACCTCTCATTATAAAATTAAAATTAAACATTGCATTTTGTAGGAAATTAAATGTTCTTTCATTTGGTATAAGCTATTTATTGGTAACTAGAATTTATTTAGAGCTGTAGGGGGTTCGTTCACTTTTTCGTTCATCCCTTTTTTGTAGAAAAGTAAAAAAATCTCTTAATTTCAAAACACTATAAAATGTACACCGCTCCTTGCAAAATAAAAATGAACCAGTGCATCTTATAGGAAATTTTACGTACTTTAATTTGATTTCATGCTATTTTTCGTAAAATTAATATTGTTTTAGAAAAATCGATGATAAACCGAAAAAACCCAAAAATTTAATATTTTTTGCAATTTATTAGGATTTAGTGATGCAAAAAACATAAAAATTCGTTCATTAAAACACTCCCATAATTTAATATAGGAATTTAAAAAATTTATTGAAATTTCATCTAAAACACCCAATATTTCATAAATTAATTTAATAATTTATTTTTTTAAGCATGCGTAGTCACCAATTCATCCAAAACAACCCATTTTATTGGTAATATACCGGAAATAAAACGCAGATTAACAACCGTAGAAGTCCGTTTGGTCTGCGAGCCGCAACAGTTTTATTATTGATCTTTGCTTCACTCCCTCCCCCTTCACAAAAAATGGTAATGGAAAACACGTTATTTATATAAAATTAAATTCCCTTTAACGTTGTATAAAATTTTTGCTAATAACTTAAATATTTTTCATTTTGTAGAGGGTAGAAGCGCGCGTTTTCCTTTTTTTGCGGAAAGGCCGAAAAATCGATGTTTTTTAGCGCGCTCTAGCCTTAAAACCACTCTTCAGAAAATCAAAGTTGACTAGTGCATTTTGTAGGAAATTTGGTTTACTTTAACTTTGTAATTGAAATTATCTTCGAGAAATTTATAGTTTTTGAAATATAAGCGAAGAATCGAAAAAAGAGCAAAAAATTATTGATTTTTTGCGGCATCGCGGGAGCACTCAATACGAATGGGCGTCTCCACAGGTTGGCAATGGCATCCCTGTTGTGTTATTTTAACTCTAATTTAAGAAAAATATTCCTTTTTTCTCCTATTTTTCTTAAATTCTCCTATTTTTCCTATTTTTTTTACGAAAAATCGGCTGCGGTGCCTGAGTAGTACTTAGCCTATTCAAAAAATTGTGTTCATTGACATCAGCTTCCATTTTTGTATAAATAGGACAACTAAATGTGTTTTCCCATACCAAAAGTAACTTTTATCGTTTTACTTCTATAATTATTTATTAAAAACTAATTTAACTAAGCTTTAAATTTTACTGTGTTTTGAAAGAGTACTTATATTAGTATAGTTTCCAATTTAAATAAAGAAAATCCATGGATTTTTTCCTAGTCTAATTTTAGTTTTTCAGAAATAAGTGGGTACGGGGATGAATGGGACAGTTCCATCATCACTTCATTTCCCGTTTCCAAAACTTTCCATCAATAGCTTGCTATATTCAACTCATTTAAGTAATTTCTGATAAAGTTTACTAAAATAGTGTGCAAAAATTTATGTTTAAACTTGTGTTTTATGTTCTAAACTCATGTGTAAATATTCAAAGTCCTAATAAGGAAATAGTTGCAACTGTCATCTCAAATATGCTATGGTTAAACAATTATTCAAACAAGTTAGATTTTTATGCTTTATTTTTATGAAAATTTCCTTCAAAATGGCAGGGAGACATGGGCGCCCATACATAAGGGCAGAGGGGGGCCCGGGCCCCCCCTGGAATCTGAAAAATTTATATGAAATCTTCATTTAACCATAATAAATAATTTTTATTCAACATTCTATTTTATATTTTCTACTATATCAATACTTTATTATGATTTTAAGCTAAACTCTTAATAGTAAAATTTCAAAAAATTTCTGGGGGAAGGACCCCCCCAGACCCCCTATTTTTAGTATCGACTAGGTATATTGTGAACAAGTAGATTTCTACATTACGTGTAAAAAGATTAAAAACTATAATTAGAGGGTGTTAAAAAATACTACGCACAATACATTATGAGTGAAACATAAACTTCTATAACTTTGAACCAAACCCTCCTCCCCTCAAAACAAAAAAAAATGCCTGACTGAAAACCAAAAATTTTTCTTGGGCCCCCCCTTGAGTTTTAACATATGGGCGCCCATGCAGGGAGAATGTTACTGCAGGAGAGGAATGGCCTTGGGGGTTAGGTCCAGGCATCAAAAATTATCTATTTGCACTCCTAAAAGTACAAACCCATAAAAAGCAAGTAGCATTAAAAGAAATAACACCAGCTTCAACCACTGAGCTGAAAGAACAAAAAGCATTTGTTCAGTTTATGTGTTAATTTTACTCGTCATAAAGTCGAATAAATGTAGGCTGTTTTTTGCCTTTTAAATGCTTTTTTAATTTTTTTCTTTGGAAAATAGAAGCGTGTTCCTTTAAAAAGCTAAACGTTGTGCAATATTTAAAATACTTTGTTATTTTATAAATTTTTAAACTTTTTTAACTGTCCCATTCATCCCCACTCGGTGTCCCATCAATCCCCACCACGGGGATGAATGGGACAAAATACATGCGCTCATAAAAACTTTTCTTGGAGTTTAAATAATGGGTAATTGATTGAATACATGCATTTATAATGTAACCAAGAGTTCAATTATTATTGGTTTTAAACTTGTTACAGGATTGAAAATTTTTATTTTTTTTCAATTTTAGCAAAAATGTGAAATTTGTCCCATTCATCCCCGTTCTCCCCTAATCCCCACGTCAGCAGATGTCCAAGAGAACCTTCATCAGATCTGTTGTCCTTGTTATCTCCTTAACCATACTGCTGAAACAGGAAATGCACAGCCAGAGCCTGTGCCACTGAAACTGATAGTCCACAGGAAGTAAATGAAGCAAATCTGCCCTGCAACTGAATTGGGGGATTTTTTTATGTCGCTAAGAGGAAAACTGGTAGAATCCGAGCATTGAATTATCGCCAAATTTGGCGATGAAATTCTACAGGACGGATTCGCTTCATTCACCCAAAAAGATGATATGCAAGAACCCATCAATTTTACATAATTTTTATGAAGTATAAAACCTAGGATGGTTATGGTTTTACCATAGGTGCAGAATTTGTCCAAATGAAGGAAAATTCAAACAGCTGTTAGGGAAATTTTTGTCCATGTTTATATAAATAACTTGACATATTCAATTGTTAATAGAGCCCAATTTACCGAAAAGATCTTCCTGACGATATGATCAAGATTTTAAGTGTGCCAACGTTTTATGCAGAGTAGTAATTCTAGTTGCAAGATCAGTGGTGGAGTGCTTTCAGCAGCCAGGTACTCCATAAATTCACAGATTATCGTAATTGTTAATAGTAGGTACCAAACAAATTTTACATAGTGACAATCATAACCTCTGAATTCTTCAAAAATTAGGTGAAAACTCCAAAGTTACAGCCTTGTCTTTTTGCGTTGCGATTGATATGCAGGTAAAACAAGTGATTAAATTTTCACTAAAAACCGATGTTTTTCACTTGCTCTTGAAATTAGTTTAATTCGGGGAAATTTTGGTCAAAACAATAGTGTTCTGAGGAAGTATTTGGTTCTAAAACATTTTTCTGCTCCCCTGGGTTTTTATGATCTCGACATTTTATGTTTAGGAAAACTAACTATATAAATACTAATACTCTTTTTCACAAATATCTGAACATTTGTTTAAACAGAAGATTTTGTGAAATAGATCTTTCTTCTGACCAGGTAATTTTATGAAGAGGAATTTTATTCATGACATTAAAATTCCTCCCATATTTAGCTGGATTGACTTCTGAATTGTTAATTGCGACACTTGAAACTATTCAATCGGCTATTCTATTGGCCTTCAATCTATTTAAATGATTGAAGCATAATGAGTTTCAGATAATCTCTTCAATAAGCTAGTTGGTGTTGAAATAAATCAGTTTTGAGGAAAGTTTTGTAACTTTCATTCAGGTATATTTGTTAAGGTTCATTTTGTTTCAAAACTTGATTCCCAGAAAAATGCTTGGTTCATTCTTATTTCTTAGAAATAATGTAATTTCTTTGTTATTGAATTGCTTTCTTTACCCTCTGACTGCTCCATTTCTGGATAGAAATCGCTTCAAAAATTGTGTATATTTTTTTGCTGTTAATAATTTTAAATCTAAGTATATTTGAGAATTGAAAAATGCAATTTTCTTTTTTTTATTTAAGAAAAGATTTTTTATTTCAATTTTTATCATGAGAAACTAAGTTGGCAGAAAAAAAATTTCAAATACATATAAATAAAAAAAAGTTTTTTAAATAAATTTCATAATATAAAAAGGTAAAATGTATAAAATTTAAGAAAATATAAAGCACTGAGAAAAAATACCTTTGAAATGCAGTTTAGTATGATGGAGTTAAAAACAGGGTTCTAGCCAAGTCCAACTTCACAGTCTTTGCACCAGATTCATGTTTCTGTGCGAATTTTTTTCCATTTGCATCTTTTCTTGAACAGCACACTGTCTTTCAGGCTCTCTTACCACAACGTGCCTTCAAATACTGCAATTTAGTGGACAACTAATGACTTTTGTTGGCCAAAATGTAATTTAAACGTCTAATACTGTATTTAATTTAATTCAGTCGTTAAACGAGATGCTCTCCTCAATAAAGGAAGAAAATCACGTGTCTGCGAAAATCGCGGGATGAGCAGATTTTGCTATATACATTTGAGTTGGCCACAGAAATCGCGGGATGATCAGCCAGAGGGTTAATTCTAAATATTTAATTGCCTTTTATTATTTAAAAGTAGAATATTAAACTTATTAATTTAGTCTGTTAACTTTTTAACAAATGTTTAGAGTTTTTTCAGCTCATATTTGTGAAACATTTTGACCTTCACCTTTTGCAAAGTCCATTACAGCTTCCGAGTTCTGATTATTTTAACCAATTTGAAATGGCAGATGCACCGATTATTCTTAAAATCTATCGACAAGACATTTTTTACTGTCTAGAAAAAGACTATTTAACCTATACATTTACAGACATTTTTTTATTGCATTTAGCACCCCTTTACGTGGTTACTATATAATTATGAAATGTATTGAGGCTGTAAGGGAACGTACCCATACTATGTGACCCATTCAGGGGAGGGAGGGGGTCTTCAAAATACCACGCTCGGTCACAGGGGGGAGGGGGGGGCTTAGGGTTTCGTCACGTAGTCAATTTCTTCTAGTCAATACGACAAAATTAAGCCAAATTAATTATTGAAATTTTCCAAATTAAGACTAATTAAGCCAAATTAATTATATTGGACAAATTAAGCAAAATTAATTTTTTTAAACTTTCTGTTTGCAAAAAATGATGGCAAACCGTATTTATGAATTATTACATGAAAACTAGAGGGGGAGCGGGGGTCTTGGCATATACTACGGATGGTCACCAAGGGGGGGAGGGGGGTCAAAAATGGGTCACGTAATATGGGTACGTTCCCTAATGTTAAAAAAGTTCCAGTCAAAAAAGAACCCAGTCAAATTAATCACTTTTTCTTAACTAAAAGCATTACTAATGAACTGCTATATACAAGCTTGTAAAACTCTTAAGTTTATATATAGCTACTTATAAAATTTAAATCAGAAAATTTCACAATTTTCTTTAATGTGAAGTTTTTTAATCTTGTATATTTTGGTAATGATGCCCTTTTCATTTGAAGTAATTCAAATTGTAGTTTTACGGCAAAAGTTTTACTGTTGTAGGTTTTCAAATTTTGGCTTCAAACTTAAAATAGATTCAACTTAAAATAGATTTCATTCTACTTTTTCCTACTTATTAAGTTTTAATAATTAAAAAGTTAATTTATTTGTAACTATATTTTTGGAATTGGCTAACTTATTTGCACGAAAACTATTTTTTATCTGTGCTTTGATAGAAAAGAATTGTTGATGCTTATTTTAACTTTAATTCTTTTGACCATTGGTATATAAAAAAAATTGTACTAATATTTCTCATGTAATTTGTGCTTTATTATATATTTTATATTTTTCAGAACCAGAAAATGACATCATGGTGGCTGGCTATCTGAATCTGGCTGCTGATTTTACTCACAACTTTACTGATGGTTTAGCAATTGGTGCATCCTACATAGCTGGATCTGGAATTGGTTTGATAACCACATTAACCATTCTTTTGCATGAAGTGCCACATGAAGTCGGGGATTTCGCAATTTTGATACAGTCTGGCTGTAGCAAACGCAAGGTATTATTATTTATTAGTCTTCAAATTTTTATGATTGATATGTTTTGTGTCTAGAAGGTGTTTCACATAATTTAAAATGTTTAACCCTTTCATTCCTAGCCACCCTTAACTTTCCATACGATTTAATCGTAATCTCGGGTGGCTTAGGATTGAAAGCGGTTAAACACATTTTTAGTAGAGGACACATAGCATCAGGACTGTATTTAGGCTTGTTCAACATTTGCCATAGCCCTATAGCACACAGGGCTAATCATGACCAGAAATAAAAACAATTGTGAATTTAAATTTTTACTGTAAAATTACACATTTTGAATAATGAGACAATGTATTATATAGTATGTCACAGGCAATTTCATCAATACGCATTGTTAATGCCATTCAATTTATCGCATTGTCTGCCTCACTTCGGGCAATAGTGTCGGTTTATCACTTTGCCCATAGTACAATTAGTACATATTTGAATAAGTAAATTTAACACTGTCAGGCTATCCTTCAGTTCGGGCTGTAATTCAAATTATTTTAAATGCTGAATGGGAAGGAAGGTGTAAGAAGTTGACAAAGTTGTTATTTCATTATAGAGCGATTCAAGCTACATATTCTCCCAAAACTTGTCACTTGCTAAAAGATCAAATCTAGTTTTTTGGTTCAAAGTTGAGTTATTTTTAATCTTTACAAAAGTCCATAAGTCACACCAAGTGAAAAATGCTATGAACCTCATCTCTGCCCCAGTAACTTGTTCCTAAATTATTCATAATTGTAGAATGTAAAGAGATCAACTTTTTTATGGTTGACTAGAAGTAAGTTGCAAGTTGTTGGTGCAAAGTCACCAAAAAATCAATTTGGATCCTTCTGGTTGCCATAACTAGCAAGATGTCTTTGAAACATGTTGAAGGCATCTTAGATTATTAATTAAAACTGATGTACACTAAAAGGACACTTTATTTTAATTGGAGCCCTGTAACTCTGATTTAATGAGTTGTCTACATATAGAACCATTAGAAAACAAATATCATAGTTAGACCGGACCTGGAAAACGTGCCTGAACCTACGAACCTGGTTCGGGGGAAGCCTCTGCCAGCTCCATAGGAGCAATACATAAGGTTTGGGCAAATTTTATTAGATTCGGGGGAAGGTTACAACTTTTTCCAGGTCCGAGTTAGACTTTTGTTTAAGAATAAACTTGTACACAAAAATTTGAGTAAAACTTAATGTGTTAGAATACTATGTATCCATTTTGAGTAAATATTCATTCAATATTTTGTTAATTATGAAAATTAACCTGTATTTTGTACTGAGCATAAGCATTTACGTTGCCAAAGATCAGAAATCAGTGTCGGGCTAAAGTTTTTCAAGCAACACATCATTGAAAGGAGTGCTGATTTTATACCAGGTCCTACCGTAAAAGGTCTGTTGCTTTTAGTAATATAACTGGTGTTTGGGAGCAATAATTCTAAAAAAATTAGGTCGAGGATTGGGTTGCATTCACCATTTCCCATAACTTGATGCAATGAAGGTTACAAAACTTGACTCTCGCTGTTTCGTTTCAGGCCATCCTTCTCCAGTTAGTCACCGCTGTGGGTGCAGTCGCCGGAACAACCTGCAGTCTGTTTGCAGAGGGCATGGACAACCGATTCACGAATCTCATCCTCCCATTCACCGCGGGCGGGTTCATCTACATAGCGACGGTATCCGTGATCCCCGAACTTTTGCATGACACTAAATTCTGGCAGTCAGTCAAAGAAGTGATTGCTCTGCTTGTTGGAGTACTCATGATGGTTCTCATAGCGCAGTACGAATAGCGACTTCGTAAAAGGAGTGTTTTGATGAAAGATTTTTTGGTACTTATGTACTACGCTGTCGACTGCGCCGTAAATTTGAAAACATCGCCAAGCCCGTTAAATCCGCCTCTGATCTGAATACATCGCCAACATCGAAGTACCAAATTTAATTACTGATCAAATAATCAAATTCAAAAATTAAACTTAACAAAGCCGCAGAAATGCTATAATCAAATATTATGATAAATTATGATGTAATCAAATATTTTAATTATTTGGGTTGGCTAAACTCTTTCTTGTTAAAATTGAATTGAAAATACCGTGTCTCTAACAGATCTCATTTTCTATTCATCCCATTTTCAGTTTTGTATTTAGTTATTTTAAGTAAAACAAAAAACATCGATTATATTTGGTTGCCTCTATTTTCAAGAAACTGGATTTGGCAGTAACTTAAAACTCATCATAGAATTATGCCGTCACAGACTTCTAATATTGGCGTTAAAGCCACTTTTTGGTGACTTCGGCGATGTTTTTGGATTTAGCGGTGTACAGGTTGATGGCGTAGTACGCCAGTACCAATTTTTTTTACTCTGAGAATATTTTTTGTTAAGGACTACTGTTCTCTGTTGGTGGTTTGCGGACAGTGTTAAAAACTGCTTTTGAGAATCGCCATCCGTAAAAAGTTCATGCCAGGGGCCATTGTATTTAGTTTTCCTTTTCTAAAATGTATTTTTACTGAAAGAAGTTTTCGTGTAATTTACGGGTGGCTTTTTCTCGCCTCCTCTATCTTTACAAGTAATAAAACTAATTTTTCTTACATATTTTTTCATGATTTGTTTCAAATGAAAGGAATTTTACTTTTCTCTGAAGTTAGACATTGTTTTGCTTTCTTAAGGCAGATTCAATTGTCTGAGGTTAGTTAACAGGGTGGAGAGCAATCGGGAAAAGTCGAGGAATTTTGTGTTTCTGGAAAAGTAGGGGAATTTGTTCACCACTATCAACTTCAAATTAGAAGAATATTAAAGATTCTACAAGGAACTACTGTGTTAAAATGAAATACACACGTTTGAAAGGTAAATGCTGAGTTAGCAAGTAGTTTTCTATTTTCTAAAAAATTTCAGCTATCAAATAATAGCATTTTTTATGTAAATTATGTATATAATTTTAAAATTAATTTGTAGAATCTTAATGAGAATATTTTCATTAAGAAAATAGAATGAGATACAGTTAAAGTTATACATTTAGTGAGTGAAAATATAAAGATTTTGTTATATTTCAGTACCAAAGTCATAATAAGTGGGAAATAAATTGAATTGTAACTTTGGAATATTCTCATGATAGATATTATTCCCTCAATGCCAAATGAAATACTTTTGATCTTCACATAGGAAGTTTCGAGTTATGTGGTGGGGGAGTGTCAAAATGTTTTTGAGACTACTAACTCCAAAGAAATATAGCTTTCTAGATCCTAAAAATTATATTTAAATTATGAAGAACTTATTTGTATACTTTTGGCATTTACTGTTAGATCTAATAGTTATAAAAAAGGGGAGGTCAGGGGTAGAGAGCCTGTATACGACAGAGAGACGACAACTCGCTTAAAAGCGTCTCTGGGCATCCAATTCCGTCCAAACTGTATCATGCTGCCCCACGCTAATCCTATGGACGGAAACCTGTGGCGAACAGAAAACCTGTTTGTCGCCTCTCTCTCATACAGGCTCTCTAGTCAGGGGTTCTTTAAAAAACCTTAAAATGAGATATAACTACTTAATAAGGTGTAGTTGTTTAAAATTATCTCATTTTTGACATAATACAAAGTATGAAATTAAAATAAAATTTTTGAAGAAAGTTAAAAGTATAAATTAACTAGCAGTACCCGCCGTGCATTGCTACGTCTTAAATAGTTATGAAAACAAATTAACATTTACTGTTAGTATGTTATGCATAAAACAAAATTTTTGACATACACTTAGTGTTCTTTTTACGTCGAGTTCGGGATTGTTCAGGTGTCTCAGAACTTGGGATCTTGGACTGCTTTGGTGTCTCAGCAGCTCTGTGAGCTGCCTCAAGCTCCGCCTGTTCAAGTCTTCGCAGTTCGGCTTGTGGAAAAGTCTCGTTAAGTCTAGCTACTTTCATAGCTCGAGCTTTATTAGAGCTTTGGGAAATATTAGACTTAGGCTTTCGCGGTATAATTCTTAGGAGGTACTCTTTTCCTACACTTCCAAAAAACAAAATCTTGCTTCAAAACTAAATCACATCGTCCCGCGCAAAAACAAAATCACCTTTAAATTTGAAATTGAGAGACTTTTGTTGACCCATATCACCTTTAAATATTGAAATCAATAATTATGATGCCAAAAGAGTACAAAAACTGTCGAATTTGTTATTGGTATTAATACTAAAAATTAAATAAAACACAAAATAAGTAGATTTTGTTCCAATATTATTATTTTGAATTTATATAATTGTTTTTTTATGCTTCGAAATTGGTTTTCTATCCATTTTTTTGCTTTAATTTCAAAATTTCATAGAAAAGATATTAATAAAATTGCCTAGTAACTACAACACTGGTACTACTAAAGTTTACTATTATTGGCTTGCATGACTGGTAAAACAGGTTTTCAAACACAGAAAATAAGTGAAAAAAGAAGGAAAAATTGGAAAAAAGAATGAAGGACCGATTTTCTCTTTATAAATTATAGCCTATGTGTTATTCTGATGTATAAGCTACATTATTGTAAAATTTCATTAAAATCCATTCAGTAGTTTTTGCGTGAAAGAGTAACAAACATACAGACAAACATTCACAATTATAATAGTAGTAGGATTTACTGTTGGTAGTTTTCGTGGAATTTTATTGAGAATATTCTCATGAAGGGAAAATAATAATGAATCTAAATTTAAAATTATGCAAACAAAAATTTTAGACAAACTATTCTTTCAGAAATAATTTTTTAGCAGAAAGTAAAATAAACTGCATATGTAATGATACTGAGTAATTTAGAGTTCTTTGAGAATATTCCCACCGTACATTATTCTCTGTAAGTAAAATAAATATTAAAAAATTATTTCAAATATTTTTCTCAACACAGATAATGAGATAATTCTAATGCGATAGCCCTTTCTTTTGTGAATATTCTAATATTACTAAGTCATAGCTGCCAAGTACTCCGATTTTATCGGAGTTACTCCTATTTTTGGTTTCTTCTCCGGTAATCCGATTTTCCCCTAAAAACTCCGATTTTACGATTTAAAAAAAAAACAAGTTGTAATCGTAAGTAAGAAGTTTTAAGAGTAATGAGTGAAATGTATTAATTAAATAGTACATTTTCTTTTTAAAGTTTTATTTTTCCAAAAAAAGCATTAATTTCTATTTTGGTTATGAAGCAGGAACCACAGGGCTCGTACATGTCCTGATATTCCTTAATTTCCTGAAATCTCAAAAAGCGTCCTGAAAAGTCCTGAAAAAACGTAATTTACCCCGATTTTCCTGATATTTTTTCGAAAGTCTAAATATCAATTGTATACTAAGACCGCTTAGTTTTTATTGTGTAAGAACTGTGTGTTTACCAGGTATTTTTATTGGGATATTTTAAACATTTTGAGGTTTTTAACCTAATTTTTTCATTAGTGATGAGGAATTTCATTTATTTTGATTAAGACTAGAATTAATCTGAATGCTTAGAGTGCAATATCTATTGTAAGCTATTGTTTTGTGATAATATTGTGCAATTGGGATTTATAACCAAGATATTTTCATTTTTTTTCTTCCATGTGTTTTGATATAATGGGAAGATATTAATGATCACATCATTTCTAAGAATCTTAACATTCGATTGAAAGAACTTTACTTTCTTCATGCATAGAGTTAATTGTGCAAGATCTATATGTTTATCAGGAATATTTATGTGATATTTTAAACACATTATGGAGTGCATAACCCAGTGGTTCCCAAAGTGGGTTCCACGAAAAAATTTAGGGGTTCCATGGGACCATATTTATTTCATTAAAAAAATCAGAATGGTGTAAAAAAAATAAGAATGGACAGCGCCGCCCCCCTTGGACCCAAAAGTGTTCTCAAAATGAGTTAAAACCCTTACTTTTACCAGTCGAATTTCAAAATCTTTTCTGGGGGAGGAACCCCAGACCCCCCCCGAGGTATCACAAGGGGATCTTGCGCGATACTTTTTGGAAAATCCCTTACATTTTGACATTTTTGTCAAAAAATAAAGATGGAAAATTCCCCTCTTGGCCCCTAAAAGCGTCTTAAAATGAGTTAAAACTCTACTTTTACAGGTCAAATTTCAAAATTTTTTCTGGGGGAGGACCCCCATACCCTCCAGTGGTACCAGAAGGGGATCTTGCTTGATACTTTTCGAAAATCCCCAAGATTTTGACAAAAGGTAAAAATCGTTGATTAAAAAATATTCAGGGTTCCGCGATCATTGGTACCAAATTTGGGGGTTCCACGACCAAAATAGTTCGGGAACCACTGGCATAACCTAATGCTTAGTAAGTAACTGGCAGAAAAAAACTTAAGTTTATTAATATTTGTTTTGAAGGAAAAGTACTCAAGTTTTATGTTAGGGATTTTATAATCAAGATTGAAATAAAAAACTCCTTTGTGCGAAAATGAATTCTAATTTTGTTAGTTATGTAGTTCTTGTTAATAATTATATTTACAGAGGCCTGGGCGAATTTATGGCAAGCTCAGTTGAGCTGACAGGTCCTTAGGGTTGTAATTAATACATTCTCAAAAGGGTAGGGGTTTCAGTGGGTTTCCTCATCTTAAGACCCTGCTTGCTTTGTTTGTCAAGCTTGCCATAAAACTTACCAGCTTCCAAAGTAAGTCTGGAGTGTACTTTGAACTAACTCTAAATATTACTTTTAAAATTAAGATAGTTTAGGTAGTTTTTAATTTCACGCACATGATGGATAACATTCTGGTTAAGGAAAAAGTAAACGCTACATTATAATATCCAAAATGTCCTGAAATTTTGTCCTGAATTTTTTATAAAAATGTGTCCTGAAATTTTTTGAGGGTCTGTACGAGGCCTGGAACCATGATTAATCGTTTTGGAAGCCTTTGGCTGTAACTTATGGATGATTTTGTTGTCATCTACTTTAAGGGGGTGTTTTTGTTTCTTCATAGACATTGTTTTAGGGTTTTATCTAAATTATTTGTGCTTCGTAGTTCTACTATGAACTAAAATGGCGCCTTAAATTTTAAATTGTGACTGTAAAAAAGGTGAGTATGCTTCCATGTGTAAGTCCATGAAAGTACTCCGATTTTTTCCTCCATCAGGTTGGCAGCTATGCTAAGTTTTATCAAAATTAGCTAAATGTCAGGTTTAAAAGGTCCATGAATTTGACAACTATTGGTATTACCTTTGCTTCCAACAACTAGATGAAAAGAATTTCGACTCTTCTCTTAATTGTATGAGTATTTTCTCATAAGTAAACTTGTTTCTAATACTTTAAAAATATTTTTTACTCAATGAAAATTACTTATTTAAAAAAAATCTAGCGAAATAATGAAATTACGATTTAGAGAATATTCCCTGAACAAAAGGGAACTTTTTTTAATTTCAGGCTTTAACACTAATAGTCCAGTAACTTAATACATTTACAGTATGCGTCAAATCCGGTAGTTCTGATTTTTTGCAGACTTGTTTATGATGTTGGTCTAATGAATAATCCAAGTTTGTGACCTCGAGCGCCGAACGGAACTTTGTCAAAAATCGAACAAACCAAGAAAAAATCGATTTTTTTTTCACATTTTGGCGATTTTAACCCTAAACGACTAATTTTTAAAAAAACTTTCGTATTACAAAGTTAAAGCAAACAAAATTTCCTACAAAATGCACTCATCAACTTTGATTTTATGAAGAGTGGTTTTGCCGCTAGAGCGCGCTGAAAAACATCGATTTTTTGGCCTTTCAGCAAAAAAAAAAAGGAAAATGGGTGCTTCTACCATCTACAAAATGAAAACTATTCAAGTTATCAACAAAAATTTTATACCACGTGAAAGAGCATTTAATTTTCTATAAATAACGTGCTTTTTATTATCATTTTTTTAGAAGAGGGGAGGGAGTGAGGAAAAGATCGATAATAAAACTGTTACACCTCGCAGACCAAACGGACTTATGCGGTTGTAAATATGCAATCAGCGCTTTATTTCCGGTATATTACCAATAAAATGGGTTGTTTTGGATTCATTGATGACTAAGCATGCTTAAAAAAATAAATTTTTAAATTTATTTATGAAATATTAGGCGTTTTAGGCGGAAGTTCGATCAATATTTTAAATTCATATATTAAATTATGGTAGTGTTTTAATGAACGAATTTATATGTGTTTTGCATCGCTAAATCCGAATTTAAAGTGTATTTTCATTTTGAAAGTCATCTCCACATCAAAAATTGCACAAAAACTCAAATTCTTGCTCTTTTTTTTTCGGTTTTCAGCAATTTTCGAAGCAAATATTCCTTTTACGAAAAATATCACGAAACCAAATTAAAGAACGTAGAACTTCCAATCAGATACATTGGTTCATTTTTCTTTTGCAAAGAGCGGGGTACGTTTTATAGCGTTTTGAAGTGTAGCGATTTTTTTGTTTTTCTACAAAAAAGTAGTGAACGCTCGATTTACCCCACTACACCTCTACATAAAACAAGTTACCGAAAAATAGTTTATACCACATGAAAGTACATTTAATTTTCTACAAAATGCACTACTTAACTTTGATTTTATGATAAAAGGTATTGATGTTAGAGCTCGCTAAACTACAGCGGTTTCTTGACGTCACACAAAAACATGAAACTATCTTTTTTTCAAAACGCTATAAAATGTACACCGCTCTTTGCAAAAGAAAAATGAACCAACGTATCTAATAGGAAATTTTACTTTCTTTAATTTGGTTTCATGATATTTTTCGTTAAAGGAATATTTATTTCAAAAATCGATGAAAAACCGAAAAAAAAGCAAAAATTTGAGATTTTTTGCAATTTTTTATGTGAAGATGACTTTTAAAATGAGAATAAACTTTAAATTCGGATTTAGCGATGCAAAACACATATAAATTCGTTCATTAAAACACTCCCATAATTTAATATATGAATTTAAAATATTGATCGAAATTCCGCCTAAAACGCCCAATATTTCATAAATAAATTTTTAAATTTATTTTTTAAGCATGTTTAGTCATCAATGAATCCAAAACAACCCATTTTATTGGTAATATACCGGAAATAAAGCGCTGATTGCATGTTTACAACCGCATAAGTCCGTTTGGTCTGCGAGGTGTAACAGTTTTATTATCGATCTTCTCCTCACTCCCTCCCCTCTTCTAAAAAAATGATAATAAAAAGCAGTTTATTAATAGAAAATTAAATGCTCTTTCACGTGGTATATAATTTTTGCTGATAACTTGAATAGTTTTCATTTTGTAGATGGTACAAACACCCATTTTCCTTTTTTTTGCTGAAAGGCCAAAAAATCGATGTTTTTCAGCGCGCTCTAGCGGCAAAACCACTCTTCATAGGATCAAAGTTGATGGGTGCATTTTGTAGGAAATTTTGTTTGCTTTAACTTTGTAGCACGAAAGTTTTTTCAAAAACTAGTCGTTTAGGGTTAAAATCGCCAAAATGTGAAAAAAAATCGATTTTTTCTTAGTTTTTTCGATTTTTGACAAAGTTCCGTTCGGCGCTCGAGGTCACAAACTTGGATTATTCATTAGACCAACATCATAAACAAGTCTGCAAAAAATCAGAACTACCGGATTTGACGCATACTACCCAATGGTAAAAAACGACAAAGTTACTGGACTATAATACTACAAGACCATTTCATATTACCAAGCAGATTTACTTTTATTTTCATTTATCAGTAAAAAAGAATATTATCGATTATTCTCAAAATTCTCGCCCATGGTGAATATTCTCGCTTTACATCTCTAGTAAATATAACAAATATTAATTTTAAAATCTTTAAAAAAAATTATAATTCCTTTGCCGGTTCAAGCCTCAAAACCCCATGTTACGTTTTCCGCTCCCTCCATCCATTTTCTTGTAACCTCTTCCTTCCCCCTTTGGGATTGTCGAATTTCTGCCTTCTGCCTTTAGCTAATTGTAGCCGAGCTATCGGCTACAATTAGCCGGATGCTCGTAGCAAGAAGTAAGTAGCGCCAACCACAGTTAACATCAAGATAGAAAAAGCTAAAGTAGTCTAAGCGGTACAAGTTGAAACACTGCACTTTTTGCCACTTGGTACACTGATTCCGGGAACCATAAGAATGAGTTATCGATCAGGAGTCCGCCTCAATTTCCCTTAGAATTTAAAATATTTAACTTTTTGTGAAATTTTTAAATTCGCGTTTTACACCTTAACTATCAAACTTTTCAACATGTAAGGTGACTTTTCTATACAATTTGAGGTCGTAGATTACAAATATGAAGTCAACAATTTCATAATGATGCTATTTGATATGTTTAAAAAAACTAAATTTAAAAACTTCAAAAACACAATGTTAAACATAAGTTGGTATCATGGAATTTTTACCACATATTAAGCTATTTGTAACTTTAAAAAATCCAAAATTTCAAAGCTTTACCTTTTAGTACAGGAAAACGGTAGTTTTTTTAAAAAAAATCATATAGAAGTTTTTTTTTCGACGGTTTTGCATGTTTTCGGGGGCGCTGATTACGAATATGAAGTTTGCTCCCACGTGGGGGGTCGGCTTCATATCGAAAATCGCAAAAAATCGATAATTTTTTGCTCTTTTTTCGATTCTTCGCTTTTATTTGAAAAACTATAAATTTCTCGAAGATAATTTCAATTACAAAGTTGAAGTAAACAAAATTTCCTACAAAATGCACTATTCAACTTTGATTTTCTGAAGAGTGGTTTTGCCGCTAGAGCGCGCTGAAAAACATCGATTTTTTTGCCTTTCCACAAAAATGAGGAAAACGCGCGCTTCTACCCTCTACAAAATGAAAACTATTCACGTTATCAACAAAAATTTTATACCACGTGAAAGAGCATTTAATTTTCTATAAATAACGTGCTTTACATTATAATTTTTTTAGAAGGGGGGAGGGAGTGAAGGAAAGATCGATAACAAAACTGTTGAGCCTCGCAGACCAAACAGACTTTTGCGGTTGTTAATCTGCAATTTTCTCTTTATTTCCTGTATATTACCAATTAATTGGGTTGTTTTGGATTCATTGATGAATAACCATGCTCAAAAAAATAAGTTTTTAAATTTATTTATGAAATATTGGGTTTTTAGGCGGAATTTCAATAAATTTTTTAAATTAATATATTAAATTATTGGAGTGTTTTAATGAACGAATTTATATGTTTTTTGCATCGCTTAATCTGAATTTCAAGTTTATTTTAATTTTAAAAGTCATCTTCGCATCAAAAATTGGAAAAATATTAAAATTTTACTCTTTTGTTAGGTTTTTCATCGATTTTCTAAACAAATATTCATTTTAGGAAAAATAGCTTAATACCAAATTAATGTACGTGAAATGTCCTATAAGATGCACTGGTTCATTTCTATTTTGCGTGGAGTGGTGTACGTTTTATAGCGTTTTGAAGAAAAGCAATTTTCATGTTTTTCTACAAAAAAGTGATGAATGCTCGATTTCTCCCACTACAGCTCTAAATAAAATCAAGTTACCGACAAATAGTTTATGCCAAATGAAAGTACATTTAATTTCCTACAAAATGCCCTATTTAACTTTAATTTTATAATGAGAGGTATTTACGCTAGAGAGCTCTGAATTACAGCTGTTTCCTGACAACACAAAAACATGAAAATTGCTTTTCTTCAAAACGCTATAAAACGTACACCGCTCCACGCAAAATAAAAATAAACCAGTGCATCTTATAGGAAATTTTACGTACATTAATTTGGTTTTGAGGTATTTTACCTAAAATGAATATTTGTTTAAAAAATCGATGAAAAACCTAACAAAAGAGAAAAATTTTAATATTTTTTCCAATTTTTGATGCGAAGATGACTTTTAAAATTAAAATAAACTTGAAATTCAGATTAAGCGATGCAAAAAACATATAAATTCGTTCATTAAAACACTCCAATAATTTAATATATTAATTTAAAAAATTTATTGAAATTCCGCCTAAAACACCCAATATTTCATAAATAAATTTAAAAACTTATTTTTTTGAGCATGGTTATTCATCAATGAATCCAAAACAACCCAATTAATTGGTAATATACAGGAAATAAAGAGAAAATTGCAGATTAACAACCGCAAAAGTCTGTTTGGTCTGCGAGGCTCAACAGTTTTGTTATCGATCTTTCCTTCACTCCCTCCCCCCTTCTAAAAAAATTATAATGTAAAGCACGTTATTTATAGAAAATTAAATGCTCTTTCACGTGGTATAAAATTTTTGTTGATAACGTGAATAGTTTTTATTTTGTAGAGGGTAGAAGCGCGCGTTTTCCTCATTTTTGTGGAAAGGCAAAAAAATCGATGTTTTTCAGCGCGCTCTAGCGGCAAAACCACTCTTCAGAAAATCAAAGTTGAATAGTGCATTTTGTAGGAAATTTTGTTTACTTCAACTTTGTAATTGAAATTATCTTCGAGAAATTTATAGTTTTTCAAATAAAAGCGAAGAATCGAAAAAAGAGCAAAAAATTATCGATTTTTTGCGATTTTCGATATGAAGCCGACCCCCCACGTGGGAGCAAACTTCATATTCGTAATCAGCGCCCCCGAAAACATGCAAAACCGTCGAAAAAAAAACTTCTATATAAAAATTTTTAAAACGTCACTTTTTAGCACCGTTTTCCTGGGTTATTTATTATTCACCGAGATATGAGACTATAAATTTGGAAAATTTTCAAAATGGCGGTCATGCTTGATGCGACTATACTTATCGAAAACTTCCCATAACTCGGTAAATTATTATTCAAAATGAAAAGTTAAAACCTTTTTTGAAAGAAAGGCAATGACACTACACTATTAAGACATTAAAAGAGCAATTAAACCACTTTAAGTTGGTTTTAAATGAACTCTAAGACAGATTAATACTTAATACTATGAGAAGCATGTTAAAAGCTTTAAAAAATGCTTTCTTGGTGAAAAATTGTTCTAAATTTTTTAATAAATGTTCACCCTGATATAAATATGCGACATTAAACCAATTAAAGGAAAATTTTGCCTTACAAGCGCCTGAGTCCAAACGCGAAAATAAATACCTAATAAACGCGCGCTTCAAATAAACTTTTTCTGTCAAAGAATCAGATTTTCTAACAACATTTTTGCTACTTAACTTCAAGTTTTAAAAACAAGCATCCCTTATCTTTTGTATCAGAAAAAAATATGCTTAAAATATAATTTTTCAGATTAGAAATTACCTTTCAAATGAGTATTTTCTAGACAAACCTTTACTTACTGCGTTAAAACATGAAATATCAATGAGATTCATAATATATTAGAATATGTTATACAGGGTGAATCAGAAATAATCATCAATAATTTGGGGGAGGTAGAGGGGGCTTAGACAAGCATATTTCGAATATGGATGGTGGGGTGCAGCCTTACCGTTAAAGAGCTAGGACCTAATGTAGTGCGAGCGCGTTTCAAAAGGCCGTTTTTAGAAGGCCCGTGTGACGAAACAAAACATAATAAAATTATAAAATCTATTGTAAGGAAGTATCCCTACTACTTACACCGTGAATTCGATAGAATTTGAACCACTTGCTAAACCGTGGGGTGAGTTTTAAAACGTGTAATATTAATATCTTATTTAAACAATGGAGTTCCCTTAATAGTCCAGTAACTTGGTACTTTTTTCAGGAAAAAAATACAGAAGTTTTTTTCTCGATGGTTTTATATGTTTTCGAGGGTGCTGAATCCGAATCTGAACTTTGCACACAAAATTTCGAATGGCATTTTGGTGAAAATTCGAAAAAAACCTCAAATTTCACCTCATTTTTCGGTTTTTTGTTTGTAGAACGGAAAGTATGGGTTTCTCATGAAAATGTTAAAAACAAAAAATAAAGATGATAAAACAGGCTACAAAATTGTCAAATAAACTTTTTGTAAGACTAATAGTTCAGAGCACGTTGAAAATAGGGCAAAATTTGCACCTGCGGGTAAAAATCCAGAAAATCGAACTTTCATCTAAAAAATAAAGTATTTTTTAAATAAGGTACTTTAAAAACTAGTTTTATAATGTTTCACATGAAATAAACCATCTATTTAGTCTATTAATTAGTATTTAAATGCATTTTCCTTCAGAACGCAATTTCAATAGAAGACAATGGTGTAATGATAAGTAAGTCGCTTGTTGAAGAAAATATACAGAGGTTTTTTTCTCTACGGTTTTATATGTTTTCGAGGGTGCTGAATCCAAATCTGAACTTTGCATACAAAATTTCGAATGGCATTTTGATAAAAATTCGAAAAAACGCTAAAATTTCACCCCATTTTTTGGTTTTTTGCTTGTAGAACGGAAAGTGTGGGTTTCTCGTGAAAATGTCAAAAGTAAAAAATAAAGATGATAAAACAAGCTATAAAATTGTTATTAACAATTATTTTGTCCGACTAAGTTTGGCCACTAGAGCGCGTTGAAAAAAGGGCAAAATTCGCCCTGGTGGTGGAAAAATCCAGAAAATTACCGTTATATTCCTAAAAAAAGTCATATTTCGATTTAGATAACTAAGAAAAACTACATTTATAATTTCTTACATGTTATAATCCTAATATTTATCTCAAATATTATTTATTCAATGAATGTTCTTTAGGAATTCCATCCCAAAAACGCAGGTTTTTTGGCAAAGAAAAATCCAGTTGCTATTTTCTTTTTTGTCCTAGGCACCAATGAGGAAGTTGCATGATTTTTTTTTATTTTTTTAATCGATTCCTCTTGCAAAAATAAGCTACTACCCAAAATTTGAGGCCGATCGAGAAATTTTTTGATTGTCAAAAAAATTAACAAAAATCCCCTTTTTAAAAGCGCGCGAAAACGCCAAGAGTTTGGATGTGACGTCATCTTATACTAAACATTGTTGTAAAGCAATGGAGTTGATGGTATAATTGTTGACGTCATCTTATAGTTTAAACAATAAACGTTTTCAGTCACGTGTTTTTTCTCGACTTTTAAATTAAAATATTTAATTACCTGTAAATTTTTTTAAAAAACTGACTAGATATTTCATTTTACCATACAAAAAACCACACGGAACACTTGTTTGTTTTTGAAAATCTGACACATGCAACTTCCTTTTTCCTAATGAAAACTTTTGTTAAGCATTAAAAGTTAATTTTTTATCTACTACACTCATTGCTTTTTACATTATCCTCTCCTGCTCACAATCTTATAAAATCTATGAATAATTTTTCTTTCTGGAACACTATATTTTTCTGTTGTAGATTATAAAAACTCCTCGCATGATTATTAGTAATGATACCAAAATTCACACAATAACTTCTAGACACCTGCAATTATAATATTTAAATATCAGTTTCTACACCCAGGAACGTGAATCCAATTGATTTGTTATAGGGATGAAATTAAGCATAACTTGGTTATAACATAAAATTACATGGTCACAGAAAATTATCCTAATATATTCTTTAAAGTGATGAACATAATGGTTTTATCTATTCGGGAATGGGGTTATGTCATGTAAGAAATTATAAATGTAGTTTTTCGTAGTTATCTAAATCGAAATATGACTTTTTTAGGAATGGGTAATTTTCTGGATTTTTCCACCGCCGCGCCAGGACGAATTTTTGCCCCTTTTTTCAACGCGCTCTAGTGGCCAAACTATTAATCGGACAAAATAATTGTAAAAGACAATTTTATAGCTTGTTTTATCATCTTTATTTTTTACTTGTAACATTTTCACGAGAAACCCATACTTTCCGTTCTACAAGCAAAAAACCAAAAAATGGGGTGAAATTTTAGCGTTTTTTCGAATTTTCACCAAAATGCCATTCGAAATTTTGTATGCAAAGTTCAGATTTGGATTCAGTCCCTCGAAGACATTTCAAACCTTTGAGAAAAAACTTCTGTATGTTTTCTTCAACAAGCGACTTACTTATCATTACACCATTGTCTTCTATTGAAATTGCGTTCTTATGGAAAATTACTGAGGAAAATGCATTTAAATATACTAATAAATAGACTAAATAGTTGGTTTATTTCATGTGAAACATTATAAAACTAGTTTTTAAAGTACCTTATTTAAAAAAATACTTTATTTTTTAGATGAAAGTTCGATTTTCTGGACAGTCTGACAAAAAAGTTGTAATTGACAATTTTGTAACTTGTTTTATCATCTTTATTTTTTGTATTTAATATTTTCATGAGAAACCCATACTTTCCGTTCTACAAACAAAAAACCAAAAAATGAGGTGAAATTTGAGGGTTTTTTCGAATTTTCACCAAAATGCCATTCGAAATTTTGTATGCAAAGTTCAGATTCGGATTCAGCACCCTCGAAAACATATGAAACCGTCGAAAAAAAACTTCTGTATTTTTTTCCTGAAACACCCTATTTTTGACACCAAGTTACTGGACTATAATGGTATTTGAAAAAAATGATGATCGGGGAAGGAATTTTCAATGATCAAACAGTTTCAATGATGAATGTTACAATCATTGAAAATTCCTTCCCCGATCATCATTTTTCTAAATACGATTAAGGGAACTCCATTCTTTAACTAAAAGATTAATATTGCACTTTTGAAACTCACTCCACAGTTTAGAAAGTGGTTCAAATTCTATCGAATTCATGGTGTAAGTAGTAGCGTTACTTCCTTACCTCATACAATAGAATTTTTCATTTTATTGTGTTTTGTTTCGTCCCACTGGCCTTCTAAAAACGGCCTTTTGAAACGTACTCCCACAACATTAGGTCCCAGCTCAGGCATGACCAACCCGCGGGACGCATGCGGCCCTCCGGGTCATTTTGTGCGGCCCGCGAAGCTCTCTGAAAACTCTCCAAAAAGTAGCTTCAAAACACTTTTTAGCACACTAAAATTCAAAATTTTTTGGGGGGAGAACCCCCGACCCCCCATATACTTCTTAGTGTATTCTGTGCACCTAATATCCTAAAATTTTATATGCGGCCCGCGAGAGTATTGTGGTTTTCCAAAGTGGCCCTCAACAACATTTGGGTTGGCCACCCCTGTCCTAGCTCTTTAACGGTAAGGCTGCTCCCCACCATCCCTATTCAAAATATGCTTGCTTAGGGCCCCTTTACCTCCCCCTCAATTATTGATGATTATTTCTGAATCACCCTGTATACATTTAAACTTACCGAACACTTTTGAACTATTATAGTAATCGTTGTGTATTTGAAAATCGAGTAAGGGTAATACATCTAATCCTTTCCTATATGGTAATACATAACACCATTTAAACTTAAACATTTTGTTTTTAATCAGTATATAAAATAAATTGAGACTGTATGCGTCCTGCTAGTTTGCTACAAGACTACTTAAATTATACCACCCTTATAATGAATAATAGTATTTTCAACTTAGTAGAAACTTATAGTATTTTCAAGTGCTTGTTTACTTACCTACAACTTTATTATTAGTTTTAATATCTTTAGATTTATTAGAAATTAAGGCTATCGGGAAGTAAGGCTTTCTTCTTATTTTAAATAAAGTCGTAGAGACAATATATTTTTCCTGTAAAAAACATTAAATGTGTACCATGATCGATCAAGAATTTTTTTTCTTTTAAGAAACGTATGCCTCTCTTGAGAATTGGTATATTTTCTATATTAGCTAGATTTAAAAAAATAAAGCATGTACATTGCCTATACTCCTTTCAGTAGGTAATTACAGCACTAAGATAAGAATTTCTTTAATTATATAAAGAGTTAAAGGTTATGTATAAAATAGCCTTTTTTAGGATTTAAAATTATTTATTTATTCCTTTGGCACAAATTTAAAAGTATTTGATTTAATTCTTGAATTTAACGTAAAAGGTTAAGTTATAGGTTTTCATCTGAATTTTGGCATTCGCCTCTACAATTCAGGACCATTAGTGTACATGATGGTATTCCTGAAGATTTGCAGGAATACCTTGCATAATCTATTTCCGCATAACTTCTATGCTTTCTAATTTAAAAAAATCATAAAAACAGCAAATACACAACGATTACTAATTGTTAAAAAGTTTTCTGTAAGTTTAAATGTGTATATAACATATTCTAATACATTATGAATCTCATTGATATTTCATGTTTTAACGCAGTAAGTAAAAGTTTGTCTAGAAAATACTCATTTGAAACGTAATTTCTAACCTGAAAAAATGTATTTTAAGCATTTTTTCTGATACAAAAGATAAAGGATGTTTGTTTTTTAAACTTGAAGTTACGTGGCTAAAATGTTGTTAGAAAATCATAATAGAAAGCACGATTTTGTGATTCTTTGACATAGTCCAAGAAAGTTAAGGGTTGAGGTGGAACAAATTGTAAAAGAAAGTTTGAAGAGTGATTCTTATAGGAAATTTTCCGTAGAAAACGATGGTGAAACGTAAACCAAAATTAACCTCGTCCTTTAGCCAATATGGCGGATTTTCCAAAATGGCGGACACTCGTTTTTAACTTATAACTTCCTAAAAAATGTTAATAAAATTATGATTTCTGCAGTAAATGATTAGAATTTAGTAGCAAAAACAATGGGGAGCTGTTTTTTTCTCTTACGATTTGTCATTTATCCAATATGGCGGATTTTCCAAAATGGCGTCCACTAATGTTTATAATAAAAAAATTTATGATTATAAATTCGTAATTTTTTCAGGATATGGTAAGAATTAAGTCATAATAATATTCATATCAATTTCCTTTCCTCAATGTATCAAATATGGCGGATTTTTCAAAATGGCGGACAATCGTGTTTTACTAATATGCTAAAATTCGTTAATAAAATAAAACTTTTGCTGTAAATTATTAGAATTTAGTAGCAAAAATAATGTGGAACTGTTTTTTGTCTCTTACGATAAGCCATTTATCCAATATGGCGGATTTTCCAAAATGGCGTCCACCTAATGTTTAAAATAAATAAATTATGATAATTAATTCGTAATTTTTACAGGATACGGTTAGAATTAAGTCATAATAATATTGATAAAAGTTTCCTCCCCCTCAATGTATCAAATATGGCGGATTTTCCAAAATGGCGGCCACTTATTAAGAGCCTTTTTATTTTTAATTTTTTTTTCTTAATAATTATAAATATTAAATGTTATTAGGTAAAATATAAGCAGAATACTTCTATTTTACTAAAGTTTACTGGTAAATAATGTTAAAGGTAGGTAGAAATTCAAAAATTACCATTTACCACTAAGTTTGAAATATGGGGCCGCCTTTTTGGAAATTATTTCTATGTATCGCAAAATCTTGGTTAATATACTATTTTATAGGTAATTTAATATATAAATATTTATGTTATGCCAAAATAAAATTTATTTATATGTAAAAACGTTAAAAATAAAAAGGCTCTAAATATGTGGCCGCCATTTTGGAAAATCCGCCACATTTGATACATTGAGGGGGAGGAAACTTTTATCAATATTATTATGACTTACCGTAATTTCGAGCATATAGTCCGCACCATCGTATAGTCCGCAGACACGATTTTATGTAAAAATTTTTTCAAAAATAGTCAGATAGTCCGCACCACCGGATAGTCCGCGGGCTATACGTTCGAAATTACGTTATTTTATAATACGGCAATATTAATGGAAAAGAAAAAAAGAACTAAGTATAAATAGAAAAAAGTACTTATACTTACTAATGTACCTTCAGAAATAAAACGCTTAATACAAATAAAAAACAGTGCTTACTAATTAATCATATTTTAATTAATCACAAATTCTACTACATTAACGAAAACCATTACATTAACATTATATTTGATCCATCGGCAGTTCAGGACAGCGTGTTTTTTAAATTTCAACGATTTTAACCGTGAAAAACTAGCGTATTATCCGCACTGGTGGATAGTCCGCAGCTTCAAAAATTTGACTTTTAAACACAGATAGTCCGCGGACTATATGCTCGAAATTACGGTAATTCTAACCATATCCTGTAAGAATTACGAATTGATTATCCTAATTTATTTATTTTAAACATTAGGTGGACGCCATTTTGGAAAATCCGCCATATTGGATAAATGGCTTATCGTAAGAGACAAAAAACAGTTCCACATTATTTTTGCTACTAAATTCTAATAATTTACAGCAAAAGTTTTATTTTATTAACGAATTTTAGCATATTAGTAAAACACGATTGTCCGCCATTTTGAAAAATCCGCCATATTTGATACATTGAGGAAAGGAAATTGATATGAATATTATTATGACTTAATTCTTATCATATCCTGAAAAAATTACGAATTTATAATCATAATTTTTTTTATTATAAACATTAGTGGACGCCATTTTGGAAAATCCGCCATATTGGATAAATGACAAATCGTAAGAGAAAAAAACAGCTCCCCATTGTTTTTGCTACTAAATTCTAATCATTTACTGCAGAAATCATAATTTTATTAACATTTTTTAGGAAGTTATAAGTTAAAAACGATTGTCCACCATTTTGGAAAATCCGCCATATTGGCTAAAGGACGAGGTTAATTTTGGTTTACGTTTCACCATCGTTTTCTACGGAAAATTTCCTATAAGAATCACCCATCAAACTTTCTTTTACAATTTGTTCCACCTCAACCTCTTTTTTGAGCTAACTTTCTTGGACTAACAGAAAAAGTTTATTTGAAGCGCGCGTTTATTAGGTATTTTCGCGTTTGCACCCAGGCGCTTGTAAGACAAAATTTTCCTTTCAATGGTTTAATGTTGCATATTTATATCAGGGTGACATTTAATAAAAAATTTAGAATATTTTTTTACCAAGAAAGCATTTTTTTAAAGCTTTTAACATGCTTCTCATAGTAAAGTATTAATCTGTCTTAGAGCTTATTTAAAACCAACTTATCGTTGTTTAATTGCTCTTTTAATGTCTTAATAGCTTAGTGCCATTGCCTTTCTTTCAAAAAAGGTTTTAACTATTCATTTTGAATAATAATTTACCGAGTTATGGGAAGTTTTCGATAAGTAGTCGCATCAAGCATGGCCGCCATTTTGAAAATTTTCCAAATTTATAGTCTCATATCTCGGTGAATAATAAAGGTAAAGCTTTGAAATTTTGGATTTTTTAAAGTTTCAAATAGCTTAATATGTGGTAAAAATTCCATGATACCAACTTATGTTTAACATTGTGTTTTGAAGATTTAAAATTTTTAAATTTAGTTTTTTTAAACATATCAAATAGCATCATTATGAAATTGTTGACTTCATATTTGTAATCTACGACCTCAAATTGTATAGAAAAGTCTGTAGTGTTCATCACTATGTAATGTCCTACTTGAAGTAATATCTATTTGAGGCTAATCAGAAGGTAAGGTGCAAGCTGAATAAATCCATTCCTTAGTAACAAAAACAATTTATTAAAAACATTAAGGTTAAGAAAGGGGCACGCAGGCCGGCCGGTGCAAAGTGAACAAGAAAAGCAAAGAATGAAAATTTACAGTCCTTTTTGAGTCTTTTTTTGAAAATTTACAGTCCTTGAGCATATGAGCATATTCACCGCTGCCACTGGCGAGAAGCAGGAACTGTTGAATGAGTGTACGCGCTCGGGAGTCGAACGCACACACGGAATCGAACACACACATCGCTGGAATCGAATCCGCCGCCACAAGTCACCTTACATGTTGAAAAGTTTGATAGTTAAGGTGTAAAATGCGAATTTAAAAATTTCACAAAAAATTAAATATTTTAAATTCTAAGGGAAGTTGAGGCGGACTCCTGATCGAAAACTCATTCTTATGGTCCCTGGAATCAGTGTACCAAGAGGCTTACCATCATCAAAAAGTGCAGTGTTTTGCCCTTTTTCGTCGTGTACCGCTTATACTACAGCTAGGCTTTCGCTGCGCAGACATCTGCTGAAGGTGTCCTTGAATGCCTGCCGGAACTTGACCGACATCAGCTGGTAGAGGATGGGGTTAATGGTGACGGTCAGGTAGGGGGTAACCCCAGAGATGTAGTACAGGATGTTGGAGACGAACACCAGGGTGGGCTTCTGGTAGATGTTGTAGACATAGTTGTAGACGACCAGGAGCCTATGGGCGTGGTAAGGATACCAGCAGATGAAGAAGGATATGACCACGGCGACTGGAAGGAAAGGAGTTACTAGTGTGAGGGATACATCGAGAACAAAAGACCATAACGGCCGCATTCTGTGCTACGCTACCTGACCAGCGGTTAGAGATGTAAAATTCCCACATTTTTTGGGAGGCGGGAAAAAACCCGGGATTTTTGGGAATAAACCGGGAATTTTAGGGGAACATTGGGAATTTTGACCGTAAACAAACACAACGATATTTCACCATTAGTTTTCATTTCCTAGGACTTTTGAGGAGTTAGACAATTTTAAACATGATCAAACACTAGTAATTGATAGTTCTTTCTATAAACTATTTAGATTATTTCAGGAGGTTTATAATATTATATCGCTTCTGTTTTTAGCTTAAACCGAAATCCAAGTCTTAGAATTAAAATTAACCTTAAAATTATACAAATTATAGTACTATGACATATGAAAAATACTTGAAATCATTTACCTTTTACAAAAAGCTAAAGAATCAAAATTCCCAAAATTTCACTCTAAAATCTCAAAACTGGAATATTCAAAATTCCCATCCCAAAAAACCGGGTTTATTCCCGGGAATAAACCCGGTTTTTTCCAGCCTTTACATCTCTACCAGCGGTTAAGGCCCCATTCCACCTGGGCAACTTTTGACGAAAGCAACAAAAATCGACCATGCGACATGTTGCCGGAGAAATTCCACTTTGGCAACAGCGCGACATTTGTCTGGCAACACGGTCGCACGTGCAACTTTTCGTGTGTTGCCTAAAGGCGGCTTTAGACCACGCGGTTCGTGACAAAAATTGACCCTCTTCCCTTAATTGAACAGCGCCATCTTTTGAGAGGTCGCTGAGTTACTGCGGTTGTCGAAATTCCCGAAAACCGCGGAATCGCTGTCGCAAACCGCGTGGTGTAAAGCCTTCATTATGGGGGATTTACACCACTGCTGTAAAAAAGACATCAGCGACATTTTCTGTAACGATATTTCTCCCAAAAGATGGCGTTGCCAGCGAGAGCGGGAAAAGCGACAGGTTTTTTGATCGCTCGGCGGGAAAAGCGACTCCCTCTGAATCGCTTTCAGCCGCAGGAATGGCGGCCCGGATTTTCCTTCACATTGCTTGTGCTTTTCCTAGTCCCTTTCTATGTGACTTTATGTCAAGCAGAATATTGAAATTCTCATTTGAAAACAAAAAATCAAGCCTATGTATTCACAAGTAGCCTAAATAATTAGCTGAGGCTGATAAAAAATATTTTTGGCTGTTGAAGAACTGATGAATTTTCTCATTTGAACTAGATGGCAGCACATGTTCTGCGACTACGATTTCATTAATCGGAACGCTCTGGTCAACTCTGGTTATGCAACAGCCTTTGAATTTCAAGGAAGCACGATATTGATATTAGAAGATAATTTTTGCATTTCTATTAGAGAAATCAAGTCAACCCAGATCTCCCGCCGGGTCAAGAAAATGGCCGCCAGTGATCGTAATTACGTCGCTGATGTCGTAGCGATTTTTTCCCAGCGATAGTTTTCGAGGCTTCCTATTGGTGCTTTTGAAAAAATTTTCGTCACTGTTACAGCAAACCGAAAATGTCGCTTTTACAGTAGTGCTGTAAATCCCCCATTCCACCACAGCGATGGGAAACAAGCGACTGTTGCCTGCGACATAATAATCGGGTTAAAAATGTGGGAATGGTAAACCCCGATTATCCGGGAGCAGATGATCCGCGAGTGCCAGGAAAAAAAATTTTTAACGATGAGAGCAAATTTTAGATGAGATTAGAGACATTTTAGATGTAGAGCAAAGGTTTCTGCTGTACTGCACCTATTTTAAAAGTTTTACATAACATGTTTTATGTACAATAAAACAAAGTTTTTATGCTGAAATATTTTTTTCGTGTTTTCACTTCATTTTTAGTCTTTTTTCGAGTTATCCGCGATTTTCGCTATCCGCGGTACCCTTGACACCCAATTGCGCGGATAATCGGGGCTCTACTGTATTTGTAGCGTATTCTCAAGTTCCTTTTTCCGGATTATCTCGCCAAACGTCGTATTTGGCGAGATTCAGTATTTGGCATGCTATTGTAACTACCAGTAACATCGACATCCTATGAATATCTATATGCGCATGCTCCGGATCTTCGCGATTTATGAGACGATTCTAGGTATCACTATCACAAATCACTACTGTCTCTAATCAGCACTACTGTTAAGAGTGACCGCAATTGTAAAAACTACGAAGGAGTGACAATGCCCGTCAAGATAAATCTAGAAACGTAATTTTAAATGCTTTAATGTTGTTTTTTAAATGCGATTACAGTTAAATGTGATTTAATGCTGATTAGTCCTTTCAATGAAAATAGTGTGACTCTGTTTTTTTTAATTTTTGAAATTTTAAATTTTTTTAAAATAACTTAAAAAACGGTTTAATTATCATGCAATACTTTTATCTGGGCTATTTTTTATTGCTGTCTAGCTGATGTGCCCGGCCTTGTACGGATGGAGATAGAGATTTTTTTCTTTGAAATTTTTAATTCATTTTCTACCTTCCAGGTGCGCATCCAGTGGGTAGCACTCTGGACGGTGATACCCCGGTTTCGCCGAAAACCGTTTTTCCTTCCCCCCCTTGTTGAAAAAATCCCTACTGTCCCCTCTACCCTCCCCCCTAATCACCGATATTTCCCTCACATTTCGGGATCGGGCAAAGAAATCGATTCTGGAGTAGAATCGAATGCATTTTCCCAATGGAAACCCTGTGGTGCACCGACCCTGTGACAGTTTTATGACTTGTAACTCTTCCTATCAATGTCTGACGCCCTTTGATATCCTGTCTTTTGTATTGGATAGATAGTGTACTGAGCCAATTAGTTGGTTTCTTAGAAAACGTAGAGTTGAGGGGTGAAAAAAAACCCATAGGGTGTCTAAAAAATAATTTTAATTTTGGGTTAGATGACAAAATAAATAAATATTAACGCAAAATATTTAATAGTATTTAATTTATGATATACAACTAATAGACAATATGCATGATTTTCAAATTCATTTTAAAAATAAAGAGCATGAAAAATTACGTTGAAAAATGCTAATTAAACTGCAATTCGATCAAATAAATTCGATTTAAAACGCATTTAAAGTTGCTCTGACGTCACTATCAACAAAAACTTCAGTGCTTGACGATTCTGACTTGTGACGTCATACTTCAAGTTCAAATTACGCGCGAAAGGCATCCATTGAAAAGCAATGGTGTTTGCATTTATGTTGGGGTTTTTTGGTAGCCTGTAGTTTCTTATTTCGGCAGCTATGGACGGCCCTAAACAAGTAAAAAAGTACTATAAAGGATGTTTAGTACCTATGTGCAAAAATACAAGTGTTAGAACACCGGATGAATTGTTTTTCTCAGTACCAAAAAATGAAAGAATTCGTCATAAATAGTGTAACTTTATGCTTTGAGACACAAAGAAACAAACAAAAACGTGATGCCAGCTGCATAAAATGTAATAATTCATAGCAAAAGAAAACTAGAATTTTTGTGATACTAGTGCATTGACATTGCTATAAATGGAATGCTTGATTATCATCAGTTTAAATTAATAAACGAAAGAATTTAATGAAGTCAAATAAATTATTTACTGTTGCAACAGTTCAAAAACTCAAAGATTTTTTGGTTTTTAAATGTGTTTACATTTTTATTTTACTAGTGATATTTTAAATATTTTATACTGACTATAATTAAACTTAATATTGTGAGAAAAAACCTACAAGACACTCATTATTTATTTACAAAATTTCCAAAGTTAGTCCAAATGCTAAGAAACTGAATGAAAATACAAGAAATCTGTACAAAAGGAATAAAATGTTAATTCTAAAAAGAACATTTTTGAGTTTCAAGAACAGTGTTATCCAGTCTTAAACAGATGCATAACGGGAGAATTCAAAAAAGTAAGTTTTTATGCTCCATGTGCTCAAAACAACATTGCCTGAAACAAATCTCTTGAAGTATGACGTCACACAAGGTTACGCCCCGTTTTGAGTCAGGTGACTTAAGGGCTTTTTTTAAACACTTTTTGCGCTTAAATTAAAACTTTTTGTGATTTTTAAAGTTGATTTTTGGGTTTTTCATGATCGAATTAGTAAATTGGGTAAGTTTTAGGATGTTTCGTGACATAGTGCATATTGTCTATTATGCAAATAGAATTAAATATCAGTGCCAGTTACAATTTTGATTTACATTTTTTTATAAAAATTATATAGAGAATTTTTATTTAGTAGGTTGTTTTCGACAAAATACAACAGTAAAAACGCTATTGTCGTTGTTTTTTGAATTCGAAACCTTAAAAACCTTGACTTATCACTGTTTTAATTTTAGAAATAATTTGTAATGAACTTGGTTTTAATTATTTTTAATTATCTTAAGTATATTCTATTCAATCAAAATAACCCTTTTAATAATATTTTTTCTTTTATTTTGAGTATTTACAAACATGGGTTTTTTAGGATACATGTTTTTTTGTGTGTCAATTTGTAACGGAGAGTTGGAATTAAAGAAACTAAGCACTAAAATGTAGGGGAGGATTAGCCTTTACAACACAAAGGAGTTTCCTTAGTGTAATGGTATTTTTAAAAATTAAATAATCGGGGAAGGAATTTTTAATGATCATGCAAGATCCCTTATTTGTTCAAAGAAATGTATTATCATTGAAATTCCTTCCCCGATCCCCTATCATCATTTTTTCTAAATACTATTACATTCTAAAGAAACTCAATTCTTTGGCTAAAAGATTAATATTGCACTTTTAAAACTCACCCCACGGTTTAGCCAGTGGTTCAATTTCTATCAAATTTAAGGAGTAAGTAGAACAGATACTGCTTTACCTCATGCAATAATTTTTTTCATTCCATTATGTTTTGTTTCGTTACACGGGCTTTATCAAAACAGCCTTTTGTAGCCCTCGCACTACATTAGGTCCTATAGCTCTATAGCTGCGCCCCCTCATTCCTATTCTAAATATGCTTGTCTAGGTCCCCTCTACCTCATCACCAAATATTGATGTTGAATTTTGAATCACCCTGTATAAAATATAAAATAAGTGTTGGGTATAAAATAAGTTATTGGGTGAAAATACAGGGCCCGAGAAAAAATTTTCCCTATCAATATTTTAAGGGGGTAAATGGGCCCTCCATTGATAATGGAGTTCCATTATATACATTTAGAGCAGTGACAGAAACTTCTATGTAAGAGGTATTTAACCAAAAAAATTTTAGTTTTTTGCAATGAATATGATTATTTCTGAACTCAATGCAAATTTTTAAACGTTTGTGCTCCCTTTAAATGGTATTTTTTAGGTTTTTTGAAAGATATCGGTCTAATAATATCTTAGCGTTAACCATGTTTTAGTAGGTCTCACACATGCCTAATTGCGTTTGGGTCTGGGAACCTGAAAAGTAACTTTATTCTTTCAATATCGTTACTTATGAACAACTTTGAAGTAGTGAAATTGTGATTTTCTGCAGCTTTTTAACTAATAAAGAGAAATATTTGACCCGAGAGGTCCTCTAAAAGATGTATAAGGGACATGAGAGCACAGGTACGCAATTGCAGATATCAGTGAAAATTTCTGTGTTTAAGGGGTGCTGAAACGGCACAAAGAATTGCATAGTTTCACAGAAAGGAAATATGTTATTAACGTTCAAAAAAAGAAGCATTTTTAGTGTTTATGGACTTATACGTGGCTGAAAAGAAAGATATATCTGTAAAAATATCTCAATTATCTTTAAAATGAAGTTTAAAGAGATCGAATCGGGTCAAGGATTTCTCTTTATTCGTGAAAAATAGGCAGAAAATCACAATTTGACTAACTCGAAGTTTTTCATGAGAAACAATATTGAAAGAATAAAGTTACTTTCCGGGTCCCCAGACCTAAACGCAGTCAGGCATATGCGAGACCTACTAAAAACATGGTTAATGGTAAGATACCACTTACAAAAATGACCCAGAAGCTAAAACTTGCCAAAAATGATGATTAGACCGATATCTCTCAATAAAACCTAAAAAATACCATTTAAAAGGAGCACAAACGTTTAAAAATTTGCATTGAGTTCAGGAATAATCATATTCATTGCAAAAAAAACTTAAAATTTTTTGGTTAAATACCTCTTACATAGAAGTTTCTGTCACTGCTCTAAATGTGTAATGGAACTCCATTATCAATGGAGGGCCCATTTACCCCCTTAAAATATTGATAGGAAAAAATTTTTTCTCGGGCCCTGTATTCTCACCCAATAAACATCTTTTGGTATGATTTTCATGGATAAACAATAATTCTACTATTTGTTAAGTTGAAAAATCAGTTCCGTCCTTAATTTTTGCACAGCAGTGTAGTTTACAGTAAGGCCTCCCTGGGAGATAAATGTTTTACAATAATATCCTTAAAACTAGCACTGTTAAGTTGTTTTGAGACTTAAACAGGGTGGCTACAGAATCTGAGGAACAAATTATATCCAACCAAATTATATCAAATCATACCAGTTTGCAAATATATTGAATGGAAATGTGTGGCGAATTATTTAATATTACTTCTTCCGTGGTATATTTGTGTAATAATACGAAAAATTTCAACATATATTGCTGTTTAAAAAATTCAAATAATTGTATTCGGGAACAAAAATCGCAAAGAGTATACTGGTAAGTTAATTAATGGCTTAATGTTAGTGTTAATCTCCCACTTTACTGCAACCACAAACTAAAATGTCGCATTAAATCCGTGATTTCACCGCAGAGGGATCTAATAGTACCCCATTACCCAAATCAAAATCATTTTCATTATTTTAAATAATAAAATTTAAGGAGAGATATTAATTTGTATGCAAACGAATTTACATAGTATTACATTTTTTACAAAGATAAATTGACTGTACGTATAAAATATTTAGCTTAACGCGGTGCTTTCGAGTATTAAAGATTGGAACGAATTTAAACAGTTTCCCAGAATACCATCTACATTTCATTTATACAGAAAACAATCTCCTGATTTAAGCTGTCATAAGATTTACTAATATTCAAGGATATTGCATCAGTCTGTTCTTATTAAGGTTATTTGTTTGGGAAAAGGATAATTAAGCGATTTTTTTTCACACTAAACGATAATTTTTACAGGAAAACTAAAATGCTGGGTTGTAAAAAATTTTATATTGTCTAAAAATTCTTAGTCTTTAATGATAAAGGTATAATGACCAGTTATGGAACGTAAATATCTAGAAATTTTGATTTGAGAATTATATTTTACTTAAAAATGATCGATATAAGTTGAAGAAGTGTCAATTTCTCCAATTCGAATATTATTGAAATTCGCGATGCCATTACTGTACAATACAAGAAAACATCAAGGTAATCATCACTCACTAGGTACGAGATCCAATACTAAATTTATATTTAAATCTGCTCCCCAATTATTGCATTTTTACTTAACGGTGATAGCAAAGTTATCATTAAGAAAGTATTCAATTGTATAAGAATGAAAACGATCGATAAATCCTACTTATATATAAGTAAGGGTTATAATCTCTGTAGAAACGTACTCTGTATACGTACGATTATTTTTTTAGTCATAAATATTTTTCGATTGAAAATTAAGGAATGAGAACAAATAAAATAATCATCTTTAGAAAATTCTATCCACTAGAGCTAATTAATTAAATGGATACTTTCGAGTACTGAGAGTACATGTGGAGTGCTTAAACATTATTAAAATTTTAAAAAACATTGCTTTCTTTTATCGCAATTTTAAATCTTAAATTACACTTTGCTATAGAAAATTCCGGTACCTATAAGGTTTTACTAAATCTGTGTATTTTAAAAAAATACAGTAAAAGAATCTTCAATCTCAGATTTTTTTTTTAATTTTCAAAAGTTATTTTAACTCGTTTAGACAAAAACATTCTGTTCTGTATAAGGTTTATTGAGGAAGTTGCATGATTTTTTTAATCGATTCTTCTTGCAAAAATAAGCAACTACCCAAAATTTGAGGCCGATTGAGAAATTTTTGATTGCCAAAAAAACTAACAAAGATCTACTTTTTAAAAGCGCGCGAAAACGCCAAAAGTCTGGGATCATCGAACGTTGACGTCATCATACGATAAACATTGTTGGAAAGCAATGGAGTTGATGGTGTGATTGTTGATATCTTTAAACAATAAACGTTTTCAGTCACGTGTTTTTTTCTCAACTTTTAAATTAAAATATTAAATTACCTGTACATTTTTTTTGACAAAATTGACTAGATATTTCATTTTACCATACAAAAAACCATACGGAACACTTGTGTTTTTGAAAATCTGACACATGCAACTTCCTTATTGTGAGGTATCTAATATAAGTCATTGATTGTGTGTGTTTGTCTTTTACACAAATCCATTTTTTTTCTAACTTACGTTCTTACGTATAAATACCCAAGGAAAAGCATAGGCTATGTTTCGAAAATTTTAAATGATCCCTTGACCCCTTTTTGCTATCATTGGGCTAAAAATAGCTTTATTTCTGCTCAAAAAATATCGGCTCACGGTTCACCCCATTGTTAAAAAGAAAAGATAACACAAAATATTAATTTTTTAACAGAAAAACTAGATATAACTCATCGATTAAAAATCATACTAATATTTTATAATCTGTTTCAAAGAAATTAAAAGTTTTAAAACTGTTATGAAACTGTTAAGAGTAGTTTAAAATATATTTTTTTCAGGATTTATTTTTTAAATAAAAAATTTAATGGAATAACATATAGTTAAAATAGTGTCCATGGAATAGGCTTTAATTATTGAATTCTTGAATAATTTCACCGAAAAATTTAATTAAATTCCTGAGAAAATAATTATTAAGAAAGGAATTTTAATGAATGTTCAATTTTTCTTTTTACGTTATTTTACCAAGATTTGGCCCCAAATATTAAATACTGAATTCCTCAGCTAAAAACTTATTCCAATCTAATACTTTCTTATATTAGCCTAAAATTTATGACGCAGCTAAAAATATTAACTGCATTTTTTATTTAAATGAAAGTAAAGAAAGTTTCCCATCTTTACTTTCTAGAAGTTTAGTTCACCATGCTGAAAAAGAATTCGTCATACATTCCTTGTGCATTCTTCAAAATACAAGGGTAGCACCATGAAAAATTCAACATCTATAAACACCTGTGTTTAGATAAGAAACCACCATGCCCCCTGGAGAGCTTCAATTCGTTTCGCCAATTACTTTCCCAGGATTCCTAGGAATCGATTCTTCAGTAGGTTTGATTCACAGGCATTCGATTCAGTATTTCGGCATCGATTCTATGGTATTCGATTCGGAGGTTTGGCCGAAATCTCCCCACAGGGAAAGTGCAGCAGGATGTAAGGGGGGAAGGAAAAGTGGTTTACGGCGAAACGTAGGGGACACCCTCTGGACAGCGCCCCCCCTTGGGAACTCAAAAAGGTTGTCAAAATGAGTAAAACCCTACTTTTACCGGTCTAATTTCCAATTTTTATTCTGGGGAAGGACCCCCATACCTCTCATTAGTACCACCAGGGGATCTTCAGTGATACTTTTTAGGAAATCCCCAATATTTTGACATTTTGGGTGAAAAAGTAAAGGTAATAGTGTTGAAAAGTGCCCCCTTTAGACTAAAAACGTTTCTAAAAATGAGTTTAAACCCTACTTTAACACGTCCCTCTTTTAGTAGTTGGAGCAGAATAATTCACTACCTTTTCCATACGATACGAAGATCATCAAAAAGATTCAAGTGGATTATAAAAATTCTTAAGCCCCCAAAACCAAATCCTGGATCCGCCCCTGGTTGTTACACATGGCAACTGGAGGACTCTTTCTAAAGCTGTTTCAAAATATGCGTCAATTTCTCTGGTAAATATCATGTGAATCAATAACAGCAGTTCAATGGTCTTGAATAAGAAATACTACAGGCTTTTCATACAGGCTTTGAACTTGAACCATTTCTTCCTCAATTTTTCTTTTCTTGGAACGATTAAGAATCTTTTACTTGGTGTTTTTACAGTCGATGAAGTGAATCCTAGCAAAATGCAGTATTCATCATCATAAGCTTTTATTACTTCGGAATCCATTCTTTTTTACGAATGCACGTGCTTTCTTTTGGAAAAACAAACGCGCGCGATCGGCGAACCCAAATCACGTATCTGCGCGGTGGCCCGTTTTAAAGAACTGCGATTGTGCATCACCTTCAAAAATTAATAAAAAATTAAATTAAAGTCGTGGCGACCTCGGGATTTTTGATAACAACATTTTCACTATGTTTTATCAGGAAAAAAATAAAACAGAAAATGGGAAACTAGCGCTTTTGACTTTACGTCTGCCAGTATCATAAAGACCTGTACTTCAACTTTTGACCTTGATTTTTTCGAAAGCTACCTAATCCACAAATTTTCCTCCTTTCTTGTTAACGATATGTCTAGCACACCCTTTAAATCACCTATTTGGAAACTAAATTGTTAGCCCTTTATTGCTTTTTGTAATTTTTCAATATTATTTCTTTCTCTGGATTGGCAACCTTTGTTTTATATTGCATTGCATATACAGGGTGTCCCATAAATAATGGGTCACACTTCTAGGGGGGATAGTAGACACCTGGACGAGTCAGAATCACATAGGATTTGGGGGTCCCAGACCAAATCCCAGGGAGTTAAAAATGGAGTGACACCCCAAAAAAATTATTGAAAAATTCATTTTGTAGAAGAACTACTATTGGTAAAAATTTAATTATGGTCAAAAAAATTGTGGATTAATATGATCTTTAAAATTATCTCAAAAATCTTCACTTTAAAATTTGTTTTGTTATGATAAAAGTTAAAAAATCACAAAAAAATGTGAAAATTCTGCCAAAACCTCATTTTGTATTTCGAAATCATTTCTTTTGATTTTATTAATCTGAAAGATCATAATTATAAACCCTTAAGGCCAAAGTATCACGTAAAAACCATCAATATTAAACGCTTGAGATCCTGTTAAAGTTCGCTTTTTGCGTGCGCAAAGTGGTTTCCTATAGCCGTTTTGTTACATTAAACGTAACATTGAAGTTAAACGCAGTGGATTAGGTAGTAAACTCATTAATAAAACGTTTCTAAAGAAAAATGGTTGATTTAGAAGAAACCAAAGAGCTATTCGTCATATACAGTATTTTATCAGGCTCTCTCTTTCTTGATCGTCCACATTGATAAACTTTTATATACACACGTTAATTTACATATCGTCGTGGAAGATGCAATACCGCACGTCTAACATCGGAAAAAGACACAGTTTGATGTAGTTCTCGATTGTTTCAATTGGCAGTGAAATAAATAGCCAAATATGGTTTCGTATGGTTGCTGCTTAAATCGAGTCTAAACTAGTGATGGGCCAAATCCATAATTTTAGGTATCGATTACTTTGGTATCGAATACTTTTAGGTATCGAGTACTTTTTTTTCAATGTTGGGAAATGAACCTGAATCAGTGGCAGATCCAGGAGGGGGCAACAGGCCTTTTGCCCCCCCCCTTGGGCTCAGGTACCTTTTTTTTAAAGTTACAGTAAGAAAAGGAAAAAACGAAAATCGGACATCCGAAATTCGGACAAGGTATACAAAAACAAGTTAAAACTCTGTTTTATAGGGTCAAATTTCCAAAAAATTTCTGGGGGAGGACCCCAGACTCCCTTTTGTATTTGGAACTCAATTATTCACAACTTCTTTACATTCTGCACATCAAATTGAAAATCCTACACGAAAATGAATAGGGTGGGTTGGGGTAAAATGGGTCAATTTAAAGGTACCTTCACATTCGAAGTTTTATTTCTTCAAAACTATTACTTTTTAAGGATTTCTTTCAATTGGATCTTGACACTACAATCCTTCAGAACATTTTCATCTAGTTTTATCAAATATTATTTTGTTATAAGTTGGTTAAACTTAGCATCAAAAGTAATGACCTATTTTACCCCAATGTGGGGTAAAATGGGTCTCATTGCAAAAAGATGTCAAAAATATATTTATTACTAAATATACATGAAATAAGAAAAAAGGCAATCGGCTAAGCCGTTTTTATCTGAAAAAATTTGTTGTAAGTTGTACTTTTAGGAAATTGTAAACATTTAAAGTTAATGACCTTTGTTCCAAATGTAGCAATTAAAATACTTCTTTTGGAGAAAAAATAAACTTGTTTGACAGTTCAATGTATATTTGAAGGAAATAAGTTGAAAACATTGTTTTTACTTTATATAGAAGGCTTCTTAACTATGACCCATTTTACCCCAAGTACAAAATATCGTTATAAAAGATACAATATTTTATATTTTTCTAAGCTGATTGGCTTGAAATGTCTCTCAAACTTTCTTTTATGAAAAACTATCACAAAAGTCTGTTCTAATTTACAGGGTGTTCCAAAAAAAGCCCCTAACTTTAAAAAATCATAGAAAATAAACTATTGGAGATAAAAATATGCCGCTCGCTGCATCTTTCTTCAAATGCCCGTAAATATTTGTTCCCAAATTTTTGAAAAACCGTAGTTCTCACGTCAATTCATAGATGGAAGCACTGCTCCCTTGAGAAATTTAGGGAAAGTTGTCATCCAAATCCCTTTTTCGTTCGTCGTAGGGAAATCAAATTTGGGGATAGAATCGATTCTAGAATCGAATGATAATCAAGTACTTTGAAATCGAACCTTGGTTTCCAGTAGACAGGAAGGGATATCAGCGAAACTTTTTTGATTTCAGATCACGCGCATTACAGATTATTCTATTGTAGGGAAAATTAATTAATTATGTTCTTGAGGGGCGATCTGGTATTAACGATTGATTTAATCGTCAATTGCAGAGCAGACGATTGACAATTAATTCAATTGTAATTGTGAGAGAACCTACCATTAACAATTAAATCAATCGTAATTCTGAATGCCTCAATGACAATTAATAAAGCATTACCGGATCGCTTCGCAACTTAACCGGAGTGGTCCGCAGCTGTATTGGATCGCTTCCCAACTTTACCGGAGTTGTCCGCAACTTACCGGAAGTGGTTCGTAAGTCACCAGAAGTGGTCCACAACTTACCGGAAGTTGTTTGTAAGTCACCGGAAGTGGTCTGCAAGTCACCGGAAGTTATCCTCAACTTCACCGTAGCGGTTCGCAAGTCACTAGAAGTAGTCCCCAACTTCACCGGAAGTGGTCCGCAGTTTACCGGAAGTGGTCCGCAACTAACCGGTAAGTAGCGGACCACTTCCGGGGACTTACGGACCACTTCCGGTGACTTGCGATACACTTCCGGTTAGTTGCGGATCACTCAGGTGAAGTTGCGGATCACTCCGGTGACTTACGGCCCACTTCCGGTAAGTTACGGACCACTCAGCTTAAGTTGCGAAGCGATCCAATAAAGCTACGGACCACTCCAGTGATGTTGCGAAGCGATCCTAGTAAAACTGCGGACGACTCCGATAAAGTTGCGGACCCTTTCGTACGAACCCTGAGAATTTTCTTGCACGCCCCAGACATTTAATCAATTATATTCTATCAAATTATCACGCAAAAAGTAGTTTCTATTGCGGGAAAGATGAGTGAAAGTAGTGAAAAAGTAGTGAAAGTAGTGAAAAAGTATTTTTATCAGATCCCTAGAACATTATTAATTCATTTCCCCCTACAATAGAATAATTTAATGCACGTGACCTGTAATCGAAAAAAAAATTCGCTGAGATCTCCCGTCCTTTCTTCTGGAAACCAAAGTTCGATTTCAAAGTACTTGATTATCATTCGATTCTAGAATCGATTCTATCCCCAAATGTGATTTCCCTATGACGAACGAAAAAGGGATTTGGATTATAACTTTCCCTAAATTTCTCGAGGGAACAGTGCTTCCATCTATGAATTGACGTGAGAACTACGGTTTTTCAAAAATTTGGGAGCAAAAATTTACGGGCATTTGAAGAAAGATGCAGCGAACGGCATATTTTTATCTCGAATAGTTTATTTTCTATGATTTTTTAAAGTTAGGGGCTTTTTTTGGAACACCCTGTATTACAATATATAGTTATTTTGAAGTTGGTAAACCCTGTTTTTTCGATGACATCATTTACGGTTCAAATTAAATATTTTTTCAGTCCTCAAATTCATAAATCTTAATTTTTGATAGTCGAAAAAGGTTGCCAACAGATTAAAGAATATGATTAAAAAAATTAGTGAAAAAAAATTCAATTTAAATTTGATTTATATCGAGTTAATTAAAACTGACCCATTTTACCCCAAGACCCACTTTACCCCAACCCACCCTACCTGAAATTCGGGCTTTAGGTACCAACACTAGTTAAAAATCTGTTTTTAGAGTCAATTTTTCTAAAAAATCTTCTGGGGGAGGGCCTCCTGTCCCCCTTTGATACATCAAACTTAATAAATTACTCACAACTTTTCTCATTCTGTACTTCTTCAAGACGCAAATTATACTTAAAATGTGTTACAAAGTTTCATTAAACCTATTTAATATGTATGGGAGAAATACATACAATACTTTGGGCCCCTCCTGAAATAAATTTCTTTAGGCCACTGAAGGGGAATGTCCACGTGACCAGTTAATCACTTGTTAACCCTGCTCATTGTTGTTTTTTGGTAAACATGATAATGACTAATTTTTTAGAGGATATATTTGGAGACTCTTTCCAAATAAAAATCTATATACCCCTGTGGAGGGATGAAAAAAGAGAGGGAAGAAAATTGGTTCATTGGAAAATTGGAAAATTCATTGGAAAATTGGTTCAAAATCATAATTAATGTGTTCAAGGTCACTAATCCACGCTATTAATTATGATTTTGGAGATTATTAAGAAATGCTCTGTAACGATGAGGGAAAAAGAATACGCCGTGCCCACCCTGAGAATCGAGCTTTGGCTTTGGGTACCAAAACGAGTTAAAACCCTGATTTTTAGGGTCAAATTTCCAAAAACTTTCTCGGGGAAGACTCCCAGATCCCCTTTTTGATATTCAAAATATACTTTTACTTATTTGTTTTACATTTTTATACTACAAATATACTATACATCAAAATGCGAATATTTCCTATAAATGCATTAAAAGAGTACATAAAACCTATAGTCCACTGAAAATAGAGTTGAACCTCAAAAAAATTGCAATAGAAGGTTTCTCAACGGTTTTCACTTAGAAATGACCTCAATAATAACATACTAAAAATCGGCCAAAATCGGCTGGGGGGAAGTTTAATTTTTTTCAAATTTTTAAAAAATGGCCGAAAGAAAATTAAAAAAAAACCCAAAACAATAATGTAGACATGTGATACATGTTTATAGGTTATTTTTGAGTGCTGAAACCGAATATTGCATTTAGTTTGGAAAAAAATTGAAATTTCAATTTTTAAAATTAATTTGAATAATTAGCTATATGAAAAAATTAAAAACCCCTTAAAAACCTAACAAAAACATCCAAAGAGATAAATCCAACGGTTTTCATTTAGAAATGACCTAAATATTAACATACTAAAATTTAAAATTTTTACGAGTTAAAGAAGTTAATTTTTTTTTCAAATTTCCATTTTTTTTGCGAAAAATGCATTTTTTTTTCAAATTTGTGCAAAAAACTTTAGATGCTTTTGAAAAGGTCATTTTTCGGTGGATATTGTCCACAGATAGTTATATAATGGAAAACCGGTGGAATTGACCCTCAATGAATTAGTTAATTATTTTATTTAAAATTTTAAAATTGGTAAAATGTAGTAAAAAGTGAAAAAAAGGTAATATTTTGGCATATTTACATCAGAATTTAAAATAATTAACTAATTCATTGAGGGTCAATACCACCGGTTTTCCATTATATAACTATCTGTGGACAATATCCACCAAAAAATGACCTTTTCAAAAGCCTCTAAAGTTTTTTGCACAAATTTGAAAAAAAAAATGCATTTTTCGCAAAAAAAATGGAAATTTGAAAAAAAATTTAACTTCTTTAACTCGTAAAAATTTTAAATTTTAGTATGTTAATATTTAGGTCATTTCTAAATGAAAACCGTTGGATTTATCTCTTTGGATGTTTTTGTTAGGTTTTTAGGGGGGGTTTTAATTTTTTCATATAGCTAATTATTCAAATTAATTTTAAAAATTGAAATTTCAATTTTTTTCCAAACTAAATGCAATATTCGGTTTCAGCACTCAAAAATAACCTATAAACATGTATCACATGTGTACATTATTGTTTTGGGTTTTTTTTTAATTTTCTTTCGGCCACCCGTCAAAAGTACGGGTGGTTTGACTCACGACCGAGTCTTGTCCCCCACCACACTTGCAAAATGGATTTTCACACTATGCCGTTCATTTCATCAGTTATTGGAGCTGTAGAATCATTCACAGGCGTTCAAAATTTATCTTCAGAGCAACAGGTAGATTTAATATTGCTGATATAAAAAAATTTTTGAAGTGGTTCAAAATCCATCATCCTTTTAAAATTGCCTCCCCTCATTTGATTTCCATCTCTTACTGGAGTAGTTGGAGACAGCACGATTAACTGCGAAAGAGCTGCAGAAGTTGGATTGGTTTCGCTAAAGAAAAGTGTTGGAAAACTCTTTAGTAAAATCAAGCACCAGCGCAAAGATAAAGTGAAATCTTTAGCTTCAGTAAACAAAGGTGTCAGAATAAATAACGAAGAGATAGTGATAAATTCCAATAAGCTTTTTCATAGGATGTCATCCACTATACGATACGAACAGATGAAGAATTGGCTAATGGTTTGTCTTATGAACTAGCTTCTTACCCTCCAGCACTATTTGACGGCAAATATATCCGGAAGTCTCAGAAATAATCGCTGATCAGAATTCTGGAAAGTTTAGAAAGTGCAGAAAATCCAATCCCCAATAATTGTACGTATGTCATTGATGGTGGACACCTACTTCACAAAGTTGTATGGCAACGTCCAGCAACTTATAAGGATATACAGGGTGTCTCAAAAGGTCTAGTACAAACTTGGAGGGATGAAAGTACTCATCAAGACAAACAAGAATTGGTATAGAAAGGGGGGTCGCAAATGAGTTTTAAGGGGTGAAACCCCGGGGTGAAAATCAGCAAAAAAACTTGTATATTTGTGCAGAAACAGATACAATTGTTCGATTCCGGCATTTATTGCATTCAACCAATTCCAATACCTTGTATAAAAGTATTATGAAAATGTTAATTTCATTAAAATACAGAGCAATAAATGAAACAGGCATGCGTTATAGGTAGATAGACAGCAAAAGAAAATGTCACGACGAAAACATTTTAATAGTAGAGCCTAGTTGGTTGGTTGGTTGTTTTTAGTTTTGTGGCACAAAAAACAAGAGTCTGACCAAGGAACAATTTTAACTTTAATCTGCCTATAACGCATGCCTGTTGCATTTATTGGTATGTTTTTTAACGAAATTAACATTTTCATAATTTCAACCAATTCCAAACAAGGTATTGGAATTGGTTGAATGCAATAAATGCCGGAATCAAACAATTGTATCTGTTTCTGCACAAATATGCAAGTGTTTTTGCTGATTTTCACCCCGGGGTTTCACCCCTTAAAACTCATTAGCGACCCCCCTTTCTAAACCAATTCTTGTTCGTCTTGATGAGTACTATCATCCCTCCAAGTTTGTACTAGACCTTTTGAGACACCCTGTATGTGAGCAATACGTTTCCTATGTTTCACAACATTATGGAAGGTGTTATGTGATATTTGACGGCTATGATGGGGGTCCTGGTATAAAAGACGTGGAGCACCCACGATGAGGGGGATTAACCCATATCGGACCGCTGTCCTATTTATAGGACAGTTGAATTAATTGTGAATAAAAAAAATTTTTCGATTGATACCCATATAAAAGTTGTTGAAAATGATTATAAAGAGACTAAATTTAATAAATATCTGAGAAAACATTGAATTTTTTTAATAAAAGTGATTAAAAATTAGTTTAAATTCGCCCCTAAAAAATGTCATAATTTTAACTCAATAAACAAGAATAAAAATCTGATTTTTTCGTATGCAAACATATTAAATTTTTAAGTAGAGTTTTTGTTTAGTCCAAAACATTACAATTATCCATGAAAAAAGTTAATAGGACAGGTATTTCACACGTGTTTTCTAACTGTCCTATAAATAGGACAACGGTCCGATACCTATTTTTTTTTTCAATTCAGTCTAAGATGGCATTTCGCTTGGGAAACACTCCTTTTTGTGGAAAACACTCTTCGCGTGGGAAAATTTTACAACTGTCCATTATATAGTCTTGATATCTGGTTTGGGGGTTCCTCTCACACTCCCCACAGAGAAGGGGGGTTTCTTTCGTTCGCTAATTGGCCCTACAAAGATACCGCCGGGACCATAAAACTATCAGTTGTAAATCTCTATTCTCACCCTATAGGGGGTAAGAGGGCAATAAAAGGGTGGAATGTTCTAGAATTCCTTTGAATCACTCCTTTACCGATCATGTTCTTGTGTGTTGTTTTCTATTAGTTTAGTTGCTTCTATGCTTTGTAGTTGTAAGTTTAGCTGGATTTTTTAAGGAGCGTTTCACGATCGTAACGAGCCTGCTAAATGCGCATGCTCGGGTTAAAGGCGTGGTTTTAAAGTATTTAGGATTATAGTAAGCGTGGCCCGGATGGGGTGGAGGTAGAGTGTCTGCCTGGCGTGCGGAAGGTCGTAGGTTCGAGCCCGGTTATTATTTTTCAGTAAATTTAATTTTAATTTTTATTATTCCATTAAAAATTGCAAGAATTAATTGCTCTTGTATAACAGTAATTCCTTGTTTAATTAAATTCATTGTGGTTTTTTAAATGTTTTACTTTGTCTAATTTTTTTTTAAAAATTTTAAATTATTAATTTATTGAAAATAAAATTATTTCGCTAAAATATTTTATTGAAACAGCAAGAATCAAGTCCACATGGATGCGCATTGCTAATAAAGTATAAAAATCTTGCAGGGATTGTGAAATACAGTACACATAAAGTCCAAACGCATGCGCATTTAGCACGGCTCGTTACGCTCCTGAAACGTACGTGATATTTTATGGGTGTCTCGGTCGTTTCGCCGACACGGAGATTTCCTACCCCCCTGATCTCCTGCTGGTTTCCTGTTTACTCTCCCGTGTAGGGATTTTGTCGGCGAAACATCCTAATCGAATGCTGTGGAATCGATACTAAATCACCAAATCGAATGCATTGGAATCGATGCCAAGGAATTAAACGTGAAGGAAGAATCGATTCCCAAGAATCCTGAAATGGAATCCTACTAAACAGTTTTTTTCGGTGCGGATAGCTGGCTAAATACCAATAATGCATTTGATTTTAAATGAAAATAAAAATAACTGCTTTTTTTTTCAAAAATTAATAAAGTGAGACAATAAAAACATCGCTCAAACCCACAAAATAACTGTAAAAGAAGTCATTCAAACTGGTTAGCCTTAGAAATTACATAAATAATGTCCCACTAAAATTATAAAAAAAAATCAAACACACTCACAGTTACATATGTGTATAGTAAATAATTGGTTAATTAATAAGAGAGGAAACCCCATCCCCTTCTAGCACTTTTACTGGTAAATTTAAAAACACTTCTTCTTAAATTTCCAAAACATTGTGAATGGCCAAATTTCTAAGAAATTTTTTTACTTTATATTAACTATTCTTTTGACAACATATCTTCAGTTTCGTTATGAACATTAAGGAAAATAGTACCGTAATTTCGCACATATAGTCCGCAGACACGATTTTATGTAAAATTTTTTTCTAAAATCGTCAGATGTATTTAATGATTTTAGTATTTAGTAGATGATGTAATGTATTTTAGAAACAAAGAACTAAGTATAAATAGAAAAAAAGTACTTACTAATATACCTTCAGAAATAAAAACGCACATATAGTCCGCAGACACGATGTTATGTAAAAATTTTTTCTAAAATCGTCAGATGTATTTAATGATTTTAGTATTTAGTAGACGATGTAATGTATTTTAGAAACAAAGAACTAAGTATAAATAGAAAAAAAGTACTTACTAATATACCTTCAGAAATAAAATCGCACATATAGTCCGCAGACACGATTTTATGTAAAATTTTTTTCTAAAATCGTCAGATGTATTTAATGATTTTAGTATTTAGTAGATGATGTAATGTATTTTAGAAACAAAGAACTAAGTATAAATAGAAAAAAAGTACTTACTAATATACCTTCAGAAATAAAACGCTAAATGCAAATAAAAAACAGTGCTTACTAATTAATCATATTATTTATTTACTATTATGTATTTTTAATCATTATATTTGATCATCGGCATTTCATGACAGCGTGTTTTTTAAATTTCAACGATTTTAACCGTGAAAAACCAGCGTATTATCCGCACAGGTGGATAGTCAGCAGCTTCAAAAATTCGCATTTTAAACACAGATAATCCGCGGATTAAAAATGTGGGCCAATATTTTTGCTTGCATTTCAAAGTGAGGAAATCCTTAAGTGAAATTCATCTAATCGTAATTGAAATATAAATGTTCCAGGGTTGAAATAAGCTTAACTTGCCTGTATTGAAATTTATTTTTGTAAAAACTCCCACCCTAATTCGCTTTCCTCTACATGATAAATCTGAATTTTTATTATTGTAAAGAAATTTATTTGGAAAGCTTTTTCTAGAAATTCGGGTTGCTATGTAGATTCTAACGTTATCCGGGAAGAGCTTGGGGTCTGAAATTTTAGTATGTTTACCTCTTTCAAATTCTATTTTGAAAGAATTATGACACTAAGGGGTGGTATCCAAATTTGGAGGTTTTGCGTCCATATGCGGTTTCCAATTTTCAATTTTTAACGACGCTAGCCCCTTTTCCCGGAAAGGTACAGAGTCTATTAACATGATTCTTAAAGATATCAAAATTTCTTTGAGAATATGGTTACTGCTAAGTTCTCCAACACTTATTTAGAAAGAAATCCGTAAAAAACAGATTTTTAAGTAAATTTTCTAGATTGCACAATCTTTACACTACCTCTTAGTGAAACATACAGTTTGAAATCCCTTTTTTAAAATGTTTTCAGAAAATATAAACCACTAAGCTGTGTTTCTAATTGTTCCGGAGGTATTCAGTGTCAAAGTTGGCACGTGTTAGGCTTAGTGCGCCATGTGGGTTTCTCGACAAAAAAGGAAGCTATTTTAGCCGCTTTGTTAGAAAAGTACCGATCTCTGACGCATTAAGGTTTATATTTTATCAAAATTCTCATCGATACCTTTAAGAATCGTGTTTTTACTAAGCTCTACGATATTTATTTCGAGAGAAATTACACAATAAAAGTTACGCGATTTTTTAATGAATACGTGCCTACCACAGAAAACAAAGTTTGAAAAGCTTGGCTTAAAAACTCTGGTTGTGAGATAAACGTCAAAATTTTAAAATCCTAAATTTGTATACCATCCTCTTAGGCAAGAGAGGTCAATTATGGTGTAAAAAACATCATGCATCTATGACACACTAAAACGACTATAATTTTGTCTTTTAAACTGTAGCCTGTATACTCCTCGCAGTTTCGGAAATCCATTATTATACATAATGATCTAATTTGGAATAATAACATTTTTAACAAAAATAAAAATCAATAAGTATGAAGATTGGTTGTCTTAAAATTTGACTATTTTTGAAATTTGAGGACTTATTACCACAGCATGTTGAAATGTTAAACGTTTTAACTTGTTTGAAAGGCTTCCTTGGGATGTTTATTAAATTAAATAATTAACTAATAATTTACCACTAATTATAATTTTTCTCTTATGTAATATTTATATGAATGCAAAAAGCATGGGAAATGACCTTGGCAACTTTCAAAACAAATTTGTGTTATAAACTTTCAAAAGTTTATAACACAAATTTCAAAAAAGGGTAAAAATGTTTTTATTTTGGCAAACTTTCAAAAACCCTTCTTAAAATATTACCATCATCCTCATCTCATACTTTAATGTATAGATTTTAAACATAAAATCTTTACATATCTGAGCCTCTAAATGCCGTATTTCCTACTGCGATGGAAGAAGTGAAGCGAATTAAGCGGATTTTTAATCAATTTCTACACTTACTGTAAAACCCAATAAAAACCAAAAATTGTAAAAGTGATATCCAATAATTACACTAGTCGACAGTGGTTTCCAAACAACAACCAAATTACTATTTTTGTTACTAACTCATGTAGTTATTTAAATATCTGCAAGTAAAAAAGTTCCACCACGTCCCATTTTTGCGTAACAAAAATTTTCGATTTTCTGCTTTTGTTCTTAATTTTTGCGTTTTAAGCGTCATTTTTGTCCAATCCTGAATCCGTCCGCTACTGACTTTTTACTAGTGTCGCAACCGGATAAACAATTCGGTGTGATATAACAGAATTAGGAGGGGGAGAATATTGAGTATTTTTGATAGTGATGTATGGTAATAAAATGAAAATTTTCAAGGGTGGGGGGTAATTCCCCCCCCCCTGGCTACGCCCCGGCGGCCCCCCCCTAGAAAAAATCCTGCATACGCCCTTGGTACCTGCAATACTTCACACATTTAACTGTAAAAAAACAATTTTTGCTCCATTGATCGGAAAATTCTCCAACAAATTAAGTATGCAGTTTATAATAGAATAAGTTGAAGAATATTTATTACAAAATTCCTAAACTTTTATTGAATCTATTGTAAGAATAAAAAAGAGAACTTTCAAATATTGTGTAGAAATGAAAATAGTGTAAGTACTTATTTATTTTGTCTTATGAGCTTGCAAAGTTTCAGTTTTATAGATTTTAAAAGTGCAGCTGAAATTGGGAAATGATAATTAAGGATTAGTTTACTGCACCAATAAGGTGAGTAATATACTAACTCTTTCAGCCAGAATTATGAATTATAGTTCCTACTTCCTAACATCTTGTACTATATTGAATTTAATAAATAATTCCTTTGATGAAAAGATATTTCCATGTAGTCATACTTTATAAAATAACTTACTTTTTTCTATTGAATTTTTGTTTTCTACCCCTGCTACTTTCTCTCATTTTTATAACCCAAAACATACTTGGAATTAAATTTGGGAAATGAAGCATTACTGTTATGAGTTACAAGAATTACTTGGTTATGCTCCTTATAAAGGTGCAAAGCTTGTAGAAATAAAAAAGATCAAATATTTTCTTTTTCTTTTATTGTTTTTATCAACTCTTTAATAGGTGCTCTCAGCTAAAAGCTTCAGCTTGGTTTCTAGTTCACTCAAACAACACAAGCGACTTGCAGAGCAGATTGAGTTTGTTTACACTTTTGGGAGCATGTGGACGCATCAGCGACGTTTTCCCGCCTTTTATAGATTGATTTTATTGGTCTCTAAGCGTTTCCACGTCACCAACTCAACTAACCAATGAGCTGAATCTCCGAGATTTCCGCGTCTTTCGGAAGAAGATCTGAATACGGTGAAAAAGTTCACGGCGAAATAGAATTTTCGAAATTGCCGCAACTATTTCGCTCAACTTTTTTGCCGACGGCGAAGATCTGAATATGGCCCTACATCTCAAAAAAATTGTGCTATTGAAAGGAAGAGAATTAGGCTAAGCGCGCACTAGAGACTTCTGTCACGGTGACTATAAACACTAGTTCACTCGAGATAATGCATTTCTATGGTGAGATTCTTGGCAATCGGCCAAAGAGTCTCGTCGCCTGTGCGCGCACTCTAGCTTCTTGCAATAGCCAGGGAGACAATTTTGTCTTTGTCACCGTGACAAAAGTATCTAGTGCGCGCTTAGCCTTAATGAGATAAAGTACCACAAAACTTAAAAACATCGCAAAAAATACTCATCATTAAAAATTCTTTAAGAGGGAAATGAATGAAAATAACACTTACTCAGCATCTTAACAACACCCTTATTTCTGGTATTTCCAAATCTTGATTTTCGTATTGTAATAAATATTAACACGTAGAGTACGGATATTAGGCCGATGGGGAGGACAAAGAACAGCCCAGTTGAAATTGAGAAAAAGTGCCGAAACAGCTTCTTGACGTTGTAACTCCCTTTCCCCAACCCATAATAAATTGGAATTGGCACTGCAAATAGTACCGATACTATCCAAATGCATATGATGGTCTTCACTGCTCTCGACAAGTGGGACATGGTCCGGGCTCTGAAAGGGTGGCAAATCGCCACGTATCTCTCCACCGTGAACGCGATGATGGTCAAGATGGAAGCGTTGGTGCTCATCTCAGTGGTCAAGCATCTCAGGAAGTATACGGGTTCCACTAATATGTAGGGGTATGGGGAATAGTGCCAGAATTGATAGATCTCTAGTGGGATACCTAGGATCAGTAGAAGGAGGTCAGATATGGCCAGGCTGAAGAGATAGTAGTTCGTGGCCGTGTGCATGTACCGGTTGCTGGATATGACGATGCAGGTGCAGATGTTCCCTGTCAACCCCGTTATGAGAAGGATGGCGTACACGAGGGTCATGGGGAGGAGCACGGATAAGGGGTCATAGGTTTGATTCATAGCGTTAAAGATTGCGCGAGAATCGTTTCGAATAAGATATTTGAGTTAACACTTTTAAGAAAAGTTGTGGGAAAAATTTTTTTTTCGGTGTTTACTTCTCTTTAAACAGGTTTTCACACAGTTTCTGCAGAACCACTTGTTGAGGAAAATAACCAAATCGAGCACAGTAAACTGAGAAAATCGAAGAAAAGCGAGGAAGTATGGATGGTAGACGAAATTGAAGAAAAGTTTTAGAAAAACAGTTTTGCTCAGTTAATTATCCGGCAGGGTCCCTATTGCGTCCGAGTCCCAATGAATAACTCCTGAGTTTCTCCTAATACCCCGAGGCGCATCTATATTCCATCAGCGCCCTCATTAAGCAGCTTCGAAGAAGTGTCCGCTTATTTCACGGAACGGGTTTTCACCGAATTGGAGGGGGGGAAGTGGGTGTAAAAGGAAGGGTTTATCAATCTGACGGAAAGTGCTTTGTTTTATTTTTGGCTTTTTCGTTGCTTCTTTTAAACCGTAGATAGAGAGAGGAGAAGAAGGACACAATTTAATTAGTCTTGCTTGTTATGTATCACATCGTTTGCACAATTAATGCTTCGATCCGATTAAAAAAGCTACAATATTTTAATTTGATGGAGGAACCTTCTTAGGTACGTCCTTGAACCAAAAGATAACAAAATTTAAGCCATTAAAGATATGAAACCATAGTAACAAACAGCATCAAAATAATTTATTTAATATCTGGTGAAATAAATTGAATTTATTTACTGCAGAGTGTTCCTCATTTTATACCCTTTAAATTTTATTCTATGTTTTTTCATTTCTGAAACTATTTAACTTGCTTTCATTTGGTTTTCCTAGCGTTAAATTGTACTTAAATAGTGGAGTCGCTTGTGTCAAAAAAAAATGGTGTCCAAAAAACTTTTTGCAGGAGCTTAGTGAGTGGTATCATTCGATTCGTAATGACGTCTACGTTAACGTGGTACCGGGTGTTTTTTTCCGAATTTCGTGCAGGGAGCGTGTATGACGTCATGAATGCAAGATGGCCGCCGCAGGAAAAAGGCTGTAAATGGTGATCTAGAGATAATATCGGAATTATTTTTGGACGAAAATCTCAAAAAATAGATAGATTTTTTGAATAGCTATCGAAAAAAGCATCTAAATCCATAGAAAAGGGAGTTTATGACGTCATAACTAGTGATGGGCAAAATCGATAATTTTTGGTATCGAATACTTATAGGTATCGAGTACTTTTTAGGTATCGAGTACTTTTTTTCAATGTCGGGAAATGAACCTGAAGGGACAATTTTTTTAGGGCCTATCCATAATCAGACTAATATTCAAAAAACTGAAAGAGATCCATCAAAAAGCCCCGTAGCTACGGGCCTGGAGGTGGATAGAGGCAAAGGATTTGGCGGGGGAAAAACCTAGCCGCGTCAAATTTCTCTCGCGGATGATAACGACATGGGTTTGAGCGTTGCAAAATGAAAACGGAAACAGGCTGCATTTGATCTACAGTAGGTATTATAAAGATTACATCTTTGAAAAATTTAAAACGAAATATATCAATAAAGTATCGATACTTTTGTGGGTATCGAATACACTCGATACCTATAGGTATCGAGTACTTAAGTATTTGGTATCGATACCTGCCCATCACTAGTCATAACCAAAAAAATTGCTATTTTTACCAAAAACGCAGTATTTTGTCATCAAATACTTTAAATGGATGCTATTTCCAAAGTGAATGTAATGAAAATATGTTCTTAATTAAAAACTCAACAATGAAAATTTCGTTGTTGGTCACAAACGGCGGATATGACGTCATAAATCCAAGATGGCTGCCACATAAAGTCAAAATTTCAAATTTTTTGCTCGAAATTTTTTTAATTAAAAATTATTACACTTTAATGAACGTAATAAAGTTATATATAAGACTAAAAGTCGAGAAAAGCTGCTATAGACTGAGTGAATCGTAGGTATGACAAAAAAGGTCGCAGGTATGAAAGGAACAACGAATTCCCTCCCCCACTTTTATCATCCAAATCAGTAATTATGAGGATAATATTAACCATTAAGGTGAAAATGAGAATTAAATGACAGGTGTTTAGAAATAATTCCGGAAATATTACATAAAATATATAAATCAAGTCATTTCTAACACCGTTTGTACATTTACATTATTGCATAACTTTACTTCAGAGGTTCTCAGCAATTAAGTTACCAAATTAATAGTTATAACACTCCAAAATGCTTCCTTTAGGTCTTAAACTTAGGGGACATCCATAAATTACGTGAGGTCAAAAAGGGGGGGAGGGGTTTGGAAAAATCTCACCAAGGGGGGAGGGGGGGTCGATTAAAATCTCACGTCAACTTTTTTAGTTAGAAATTATACGATTTTCTTTTTTTAAGTATGAGAAAGGAATACACACAGATAAGGTACTGCAAATTATTTTAAAAAAGTTGTAGATAAATCTCACTTGGGGGAGGGGGGTCCAACAAAGTCTCACTAAATCTCACCAAGGGGGGAGGGGGGTCCAGATTTTGGAAAAAACGCCTCACGTAATTTATGGATGTCCCCTTACTTATATTACAAACGAAATTAAGATTCTAATATATGGGTGTTCCTTTATCTACACTCATAAGATCAGCGTGATTTTAAAAAGGCTAAAATCTATTACTCCATACTATTTACATTGATTTAGTTTGTTTTGCTACAAGCATCTGAAATGATGCTTGGGCCCTCCCGAAGATATTTAGTTTCTTAAGCGAGAATAATCATTTCTACTAATTTTACTAATTAAACTATATGTATAATAATAAAATTGATTGATTGACTGATTTAAAAAATATTTCTTTGTCTACCATATTGACTTAAATTGCCACATCAAATTGCTTAAATGATAAACTAAGATTGACTCATATACATTGAAGGCATTAGGTTAAAAAACAGGATATCAGGTTAACTTCCTTTAAATAACTCCTCAAGTTACAACTTCTTTACCTATCATTTCAAACGGTAATGTAATAGTAGTAATATCCTTCATAAATTTGCGCAACTCAAGTTTCATATTTATCTTTGTATCTATGCAGTTACACTATTATGTGTCCATGATCTTGAATGTGAAATGTATTCTCAAAAGGAATACAATAAGTTGAACTTTCTTGAATGCTGTAACAGTCTTTTTGTATCTTTGATAGTTAATTAGGAAATTGATTGCTGAAATTTATCAAGTACTTTAAGGTTTATATTTTACTAACAGTTTAATTTGTAAATGAATTAATTATTTTCCATATTAAACATGACTTGATACTTCTTACTTAGTGTAAATATTATTATTTTTAATTACAGTAAACTAAACGGGAGGATGAAGAAAACGCCTATATATTCCAATCTATATTTGAGGAGCAAGCAATCAAACCGTGTTTTCTCCAAAAAAAAATGAGTTACTCTTATACTCATGATCTCCACATTAAACTGCACAAAACAATGCAAAAATCTTCAATTAAAACAAGTTTTAACCTATTCTAAAACTACTTAGAAAATTGATGTTTCCATCAAAAAGTGTTATTTCCTCTAGAGCCTGTTTTCAGTCAAACAATGATTCCTCCAGTCACAGCCAATCATTGCTGTTCTTACTCGTCACGTGACCCACTCATTGGTCAGCGTAAAGTTGGTGATGTAAAAATATTGGTGGGGACTTTTTGATACGAATATAATTTCTAATAATAATATTTCTCTTTTTCAATTACAAAATTATATAAAATAACTTTTTAGTAAAATTTGTATTACCTTATTTTTATTAAAAAAAGTGTTTTGTCCATGTTGGAAACATTCAATCCATGTTTCCTCCTATGTGTGCGATCAAAACGTGATTTCTCCAAATTTCAAATGCATTTTTAATAATTAATTTTAAGTTTTTAAGTAAATTATTACTACAAATCTTCTCAGTTACTCGTTATAGAACTAAACAAACGATAATTAAGTTTTTAAATTAGTTATTTTTTAAGTTATTAGTTTTTTGTGTTTCCTGAAAATCTGTATTTGAATGAGAAAGCATGGTTTGATTGCTTGCTCCTCATTTTCGCTCCAAATTAGTTAAATTAAAGAAATTATCAAACGTTATTAAATTAAATAAAAATTATGAATTTTAAAAACATAATGTTTTCACATATGTTAATGTAAACGGTATTAGAAACAACTTGGCTTAAATTGATGAAAACTTCCACGACCTGAAGAGTAATTCATTAAATTTTCCGGGATAGATGGCCGTGTTTGATGAATGGAATTTCCAAACGTTTCGCTCTCTGCTTCGGAGAGCATCCTCAGTGGCAAAAATCAACTGATAAAAATAAGCGAAACGTTTGGAAATTCCATTCATCAAACACGGCCATCTATCCCGGAAAATTTAATAAACTAGGCTTAACACTAATATTCCGGAATTATTTCTAAACACGTCATTTAATTCTCATTTTCACCTTAATGGTTAATATTAGGTCATCCCGAAAGTTTTGTCGCTCTTTGGGAGCATCTGTATATAAGATAGTTTTGACACTTTTCCATTATGTGATACCAATGTAAACTGTAACTTTATCTTTATCTATACCGTCAACTTGGCATCTTGGCTTGATTTTGGCGGACTGATCCGACAACTGGGCTTTCCTTAAATCTATGATAACATGTAACTTAATTTCTTTTCTGCCCAAAATTTTGCATTTTTTCTAAAGTTAAGATTTTAAAATTAAAATTAACTGGCTACTTCCATAAAACAATTAATGTTTTAAGTATTTTTAACAAGTGTGGAAAATTTAACTTAGTTTAAAATTTTTTCTGAGGCATCCGGAGAGTTTGATCACAATCATCCATATTAATTTGCTGGATTTCTACCCCTAACCCTCTTTTAGGAAAGATCCGAATGATCATTTGCAATAAGATCTTCCGTAAAATCTTAATATGACTTAAAATTAAAGGTAAATTCCTTTGAATTTAAATTTTGAAAGTTTTCAATTTATGGCAACTTTAAGTAAACAAAATCTTATTAATCGTAGAAACTAGGAAAGTTGGAAAAGTGAGCCAACAAAAATAGAGCCAAAATTTGCCAAATTTGCTTTAGAATTTAGATAGTGTGAGATATTTCGCACAATTCTCATATTCACAGTATTTAAAAGGCCTTGGTAAAAACAAGAAAATTGGTTAATATTTTCCCACGGGACATTTTTTAGGATTTTGAATGATTTAAAATAAGGTAAAAAAACATTTAAAAACACAGTATTTTGATGAAATAAACCTGAAAAGTTAAAATCTGACCCCCCCCCCTAATAAAAAATTATAGAATTTAGGGTATAGGGTAGGGTGATTCTAATTAGTTAATATTAAAAGTAATTTTAAGTATAGTAAACCCAATATTAGTAAACTTAGGCAACATATTTGTTAAACTCGGGACTTAGCAGCCCCCTAATATCCTTCCAAATAAAAATAATTATGGCCACACATTAAAATACCTATAGAACATGTTACTTCTTTTTTTTTGTTCTCATTCCATACGATTAAACTGATCTAGATTAATACTTTATTGAGTACACAGCAGGCGCGCATGTGATGCATATTGATACGATATATCTGGCATGGCATAACTGGTTTCGCGCAGCGAAATATCTGGCACGGACCACAATTTTCGGCAAATAAGCGTACTAAAGGCGAAAACATTGTGTGTGTGACACTTATCAATATTTGGCACAGCTCGACCGCTTGGCTTTCAATACGCGCATGAGCAAAAATGCACTGCTTGCATCTTGCATCACCCCTCCGCCCGCCATTGATGTTGTTTTTGTTATGGAGGCTTTACACCACCCGGTTTGCGACAGCGATTCCGCGGTTTTCGGGAATTTCGACAACCGCAGTAACTCAGCGACCTCTCGAAAGATGGCGCTGTTCTGCGACATCCGGTTCGTGACAAAAAATTGACCCTCTTCCCTTAATTGAACAGCGCCATCTTTCGAGAGGTCGCTGAGTTACTGCGGTTGTCGAAATTCCCGAAAACCGCGGAATCGCTGTCGCAAACCGGGTGGTGTAAAGCCTCCATAACAAAAACAACATCAATGGCGAGTCAAGCTCCGTTATCCGCTCGTTCAACCGACGACCTTCGGCGAGACTTTCTTTGCTGCATTTTACATACCCCAGTCTATTACGCCATGCCTTTTAAAAAATGGATTTCCAGAGGTAAATACACCCTCTGCGATTGCCAAGTAGTAAAGACGAGACTAGATGAGATGTGAGATGACGCCGTCGTTGCGGTCTCGCCGCCATTGCTCGCCCTTCGGATCTTCACTCCGGTCGGTACTGCACGAAGTGATAATGTCTATGTCAAGTACGTACTATTTTTGGGAAAGGAAACGTCAAGCACAATGTAAATGCACGAGGAATGCATTATATACCATATAAGGCACAGGTCAACCAATATACCAATAAGGGGCACAATTATTCCAAAAATGCCGTATATCGTATAAGGCACGATTTGTATGGCACATAAAATATAAATCACATTTTTTCCAAACGTGCCGTATATCGTATAAGGCACGACTTTTATGGCACATAAAATATAAATCACATTTTTTCCAAAAGTGCCGGATAAACATATACAGGGTGTATCTGAAATGGTGCAACAAACTTTCAGGGATGATAGTACTCATCAAGACGAACAAGAATTGGTATAGAAAGGGGGGTCGCAAATGAGTTTTAAGGGGTGAAACCCCGGGGTGAAAATCTGCTAAAAAACTTGCATATTTGTGTAGGAAGAGACACAATGGTTCGATTCCGGTAGTTATTTTGTAAAACAACTTCAAATATTACTAAGCTAGTTTTCCCACCAGTAACACTTTTGCAGTCGACAGGAAAAAAAACTTCGCCAATCCGTGATCGCCAAATACTTTTTTTGTGATTCTTACGGAAACTCAAATTTCTATGTAGTAGTACCATTAATGATTAAATTATAGCTTAGTTGGTAGCGTAACAGTCTTGCAATCGTAAGATTGTGAGTTCTGTCCTACTGTATGAAGCTGTTCGTTTTTAAATTCATATAATTTTTTTGAAAGCTATAGCTTGAAAGACATTGCAACATGTTTTAAAGTATTAAGATTTCATTTGGTCCCTTTTAAATAATTTTTTTTAGCTATACTAAATAAGTGTTTTTTAAATAGAAACATATTGATTAATTAATATCGTACCTTTAGAAGTAAAATACTAACACAAAATGTAGAATTAGAGATCCCTGCATTTTTAATTCATTATTAGTACTATTTATGCAATTCAGGACAATGCACAGCTTTTAAAGACAAACACGTCCTTTAAGCCTTAGTCTGTGAAAGCAGCACTCCCTTCTCAGCTGTGCAATTGCCCGCAGTTTCGCACCCAGGGGTCAGTTAAAGCCCTGGATGGAACAAGCGTAGCACTCGCACAAACCCTAGGGGATTGGTAGCTAACTCGAATAAGGAATGCATGAGTACTGCTATCGAGCTAGCTGCTGTGACACCGTAAGGATTCATACAGTGTTGGGCAAAATTTATTCGTGCAACTACAGATAACGAATAACGAATAAATCATCTAGATGAACCTACGAATAACGAATGAATCATCCGTCAATTGCGAGCAAGCATACGAATAACGATTGATTTATTCGTCAATTGCGGAGGAGACGATTGACAAGTAATTCAACTGTAGTTGTGAGAGAACCTACGAATAACGCTGCTTTATTGGATCGCTTCTCAAATTTACCGAAGTGGTCCGAAACTTACCGGAAGTGGTCTGTTAGTCATCGGAAATGGTCCGTGAGTCACCGGAAGTGGTCTGTAACCAACCGGAAGGGGTCCGTAAGTCACCGAAAGTGGTCTGTAAGTCACCGAAAGTGGTCCGTTTTTAACCGGAAGTTGCCTGAATTTAACCGGAAGTGGTCCGTATTTAACCGGAAATGGTTCAATGCTCTGCAACTTACCGGAAGTTGTCCGCAACATACCGGAAGTGGTTCGGAAGTCACCGAAAGTGGTCCGCAACTTTCCGGAAGTGGTTCTTAAATCACCGGAAGTTATCCGTTTTTAACCGGAAGTTGCCGAATTTAACCGGAAGTGGTCCTTATTCAAACGAAAATGGTCCGTATTTAACCGGAAATGGTTCATATTAAACCGGAAGTGGTCCGTAATATACCGGAAGTAGTTCGTAAGTCACCGGAAGTGGTCCACAACTTACATTAAGTGGTTCGTGAGTCACCGGATGTGGTCCGAAACTTACCGGAAATGGTTCGTTAGTCACCGGAAGTGGTCCGTAACTAACCGAAAGTGATTCGTAAGTCACCGTAAGTGTTCCGTTAGTTGTGGACCAATTCCGGTCTTGCGGACCACATCCGGTGACTCACGAATCACTTCCGGTTACATACGGACCACTTCCGGTAACTTACAAACCACTTCCAGTATGTAGCGGACCACTTCCGGTAACTTACCAACCTCTTCCGGAATGTTTCTGACCACTTCCGGGAATTTACAAACCACTTCCGGTAAGTTTAGTAACATTTTCTGTTAATACGGATCACTTCCGGTTAAATTTAGAGCATTTCCGGTTGAATTCGGGCAATTTCTGGTTAAATAGGAACCATTTCCGGTTATATTTGGTTCATTTCCGTTTAAATACGGACCACTTCCGGTTAAATACGGGCAACTTCCGGTTAAATACGGACCACTTCCAGTTAAATACGGGCAACTTCCGGTTAAATACGGGCCACTTCCGGTTAAATATGAACCATTTCCGGTTAAATACGGGCCACTTCCGGTTAAATTCGGGCAACTTCCGGTAAGTTGCGGACCACTTCCGGTAACTTACGAACCACTTCCGGTATGTTGCGGACCACTTCCGGTTACTAACGAACCACTTCCGGTTTGTTGCGGACCACTTCCGGTAACTTACTAGCCACTTCCGGTAAGTTGTGGAACATTTCATGTTAATACGGATCACTTCCGGTTAAAGATGGACCATTTCCGGTTAAATTTAGACCACTTCCGGTTGAATTCGGGCAACTTCCGGTTGAATTCGGGCAACTTCCGGTCACTTTCGAACCACTTCCGTAAATTTACGGACCACTCCGGTAAAGTTGTGGACCCTTCCGTACCAACCCTGAGAATTTTTTTGCACCCCTATATGTACCTTCTGTAATTAATTTATTTGTCTGGTGAAATTATTCGCAATTGAATAATTATTCGTCATCCACGAATAAAGTTAGTTGCGAATGAATTTTCAATTGCGAATAAAAATTCATTCGACGGTGACAGATAACTTTATTCGCTATTGATTTATTCGAAGCTGAATTTATTCGTACGATTGACGAATAAATTTTCATTCGTGTGAGTGCCCAACTACATACATACATCTTTATTAGGAGCGCACAGCGCCGAAGGCGCTTTATCTCCGCCTGAAATAACAACATGAGATTAAAGGGACATGAATACAAATTTTTGTTTGAAGTTGGTCATGGTACCAATAAATATAACAGAGAAAAGAAGTGTGGAAGTGGGATTATTCATCATCATCAGGCGATTGGTAGAAAATAGTCATTAGTCAAAGTCAGTCTGAAATTAGTTAATATCAACAGGTGATAATATCAGGTGATTGGTGACGTCATCAGGGAGGATGCAGACGTTGGGTAATCGTGGTGGTGGAGTATGGAAATTTATTTGCAGGACTAGGATCTGAATGGATCATTTGAACATTGATTAGGGTGTTGGGGTGAGTTTGAACTGAGTGAAAGAAATGCTTGGATGTGTCTTCGATGAATTTAGAAAGGTCTTCGGTTTTGAGGTCAAGTTGTAGATCTTTGTTCCTGACATACCAGGGAGCGTCTGTGATACATCGGAGGATTTTGTTTTGGAGAATTAGCAGTTTCTTCATGTTGGTGTTTGCAGCAGTAGCCCAGATAGGAGAAGCGTACCTGGATTCATAGCGATAATAAACAAGAGAAAATAATTTTAAAAGTGGTAGATTGCCGCTGAGCCATCCAGCTGGCTCGTTTTTTAACGTGAAGAAATTTAGTATTTTGAAGATAATGCCTACAGTCTAAATAAGAATTGAATAAAGAAATTGATTTCTACAAGAGATTTGGAGAAGTGGGGAAATATTAACAGACTGACGGCCAAGCGAAATCGAATAATTTTGATTGAATAATTTAGGAAATGATGGAGTGATTGGAAAAGCCATGATTTGTTAGGTAGGAGGAAGAAGGATTTATGCCAAAAACTGATAGCTGAAGTTTTAAAGGAAAAATAAATTTAAACACAAAAATTGGAGGAGGGGGTGAAACATCACTAAAATAGTATTAATTTTACTAGAAACTAGTTTTAATTAAGTCACCACTCTGTTAATTAATTTTAAATGACTTTATCTGTGTACTGAGGATGGGCTGTACAATCCGCTCCTAGGGTGTCGGTGCGTTTGAGGCCCATAGGTTAAAACAATTTGTCTGTCCTCGAAGGCGGATAACGTAAACCCCTTAGGGAAAGTGCCCGTACTACGTTACCCTTCTATTTTTGACTCCCTACCTCATTTTGGTGTCCACCCGTAGTACAGTACATGCCAAGAACCTCCCATCCCCTTCTAGTTTTCACGTAGTAATTCATAAATACGGTTTTCAATTATATTTTTCGCAAACAGAAAATTTTAAAAATTAATTCGGCTTAATTTGTCTAATCCTAATAATTAATTTGGCTTAATTTTGTCGTATTGACAAGAGGAAATTGACTACGAGACGAAACCCTAAGCTTCATAAACTACCCTCCCCTCCTTCAGCACAAAGAAATACTAAAATGGCCGAGCTCGCAACCCATCTCGACCGTGTATTGCTCGAACTTGTAATTTTTTTAGTTTTGTCTTGTCATGAAAATAACAGTTATAATTATGTAGTCACATCTAGAATAAGAGAATTTAAGTATAAAACTGTATAAAATGCTTAGGTTTTTAAACTCTTTTTTTTCTATTAACACATATGTTTCATACAAAATTTGAGTCATCATTACATGTTCATAAAGGGTGTTTCACAAAGAGCTCCCTAGTTTAAAAACCAATAACAAATAGACAAAACAAGATAAAAATACCCCGTGATCTGAAATGTCTTTTTTAGACAAAAGAAATTCTTAACACAATTTATTTTAAATCGGTAGATTAAAAAAATTAATACATGGCAGAACAAGATTTTGTGAAACGAAGGAAAAGCAGTCCTCGAAATACGGAAATTACGGATAAAATTTACGGAAGAAACGATTTCCGAATAAAATGAGAATCAAATACTTTGTAATCTAATTAATTGATCGTTGATTTAAAAACAGGGATTTCAAGGATTGCTTTTCCTTCATTTCACAAAATTTTGTGTTGCCAAATTTTTTTGAACTATAAATTTTCAAAAATTCGTGTAAAAAATTTTAAACACCTGTCAAAGTTTTGCGTTGAGACAAAATGCGATTTAAAGCATTGTAATCTCTCTATATTAAAAAAAAGTAACAGTCGCCGCCGCCGCCGCCGCTGTTTCAGAAAATGTTATTTTTGAACACTTTGAACTATCACTACGCAGAAACTATTTGAAGGAATATTATGAAATTTTGAACATTGGTAGACAAATGTATGAGGGTCATTTTGGTTCCAAAACCTAATTAATTAGATAATTAGTTCTAGAGTTATTTATTGTCAAAATCGAAAATTATTTTTTTCTGCTGCGAGTTCGCCCCCAGCCAAATCTATTTACAGCAGAAGCATGATTTTTTGCAGACACATACTCTTAGGTATGAAGTTGTGCACCTCGTCACCCTTTTTTCGAATTTCGAATTATTTTTGGAGTAATTAAATTCTAAAGTTTCGAAATTTTTTAACCTTTTTCTGTTTTTTCGTTATAACAGAAAAACTAATCACAGTAAAACTATGATATTTTAAACGCACATACAATTATTTTTTATAAAAAGATTGGCGTTTTGTTTTTTAAAAAATTCGAATTATTTTTAGAATTATTAAGATTCAAAGTTTCAATTTTTTCATCTCTTTCTGGTCGTTCACTAGAGAAACAGCCAATTTTTATGAGTCTGATTTCTTGATTTCTTTTACTTCCGACGATTCACTAGATACACGTGCATTTTATAAATTTAAAAGATTTTAATGGCATGCTTTTTTTCTCTAAGATGGTTGATGATAATTAGTAGACTTGCTGGATATTTTTTAAAAACATTTCGATTAAATTATTGACAAGTTAAACAAGGATTATTGACAAGGATATTTCAGTTGCAGTTTTATTTTGATATTTTTGTAGTAATGGTCCGAATTAAGTTATTGATAAGTTAGAGGGATAAAAAGTTTCGATATTAAATGATGATTAACTAAGCAGCCAAGTTCCAGGTTTTACCGGATAGTTAAGATGAAACAAGCGAGCTCTGCTCGCTAAGATCGCGAAGCGATCTTCAAAGAACTGCGAAGCAGTTCCGGGGGTTGGTGAGCGATAGCGAGCAGGGGGCAGAGCCCCCTAGTTACCTGAAAAAAAATTACCGTAAAGAAAAACACTACAATTTAGAAAAATCAATAAAAATTCTCAAAATACTGTCACACATCCTTTAATTTTGTCCGATTTTTGAACCTCAAGCCATAAGACCCCAACCCACATCCTTTAATAGTTCTCTTTCCGTGTATTGCCCAAAAATTATTGACATGACAGAATCCACAATCTTACGATTGTGAGTTAAAAGATTCCGGCTCATTACTCTACCAAGTTGAGCTACCGTTTTAAAGATAAAATAGAAAACGAAAAAATTGCGCCAAATGGCTAATAAGTTGCCAAATTTGGTTGAACATGCATTAAAAAAGAGACTGATCGAATAAATCTTTCGCTACTAAAAGATAACTTCTTGAAAAGTTACAGTTAAAATTTCTTTTTGCAAGTACGGGTTCTATTTTTTTGGTGTAAAAAATTACGGAATCGAACAATTGTGTCTCTTCCTGCACAAATATGCAAGTTTTTTTGCTGATTTTCACCCCGGGGTTTCACCCCTTAAAACTCATTTGCGACCCCCTTTCTATACCAATTCTTGTTCGTCTTGATGAGTGCTATCATCCCTGAAAGTTTGTTGCACCATTTCAGATACACCCTGTATAGTGTGCCGGATATGATATCCGGCACTTTTGAACCGAAAATGCCGCATAGCCATCCGGCACAGTTTTAAGAGTATTTAGTTTAGAATAAACTTGAACCAAGCTTCCTCCAATGTTCGTCCAGTTACTCTCCAGCTGTCTCGGCAGCTGATGTTCACCACCTTTGTCCCTGAAGTTACTTCTTTCATCTTGTACAAGAGCGGCCTTTGGCCGCTGACGCTGCATATTAAGCGCATCGAGCAAAGCCTCCAATGTTCTGCTTCATATTCTTTTATTCTGTAGAAATGTCTTGCACTTGAATAAACCCATTCTATGTAAATAAAAATGTTCTCTTTTTAGAATATTTTTAAAAATAACAAATATTTACGAAGCTGTTTTGAAAATGCTGAAGATTAAAAATACAAAATATCTCAAAATTCATCAAGCTAAAAATTTAAGGGCCCAGAAAAAATTCAAGATAGAAAGTTTTCAAGACCCTTAAAAAATATTCAAACTGCCACTTAAGTAAGTGTCTTAAAATAATAATAATTAAAATCCATGTGATATTGGAATGAAGGAGAAACAGATAATGTATGGGGCCCTTTTAATGTTCAGTCACCGGGGCCTGCTACCTGCCAGTCCGGCCCTGGTGATGGTTGATATTTACTCTTTAGTTAGACCAAAACAGATCTTACAACATTCAATCTGAAACATTGTTCTAATGATTCAAAGCAATTGCTGATTTTTATTTAAAATATTTAATAACTTTTTCTTCAACTTACGTGTCAATTTTCGAATTTAAAAACATTTTTCTGTTTTTTAAAATAATGAGGTAATTTCCCATATACTGACAGACCTATGGTGCAAGAGCTAGAGAAAGTGTTGTGCTACGTGTAGAAAAAACGCACCTTAAAAAACTTACCTGGGTGACGTAAAAATCCCCTTGGAAACCCGTAATTCTGGAAAAACTTTGCCATAACAATTAGTTAAATAAAAAAATTTCAAAAAATTTAATAATATTTTCGGATTTATAAGCTTTCTTTGGACTTGTATTTTTTCGTCGAAATCTGAACCATTTTGATTTTCAAAGTCCTATTACTGCCTTAATTACCAACCGATTTTCACCAAAATCGTATATGGTGTATATGGCAGGGTATATTTTAAAATTTTAAGGTCGAAAACTCGATATCGATTTTAGATTTTGGCGAAAATCACAATTTTAGTGCGACTTACGCACGGATCCAGGGACCCTAATTTTTGACCTAAATTCACGAAATTCCAGATTTTGAGAGCTTATGGAAATTTAATGAAAGTTCAAAGGTTACCGACACAATGAAAATTAATTTAATAGCTTTCTTAACGATTCTGTACTGCACTACCAAATCGTACTTTGGAAAGGCCCCTTGTATCACGTAATTCCCGTTCACGTAATCCCGTATCACGTTCCCGGCCTCGAAAATGCGATATAAGTTACTCTTTTGGTTCAAATCTAATACTATTCCTTGCAATGTAGAAAAGTTTTAGTTTTAGTACTTTTCCGTGATTCTTTCTCAAATTTCAAACTTTTTACATTTTATTCTTAATTATAAATTTCTTTTGAAATACACTTAATGGAATTGAGGCGACACCGCCAAAAGAGCGCTCAAGCGCCAGAAGAAAGACTTTTGGCGAGCGCAACACCAGCGCCGCGAAGCAACCTTGCCCGGGCAGCTCTCGCCGGGCAGAACGACATTCCTCAACGAACGACGGACACTCTGCGCGCTCTGTTATTTCTCTCGTCCTCGTATCGCGGCTAAGCCTAAACGCCACGCGCGTTATTGTTATGTTTTTAATAAATAGTTCATAAAAAAGCAATTAGCCTTAGCTTCATTTATCAAGTAGATGATGTAGCACTAAAATCTTATAAGCAGTAATCCAGAGCACCATCTCAGTGGTGACCAAGACGTTCAGTGGTGATACGGACGTTCCAGGACTTTGGATTTTTCTTCTTCTAATGGAGTCAAGCAACGACATGCCATGTTCTAAGTAAGTGCGTGATTTTTTTTTTCGTCTCGTTTGGTCAGCCCTCTTTCTTTCCCTTACTTATCTTGTAATTTATCAGAATTAAAACTAAATATGGGTAATACTGATAAGCTTACGCTAGAAATAGCCACGCTAAAGGGGGAAACAGCTGCACTAATACAGCAGATAGCCGAAATGGGCAGGGATAGACGTAATTCTCGCTCCCGGTACTCGCGGTCCCCCCGTAGGAGACGGCATAGGTCCCCGGTGCACACAAACGGCGAGCTATGTTTTTACCATGACCGTTTCGGGGACGAGGCCCGTAAATGTAAACCTGGCTGCCCCCGTTTCGTAAACCTCCAGGAAAACTAAATTCGGCTGTCGGGGTAAACGTATCAGCAGCAAATCTGCCGACAGTCGCTAAATCTAGCCGCCTGCATGTTTACGATAGAAAAACCCATTTTAAATTCCTAATTGACTCTGGCTCCGACGTTTCGTGTATTCCGGTCCCTAAAAACAGCAAATCCTTAAAACCTGATTCTTTAGAGCTATATGCAGCAAATAACTCAAAAATTTTCACCTACGGTACCAAATTACTCAGCTTAGATTTAGGTTTCAGGAGAAATTTTGAATTCAAATTTTTAATTGCCTCCGTACCAACCCCTATTATTGGTGCAGATTTTCTTCAGCATTTTGGCTTACTCATAGACTTAAAAAATAAACGTATAATCGATAGCACCACAAAATTCAAACGACAGGGGATAATAGCATCAGTAGATAACTTTTCGGTCAAGGTAATCTCTGGAGATTCCCCGTTCCATAAAATGCTCGGAGAATTTCCAGATTTGTTGAAAGTTAACCCTAATGTAACAAACATAAAGCACACCACGGTGCATTATATTGAAACGTCCGGACCCCCAGTCTATAGCAAACCCAGACGACTAAATCCTAAATTGCACAACGAAGTAAAAAACGAATTCCAACACATGATGCAGCAAGGGATATGTCGACCCTCTAAATCTCCTTGGTCGTCCCCTCTCCATGTTGTCACTAAAAGTTCAGGTAGCATTAGGCCGGTAGGAGATTACCGAAAATTAAACTCCTCTACCATTCCGGACCGCTATCCCATTCCTCACATACAGGATTTCTCCAATGCTCTCTTTGGCAAAAGTATCTTCTCAAAAATCGATATCGTCCGCGCATATTTTCACATCCCTGTACACCCAGACCACGTACAAAAAACAGCCGTGTGTACACCATTCGGACTTTTCGAATTTCCTTTTCTAAATTTTGGCCTTTGTGGAGCTGCTCAAACTTTCCAAAGGTTCATGAACGAGGTACTTGGAGAATTCTCTTTTTGTTACGTCTACTTAGACGACATTTTGATTTTTAGTGATAACGAGACGGAGCACGAGAATCATGTGCGCAGTGTTTTGAAAAAATTAAACGAATACGGACTCACTATAAACGCTTCGAAATGCGTGTTTAATGTCAAAGAAATCTCATTTTTAGGACACCTAATTTCTAAAGACGGTACAAAACCCTTACCGGAAAAAGTGCAACCTATACTAGATTTCCCCCGACCTACCACCATTAAGGAACTACGACGGTTTCTGGGATTTATTAATTTTTTTCGGAGGTTTTTGCCAAAAATTGCTAGCAATCAAACCACATTAAATGGGTACCTCAAGGGTGTTAGGCAGAATAAAAATACTAAAATCGACTGGACCGAACAGGCAGAAAAAGAATTCCAAATTTGTAAAGAGCTCCTTTGTAATGCTACACTATTATCCCACCCTAAACCGGATGCAAAATTAGTGCTGCAAGTAGACGCCTCTGATTTGGCTATAGGAGGTGCCTTGTTCCAATCAATTGATATCGAGTTGCAACCGCTCTCGTTCTTCTCTAGAAAGTTATCAGAAACTGAGTCGAAATATAGCGCGTACGATAGAGAACTGCTGGCCGCGTACGCAGCAATCAAACATTTCCGACATATGCTCGAGGGCAGAAATTTCACCCTCGTCACGGACCACAAACCCCTTACTTACGCTTTTCGACAAAAAGCGGATAAAGGATCACCGCGTCAGAGTAGACAACTTGACTTCATTTCCCAATTCACAACAGATATACAGCATATTAAAGGAGCCGAAAACATAACTGCTGACACATTGTCCAGGATAGCCACGATAACCATTCCAAGCGCGATCGACTTTAATGAAATTGCACAGGCTCAGCTGAGGGATACAGAGCTAGGGGAGCTACTAAAAAATCCCCAGGGTTTTCAGTTAAAAACAGTTACCCTCTCAGAATCCCAAACCCCAGTTTACTGCGATATCTCAACGGGAGCAGCCAGACCATTCATTCCCGAACAATTTCGCAAACAGGTTTTCTTAAACTTGCATAACTTGTCCCACCCCGGCACTAGAGCCTCAACTAAACTGGTCAAATCTAGATTCGTTTGGCCCTCAATTAATAAGGATTGCACCACTTGGGCGAGGGAATGTTTAGCATGCCAAAAATGTAAAGTGTATAGACACACTAAGACCCCCCTCGGTTCCTTTCCTGACCAAACGAGGCGATTTGACCACGTACACATAGACTTGGTTGGACCCCTGCCGCCATTCAGAGGATATAGCTACGTTCTCACCATGATCGACCGCTTTACCCGATGGCCGGAAGCCGTGCCTATCCAGGATATCACTGCCGAGACAGTGGCACAAGCGTTCTACACCACCTGGGTGTCAAGATTCGGCGTTCCAGCGTACCTGACGACGGACCAGGGCAGGCAGTTCGAAAGCCAGCTGTTCCGATCCCTCTGCAGTCTTCAGGGCGTCAAGAGGATCCGTTCCTCTCCTTACCATCCGCAAGCCAATGGACTCGTGGAGCAGTTCCACCGTCCCTTCAAGGCGGCATTGAAGGCCCACAGCACGGAGCAGTGGACCTCTGCCCTCCCGACCATCCTGTTGGGCTTCCGTTCCGTCTTCCGGGAAGACCTACAAGCGACCACCGCAGACCTCGTGTATGGGCAGAGCTTGCGCCTACCAGGCGAGTTCTTTTGCCCGTCAGCTGACGAGACCACGTCGTCACCCAAGCAGTTCCTGGAGGACCTGAGGAGCTCCTTCGCCGACGTCCGCCCAACCCCCACTTCCAGCCACGGCCAACGCAGTGTTTTCGTGCACCCACACTTGGAAAAGTGCACACATGTCCTGCTACGACATGACGGTGTACGCACACCGTTACAACCGCCTTACGACGGCCCGTTCGAGGTAGTTTCTCGCCGAGAGAAAAACTTCGACATCGTTGTGAACGGACGCCGAACAACGGTGTCCCTCGACCGTCTTAAACCAGTGTTCCAAACTGTAGACAAGGACTATTTGGTTACTCAGCGCGTATCTACGCCACCTCCAAGCAAGTGTGATAGTGACAATTCAAAGACTGTACAAGATACGTCGCCGACTGAGCGACCGGTGACAACACGCTCGGGTCGAAAGATTACCCTTCCCAGAAGATATGTCACATTCCGTTGACACTGGGGAGGGAGTGTGAGGCGACACCGCCAAAAGAGCGCTCAAGCGCCAGAAGAAAGACTTTTGGCGAGCGCAACACCAGCGCCGCGAAGCAACCTTGCCCGGGCAGCTCTCGCCGGGCAGAACGACATTCCTCAACGAACGACGGACACTCTGCGCGCTCTGTTATTTCTCTCGTCCTCGTATCGCGGCTAAGCCTAAACGCCACGCGCGTTATTGTTATGTTTTTAATAAATAGTTCATAAAAAAGCAATTAGCCTTAGCTTCATTTATCAAGTAGATGGTGTAGCACTAAAATCTTATAAGCAGTAATCCAGAGCACCATCTCAGAATTAAGCATTTTAGAAATGTTATTTTAAACCAATACTAGTAAAAAAAAAATTTGGTTAATTTAGGAAGGGTCATATTTTTTACCTTTAGAAAATATTTGGCCTTTTTTGGCTTTTTTTTCGAACACGATTTGGCCACGAGTCAGCATTTTCACATGGCAACCCTGTCTTTTGGTATGCTGGTTTCTCTTCAACATCGTGCAAATCTTTCGTCTTTTACTAAAGATTTCCGTGGAGAGGAACATTCTAATGAGCCTCAATAGAATTTTTGGAATCCCCATGGGCGGATTTAGATGGTGAATCCTGGGGGTGCGTTCTGGGAAACTTGAGGATGCAAATTGCCCCTGATGACTTTGAAAACATGATTTTCCCCAGTAAAAATGGAATTTTCTCAAAAAGTTGGGGGTGCAACGCACCCTAATGCACCCCCTTAAATCCGCCCATAAATCCCTTATGGGGATTAGAATTGAAAAGATAGAATAAATTTATTAGACTGCAAAAATTTCGCAGCCACATACAGCGTTTACGAAGTTTTTGCAGCTATCAACATTTCCAACACATTTCCTCATAATCATAAGATGAATAACAAGGATATTTATAGATACAACATTATGTACAATAATACAACATTCGAAGCTAAAATTCACACAATCCCATCCCCTCTTTCATGCACCCTGTAGGAGCAACCCTGAAATAAATACGTTCTCCAACCTTCGAATTTGAGCGCCATCTAGCTTATGAATAAAGAAGCTTAATATGTCTCAGATATTTGTTGATACAAATGTTGATTATGGTCACCAGTAACTATGTACATTAGTTAAAATATAGCTGAAAATTTCTAAACTAACGAATTGTTTCCACGCTACTCTTAGGAGTGCGTTACCCCTTATCACGTAAAAGTCGACGCTCATGAAGTGACGACTTTAATTGTACACGAAAAGTAATCTTCACAAAAATTTCACTAAATCCTTCTCCGGGAAGCCAATAACCCATACATAAAATTCATCGAAGTCTACTAAGAAGGTAAATATCTCGGAAGAATGATTATTTTGATGAATACAAAGAAAATATGAACTGAAAATGTTTATAATTACACTGCTTACCACATGATTGAAGCATAAAAAAATTCCATAAGTACAAAACATTTGTATACTACCAAGTGATTAAAATCATCTCATTACCTTCTTTTACGTGTTTCAATATGTGAATGTGTTGCAGTAGCTTTTTTTAAAGTAAGTTTAATATAATACTCCCACCTTCTTAGCGAGCTCTTATAAAACCATTGGTGAAGCGTTTATTCATTATAGAATGCATTACCAGATCTAAAAGCAACATGGCTTCCCTTCCCTCAAACATATACATCTGAACCGGGTCATAAGGTTTTGATTATAATCCAACCTGAGGAATAACGAGCTATGTCGAATACTATAAAGTATTACGCATATTTCAAGGGGCATTCAGAGAGAGTACGACCGGGGTTGATCGTAAGCATTGTACTCAAATATAATGTTGTGATCTATTATTTTTATAAGTTACCACTCTGATCGAGTATCAGCCATCTACCCTTTCATAGGAAGGGGCAGTGCGATCATCTCTAGTCAGGTTCCCCAAGAGGAACGCCGACAACGATCACGCTCAGGTCAACACTCCATATCTCGTCATCGCGGTATTGTTTGCCTGCGAAGTTCGGTGAGTGAACTCGCTAATCATACTATAGAAATGATCCTATGAAGTATGATCTTAAATATAGCAGTTAATTGCGAGAACCCAACATACTTGATATCTTCTAAAAAAGTGGTGACTACAGCACAAAAATGTCACAGGCGATTGTAAATATGACCAAATCTATATATATTCCGTCGTGTAAATAGTATTGAGCCTTATTTTGTCTGCAAATACACCCGTAGCCATAAATGTACCGTACTGTTTCTTGTGAACGTTTTAATACAATATCTTCTTCTATAAGCAAAAAAAACTCTCCTAGATGGCGCTCTATCCTAAGAACTTTCGCGATCTGCTACCAATGTGTTGCTATTTAGAAGCTGTTCGAAAATTTGTTCTATTACAAATGTAGTGATATTTAATTGAGTAAATATATTTTTCAATTGGAGTTAATATATATTTTATATCTTTTGAGAAAGAACTCTTGACCATGCCCAGTGTAACCCTGTTGTTACTTACATCTCCAAAATAGCAGAATTAATGAGAGTGTCAAATATTACTCCTTAACGGTGTTTATCACAAAATCATACGTTAAACTTCCTTTAGGAGGCTCAATAAAGGTCTTTAAGGTTTGCTTAAACTTTCTTCAAAGCGCATAATAATGTTATTTTACTCTGCTCTTGTTATTATTTCAACTGGTATTTCTTAACTTCCGATTTACAATATTTGCTTTACTCGATATCATTTGGAGTAGAAGATTTCAACGTATAAAAACCAATACACTTGATAATTTTTTTTAATTTGTGTTTGTGTTCTACTGTATCTTTTAAGACTTGAGCACTGGACTGGAGAAGTTTATAACAAGAGAAACGTGACGCCATCTAACCACACTGATAAATGTTAACTTTTCGGCGGCCTTATCTTTAAAATCCGAAAGTGTCACGATCCATGAGGGGCATTTCTTAATTATTTAGACTAATTAATTGTAACCACAGGTAAAATTAGGAAGGTAAGGACTTAACTCCTTTCTCACGAGCATCAAATAACTTTGAAGAACATTTAAAACTTTTCGGAGAGGTTTTGGAGGACCTGTACAGCAAAAACGGGAACTTGTTTTTTAAAATTTTTTGTTTTTTTCTTCTCAGATTGATCGAAATTTTAATATTCATGCATATTTTTTTTAATTTTTCGGCCCATTAATTTTTTTTGGCAGATTTTTTAAAAAAAGAGCTAAATCCTAATATGGGATATTCTCAAGGTTCCTAAAATGGGATATCTCATATTGAGAACTCATTTTTCAGATTTGTTTACTGCAAGGAATTAGTGTCTTATTAGGATCAGAAGGAAAGTATGTAATTGTATTGTAAAACAACGACTTTCTGATCAAATTAAAATCAGTCCCAGTCGTCTTTCAATGAAATCCGTCCTTGTTTGGTTTAAAAATCTATCAAAAATGCAGAAAGCCTTATTTAACTTTTGTTATCAGTGTATGAATAGTAATTTTAAGACAATATTTTTCTTCTATAGTCATTCATCAAGGACGGAAGATCCATTGAAGATCTTATAAAATCTAAACTTGGAAGAAAGCCGGTCTTTTCAAACTTGCCAAATATTGCATAAATATGTCCGACCATTATTTTGGATTAAGAATTACCGACATAAAACGTATTGCCTTCCAGTTGGCAGTAGGAAATAAAATTCCTCACCCATTCAAAGAAGAAAAAGAGTCGGCTGGAAACTTCAGGGGTATTTATAAAATCATCTATTCAATCAGGAACCTATTCTCAGTTAATAACCTTAGCAAAATTACCTACTGCATCTGCGTCTAGAAACTCGCTTACAGATTCTTCCAAATTAACAGATCCAGAATGTCCTATTTGCTTTTTGCGGTTGTCTGAAGACTCCCATCTGGAGAAATGGGCTATTTGCCAGAAATGTTTTCTATGGTACCATAAAGATTGTGGAGACATTCAAAACAATTATTTGTTTTGCAAGATTTGCTTTATAAACAATTTATTAATCTTAGTAAAAGTCAATTTATTGTTATTTTTTGTGGAAAAAATCCCTTTTTTGCTTAATTTTTAGTGTGTCTCTATTAGTGTAACTCTATTTAGTCATTCTGTGCTAAAAAGTAGTTGCTTTGTATATTTTGCACATTAAACTAGGCATATTATGAAGAGAGTTTATTCCCATTTTGATGCTTATTCCCAAAATGAGACTATCTCATATTGGGAACACCTTGTATCGCATATTAGGCGACCCGTATGGCATATTAGGCAACTTCTGAATTTTAATTAAAATGCATTTTTTGTATAATTAATTAATTTTTTCATAAAAAATCAAACTTGATTTCGAATTAGTATTGAAAAAGTTGTATAATGCCACTTAAAGTTTTATTTTAGCATTTTTCAGGAAAAAATAAATTCGATTCAAAAAAGTGTGTCCCATATTGGGCGACTTTCCCCTAAACCTTGCAGTGGCGTATATAAGGGGGGGCGAAGGGGCCCTGGCCCCCCCCGAAATCCGGACTTGGTGTACCAAAACAAGCTAAAACCCTGTTTTTTAGGCACAAATTTCCAAACATTTTCTGGGGGAGGACCCCCAAACCCCCCCTTTCTGATTGGCCATTTTATTATTCCAAACCTTTTTACAATAAGTTCATCAAAATCCCAATCCTACTTTAAAATATATGTCCAAAATTAGGACTAGGTGTACCAAAACCGAGTACAAACACTGTTTTTAGGGTCAAATTTTCAAAAACTTTCTGTGAGAGGACCCCCAGATACCCTTTCCTACTTGGCACTCTATTATTTTCAACTTGTTTTTATATTAAGTTCACCCAAATGCAAATTCTATCTATAAATATAAATAAAAAATTCGGACTAGGTGTACCAAAACTGGTTAAAAACCAGTTTTTAAAAGTCAAATTTAAAAAATTTTTTGGGGGTCAAAGGGTCTCAAGATCAGCTAATACACTACTTTAAGAGGCAATTTTACAGGGCTGTAAAACCCATCTAGACTTTTTTTCATAGAGGGTTTTGAATCGCAATTTATTTTCTAAGGTGCCCCGATGTATTTAATGGACCCAATGTGAACCTTCAACGAATAAATGCGTAAGTTTTATTGACAATGCGATGCGTAGCCGAAGAAACGGAAGGGGGTCCTCCCCCAGAATATTTTTTAAAAGTAGATCTAAAAAGTAGGATCTTGAGTCTTGTCTCACTTTTGAACATTTAAGACGGACGGGATCGGCGGATGAGACCTTAGTTAAGGTGCCCTAATAGATTCGATACCCTTAAAAAGTTCAATGTAGCTTTTAAATATATTTTTAGGTATGAAACCCCGATTTAACGTCTTTCAAGGGTCCAAGAAACATAACATTATATGCTGGAAAATGTTGAATCCGGGTAGGACCGTGAAATGGTAGACCGTCTTATGGCCCGTAAAATTCCTGTAGGATACAAAAAGAGTAGTCATTAATTACTTTAGGATATTAACAACTTTTTCTTTTTCTTTATATGTACAGTAGGGTGTCCCTTATTTGGGCGTTTTTTCAAAAAGTCGGGGAAACTTTTGCTACACCCCCCAATTTTTTTCCATTTGGTACCCTAAGACTGTGTGCAAAATCTTAAATCGATCAGATAATATTAACACGTGCCCCAAACGGCCTAAAGATAGAAAAATTTGACTTTTTTCTAATTTTTCTGAAAATTTTTAAAAATATGTTTAAACAATCCGTTTCCGAATAAGAGGGCTCTAACACATTAAAACAATCATATTTGACCTTTTTTCATTACTAGTTAGGCCAAAATGCCCAGTTAGTAACATCAGAAAATCATCAAATTTGTCCATTTTATACTGAGAATAGAATAATCAAAAGACTGTGGTAAACGACTCAAAACCGCAAAATTCCATGGCTAAACACCATTTCTAGACCATATTGATTTGGAGATAAATTTTCTGGAGCTCAAATTAATTATTGGTTGCTTAATTACAGACGCCATATTGGATTGCATTAAAACTAAAAAAAATTCTGGAAAAAAAGGTATGGGCATGTTTGATATCGGGTAATGGGTGTTTGAGGTTTCTATACTCAATTAAGACTAATAAAATTATCTTAGACAACTTTTTAAAGCTCTTTACGCAATTATAAGGCGCAGCAGATCTCCTAATACAAGTGGAAACAATGGTTTCAGAGCTATAGATATGGACATAAAACTGTCAGGAGAAATTCTGGAAACAAGTTATAAATCAGACTCCAATGTGTCCACAAGTATTTTATTCCGTAAGTAAGCTGAAAAGCTGAAGTTAATACAAGATTAACCCGCTCTTCATAATAATTGAGTTATACTATCAGAAGGTAAGCAATTAACCATGTTTATGGAAACTGTTCTTCTATTTTTTTTTATAATTTTATACATTAACATAAAAAATACCAGCAGTTCAACATATTCGTGTCATTAAAACAATTTAACACTGTTATTTTGTCCGTGGCTGTAATATTTTAAATATTAACTACAGTTTTTATAACTCTTCTACTTTACCCTTAGTTTTTCTTCGCACTGTCAACTTTCATCAGTAAACGTCTTTGAAGAAGTACTTAGGTTTCGAGTAAATTTTTTCTTGAAAATTGTTTATGGAATTAAATTATTTTAAAGTGTCAGAGCCTTCTTTGAGAATGTAGAGGTAGGAAACTTACAGAGCGAAGAATAGCTGACTTACAAAAAGACTTACTTTAAAAAGACTTACTTGACTTAGATTATTAGGAGACTTACAAAAGAAAAGAAGGAATGATTTTAAGAAACTGTTGATAATATTTATGATATTTAAATAGCCAATATAAGTGTCTTAGATTTTAATGACTCTAATTTGTTGAATTGCAGGAATTTTTTAATGTTAAATAAAATTATGATAAATAGAAGAACAGTCTCTATAAACATAGTTAATTGCTTACCTTATGATAGTATAACTCAATTATTATGAAGAGCGGGTTAATCTTGTATTAACTTCAGCTTTTCAGCTTACTTACGGAATAAAATACTTGTGGACACATTGGAGTCTGATTTATAACTTGTTTCTCCAGAATTTCTCCTGACAGTTTTATGTCCACATCTATAGTTCTGAAACCATTGTTCCCACTTGTATTAGGAGATCTGCTGAGCCTTATAATTGCGTAAAGAGCTTTAAAAAGTTGTCTAAGATAATTTTATTAGTCTTAATTGAGTATAGAAACCTCAAACACCCATTACCCGATATCAAACATGCCCATACCTTTTTTTCCAGAATTTTTTTTAGTTTTAATGCAATCCAATATGGCGTCTGTAATTAAGCAACCAATAATTAATTTGAGCTCCAGAAAATTTATCTCCAAATCAATATGGTCTAGAAATGGTGTTTAGCCATGGAATTTTGCGGTTTTGAGTCGTTTACCACAGTCTTTTGATTATTCTATTCTCAGTATAAAATGGACAAATTTGATGATTTTCTGATTGATGACTAGGTTACTAACAGGGCATTTTGGCCTAACTAGTAATGAAAAAAGGTCAAATATGATTGTTTTAATGTGTTAGAGCCCTCTTATTCGGAAACGGATTGTTTAAATATATTTTTAAAAAAATTAGAAAAAAGTCAATTTTTTCTATCTTTAGGCCGTTTGGGGCACGTGTTAATACTATCTGATCGATTTAAGATTTTGCACACAGTCTTAGGGTACCAAAAGGAAAAAAATTGGGGGGTGGAGCAAAAGTTTCCCCGACCTTCGATTTTAAGGGACACCCTAATGTACAGTTGGGGAAATAAAAAAAACGACTCAGTTGCGATTTCTGGCGAACCACTTGGGTTAGGAAAACAAATGAGGTGTCATTTTTCATTGTTTAAAGTATTCTTTAACCAAAAAATTTTCGAGTCCTTGGGGGTCGTCTTCATATTAAACGAAACACTAACTTTTTTTTTCAATGGGGACCCCCAATTATTATGATATTTTCTGAAAAGCCATCCCTCAAAACCCTTAAATACCCAGTTTCATCCAGATTGATTCACAATTTAAAAAAATTTTAAAAAATAAAAAAATATTTAATTTTTAAAATCGTGAAATATTTTTATGGTAATCGATTCAGGTAATAATTTTATGAAGAAAGCCAAAATTTCAATCGATTTCACCGAATAGTTTTTGATAAAAACGAACGAGAAAGAACATTCGCGGTATGCATTCGGCAACGGTATACCGCCCCTTAAGATTAAAGTTCGTTTGTCCCTAAAATACTGGGTTTTAACTAACTAAAAGTAAAGTAAAATTTAATTATTCGAGACTTAGGGGGGGCAGCTTCCCCTCCCTGCCCCCTTGGCTACGCCCATGGATAAAGTAGTAGTATGTCATGAGGCATTACTGTTTAAATTGGAAAGGCTGGGGAGTGGGGATTCAGGGGAAAACTTTGGCATGGATAAATAATTGGTTATTGGGTAGAAAACAGAGAGTGCAGGTAAAAGGAAATTATTCAGGATCAAGAATAGGGAATCAGGGGGGATCAATAATTGAATCAGCATATTTGTAGATGACGTGAAAGATGCAAATTTAAAAATAAGGCGGCATCGACTTTAAAGACATGAAACACCACGTGATAAAAGCAACCAATGAAGGAACGGATGAGTAACTGAAACGATCTACTTTGAGTCGGCTGTATTCCCAATGTGTTTTCGATTTCCCCTATCGCCAATGGCCGTGAACTCTCTGTTCTGGTACTCTGTGGCAAAGACCTTCCACAAGACCATGAATATTATAACTCATTGCCGAAGACGACATTCCCTCCAGCCTAACTCGTGCCATTCAGAGTATAAGCGCGCGTGCATCAAGAACCTCAAATCACCCCTATCCTGTTTCCCAGAGTGATTCCCTTATTAAAACGATCGGCGATTAATCCGAGCATTTAATACACGAGAGCTCTCCTCCAATGGGAGGAATGTTAATGTGGTTGCCATTCCGCGTTTTGTAAACAAGGCTCTCGAATTTCCCGTGTGAATGGGTTGAGAGGAATTAAATCTGGTGGAACGGCTCGCGTTCCGTGCATCGCTGAGAAATTCTCACCAGGGAACTTGAGAGATCTTGGCAGATGGACCACGACATCTTCTTGCTAATTGTGCTTTGCTCCATCCGGAATGCCGAAGTGTGTGTGGCGTTGACTTCAGGGATTGTCCCGATGTCACTTTCGACGTATTCCACCACATTAGCCATAGTAAATGTAGACCTGATGTAGTATCACAAAGCAATTAACATTGGAGCTATGATTCTAAATTTTTTGAAATATTCAAAAGCCTGATGTTGCATTCGATGAACCTTTGCCCATACGTTAATTTTATGGTGTTATTTTCTTTGTAATGAGAAAAAACCTTGTGTACTCAACAGTATTTCTTTTTCTCATATAGCAATCACATACCACCTAACTTAACTCACTCACTCACTCACTCAGGCCTTAAAAGGCCATTGCAAAACTAGAAATAGTTAACCCATTGATGTGCCTCGATCCAGTATGACGGCCGAAACATTTGTAAAAGTGGCAAATTCCTAAACAGCAAGTTTATAAATTATAATTTACAAATTTAAACCATTTTTGTGATTCATTTTGTGTTATAATGAGGTATTTGCATGAGTGAAGGATTTGCTTAATTTTATACTTTTTTGATACATTATGGTTTAAAACTCCCAAATTTCTGATTTTTAAGTTCAAAAATGTGTTTTAAATAATTTAAAATTCAATTTTATTTTTGCCAAAATGTCAGAAAAGTCACGTTATCAGAAAACGGGCTTCTATTGGATGTGGCATTAGGGTGTCTCAAAAAAAGCCTTTTTTCGAAAAACCTTGGTCCCCAGGGCTTTTCCCATTCCTTTTGGTCCCAAAAGATTGTGTGTAAAGTTTCAGTCCCCTAAGTTAACTCTAAGGTTTGCCTGTAGAGCCCCAAAGTTTGAAAAAAGTGGAAAAATGACCAATTTTCAGAATTTTTAAAAATTATATTTTAAGATTGATACTGCGATAAAACCGGTTCAAATGTGTCATTTAGGACTTATTTTGGTGGAATATATTTATTTATGTGTATTAACTGTACCCTATAACCCCTATAATTTAAGATTAAAACGTACTACTTAGTACTTAGGGACGTTGCACTCGCCAAAGCTTATAATGCACTACTGGTGGACGAAATGAGTTAAATCCGAATTTCTTCAAAGGAACTCCCTCAAATGATGCCATTTGGAGCTATAATGATATTATAAATTATAAAAACCAGTGAAATAACAGTTTTTGGCCCTTCCCCTGAGCTTTTAATGTAAAAAGTGTTTTTCTTCAAAATTTCTCGTTTCCAGCTGTTAAAACCCAAAATATATACTAAAAAAGGGGGTTGTTATACTTTTTAGATACCAAACTTTGAAATCTTTATAGGGGTTTCATTTTTAATAAGTAGAATTAAATTTTATAGCGCACAGATCGGAAATGACATAGATATTTCTTATACCAGACGTGAAAATCTATTTTCTTTTTTTAAGTTTGGAAAATTACTTCCTTTTATAGAGGATTTTTGTATTAGAGGAAAGTTTTAATTAAAAACTTCTTTCTTTAACATTTCAACCAAGATTCACAAGTATTAAACTATTTTCCTTACTTTGAAAAAAGAAAATCGATTTTCACGTCAGGTATAGGAAATATTCTTGTCATTTCCGATCTGTGTTGTTTAAAATTTAATTCTACTTGAAAAAATGAAACCCCTATAAAGGATCAAATGTTTGGTATCTAAAAAGGTTCAACAAACCTCTTTTTTAGTATAAGTTTTGGGTTTCATCAGCTGGAAACGAGAAATTTTGAAGAAAAGCCCTTTTTTCATTAAAAGCTCAGTGGAAAGGCTCAAAATTGTTATTTCACTAGTTTTTATAATTTATAATATCATTTTAGCCCCAAATGGCATCATTTGAGGGAGTTCCTTCGAAGAAATTCGGATTTAATTCATTTCGTCCACCGGTAGTGCATTATAAGCTTTGGCGTGTGCAACGTCCCGAAGTAGTACGTTTTAATCTTCAATTATAGGGGCTATAGGGTACAGTTAATACATATAAATAAATATATTCCATCTAAATAAGTCCTATAGACGCATTTGAACCAGTTTTATTAGCATTATCAATCTTAAACATAATTTTTAAAAATTCTGAAAATTGGTCATTTTTTCCTCTTTTTTCAAACTTTGGGGCTCTACAGGCAAACCTTAGAGTTGACTTAGGGGGCTAAAACTTCCCACACTATCTTTTGGGACCAAAAGGAATGGGAAAAGCCCTGGGGACCGAGGTTTTTCGAAAAAAGGCTTTTTTTGAGACACCCTAATGTGGCATCACTGCGCATGAAAACCATTGTGTTTTCTGTTTTCACGTGATCAGAAAACGGGCTTCTATTGGATGTGACGTCACAGCGCATGATTTGTGATTCGAAAGTGTTTTCGCGCCCAAACAAAAAACGAAATTTCAAAAATTCATATCTCAGAAACTAGGATACAAAAATACTTGATGTAAACGTCATTCTTCATGTTTTTTTATCTACTATTTTAATAAAATTTAATCTCAAAACGTGAGAATACCTCATACCATTTCAAATAAAACTTTATTAACTGCCTTGAAGTGCTTCAGCCTGATACAAAATCTTATTTAGGTACGCAAGCTTTTTTTACAGAAGCACTACTACTAAGCTTTTTTGGATGCACTACTTCGGAGGTTAGAGTGACCAAATATAGCGCAGTACTCCATATTTGGCCACTTTAACTTAAAAAGTGGTACAGTCGAGTCCGCTTAATGTGATCGCAATTGTCCAAGACTAAACTGATAACATTATCCGATCGATAACAATAAGCGATCTCGTATAAAAAACAGCAAACAGTGTAACTAGATTGTTTGCTTTAAAATCAAAATTATGTAATCGTAATAAATGTATTCAAAACTCTATTTTTACACCAGGTTAAATTTTAAGGGGAAAATATAAGAGTAGTTCAGTTAATAAAATTTAAATAATCACTTACTTTGTATTTTTAAAGAAAGATCTATCTTTTTTCCGCCCCCATTATATCCTTCCACCCTCTCCAATAAACCATTTATTTATTACATAATCTGAATTCCAGTACACGAGGGAAAATCAAAATCTCTTATCAGAAACATCTGCAAAGCCTGGATCTTGGTGTTTCTTTAACTTATCACAAGTATGGATTCAGACCCCCCCCATAACCGCTTTCTTTCAATATAACAGGCGGAATGTTTTATTTTTCTTACTCATATTTAGTTTCAGAAAAAAAGAAGCACCAGATTTTATTATGGAGCAGATGTTAACTTGTAAAAATTGACCTTCAACATGAATTTAGAACTCAAAAGTGGTCGTTTTAAAGGGGATATGGACAAATTTTGATAACATTAAACGGAGTGATGATGCAAAGTTGATCACATTAAACGATGTATTTTACATTAAATTATATATGAATGATCGGGACCTGTCTATTTCGATAACATTATCCGATTGATAACATTAACCGTGATCACATTAAGCGGACTCGACTGTATTTTAAAACTTTTTGTTATAACTCCCGATCCCGTGGCTGTCCCAATCTGAAACTTTAAGATATCATACTTTGTATCTTTGCAAAATATATGTATTATGTTCAAAAAAAATTACCAGCAATACTAAAATTACTAAAAATACCAACATTGTTTTTTAAAAACTTTTTTATTTAAAAAAATCATGAAAATAAACTGAGCCGAATACTGCATTTTCTTCTCTTTTTCAAAAATTTTTAATAAAAAAAATTACCCCGATAAAATTGAATAATAAAACATTTTCTCATTTATATAAATAACACTGTTCAACAAATTTGACCTTCAAAATTTTTTCCTTGATGAAAATAGTCATTTCTTATAGATTTTGGGTCGCTGAATACGAAAATCACCATTAAAATTCTCAATTGACTCAGGATTTTCGGGGAACCGCCCCTCCCCTTTTTTACGTTTTTCGACGACTTTAAACTTAAAACTCGATTTTCAGAGTCAAAAAGCATCGCTTTAGTCTTCAAATTGCCCCCAGGGGACAGGAAAGGCTCAAACTAATAAAATATGATAAATTTGTACCAAATGGATAGGTTTAAGGGGTAATTGCCCCCTTAAAAACGCAAAAAAATCGTTAAAATAGTAGGATTTGTTGTACCCTATTTATTTTGCTTATTTTTTACGCATTTCCTCTTTGAAGGGTCCTAACCCTTCCCCAAGGACCCAAATTTGATAACAAAATGCAGCAATAATTTTTACTAAAAGTGGTTGAGGTGTTAGCGTCCCAGAAGCCCCCGCGGAAGAGTTCGGAAGACTCCCAGAATCGCAAAGGAGCTCGCGAGCTCAGGAATTAATATTGATGATTTTGAAAAGAGTACAAATGACGTTTTTCTTATATTTCGGGTCTAAACTAAGTAGAAAATCTTCAGTTCTTCAAAAACTGACCGATTTTAGGGAGTGAGGATTCCATGTTTCAAGACGTTAATAGATGCACGGCTGTGGATAACAATTAGGGGGCATCCTCTTTAAAACTGAGGGTGATGGAGGAAAATGGGTGTCATATTTGACTTCAGCAGGTCATTTTACACAAGAATCAGGTAAAATTAAGTCGATGGAACTTTGACTTTTATTTTGCACAGCAGTTTAACTCTAAGTGCGGCATTGAACCCTTCCGTGAGTGCTCTGGGGGCGTTAACAGCTCAACCACTTTTAGTAAAAATCATTGCTGCATATTGCCATCAAATTTGGGTCCTTGGGGAAGGGTTAGGACCCTTCAAACGTGAATTGGGTAAAAAATAATTGAAATAAATAGGGTATAATAAATCCTACTATTTTTAACGATTTTTTTTGCATTTTTAGGGGGTAATTACCCCTTAAACCTATACATTTGTTATAAATTTATCATATTTTATTAATTTGAACCTTTCTTGTCCCCTGGGGGCAATTTGAAGACTAAAGCGATGCTTTTTGACTCTGAAAATCGAGTTTTAAGTTTAAAGTCGTCGAAAAACGTAAAAAAGGGGAGGGGCTGTTCCCCGAAAATCCTGAGTCAATTGAGAATTTTAATGGTGATTTTCGTATTCAGTGACCCAAAATCAATAAATGACTATTTTCATCAAGGAAATTTTTTCATTGTTGAACAGTGTAATGGGAGAGAACAATTCTTGAAAGTTTTATTGAAATCTGGAGAGGGTCAGGTTAAGTGGCTTGTTGATTTTACATGAAATGACGCAATAGTAACCAATCGCTTAGTATCTATTTTATGTATTGTACAGGAGCAGCAAATAGGCTGAAGGTCCTGGGTAAAGGCACTCGATTCTGCGAGAAAAATTGACCCTCTTCCCTTCATTGAACAGCGCCATCTTTCGAGAGGTCGCTGAGTTACTGCGGTTGTCGCAAAAGCAGAAAATCGCAGAATTGCTGTCGCAAACCGCGTGGTGTAAAGCCTCTATAAAGAATAAAGGCTCTGTGTCAACTGTCATTTGCATTTCGCCGTTATTCTCTTGTTTCTAACTATCGCTTTGCAGCTAATTTTTAAATAATGTTATTAGCTTACGAGTTTTTAACCGTATTTATTTTGGGATAATTTTAACTATATTCTTAAAAAATGTTTTAAAAGTGGTGAGTGTATAACAGGTTGGTTGGTTGGTGGGGTTTTATGGCGCAAGAGCCATGGTGTGGCGATGGTATGGCTAACAGTGCAGGGGCGCCGACTTCGGAAAAATATTGGGGGGCCCAGGGCCGTAGCTTGGGGGTGTATCCCCCTTGAAACTAAAAAAATCCACTTTTGACCAAAAAGGCAACCCAACATCCCTTCTGATTTTCTTATCGGCTACGTCTCTGGGAGAGAAGCTTATAAACTACCACCAATTATAAAAAAAAATCGAAATAGAAAACTTAAAAAAATTGGTCCATCATTACTAATTTGGGACTGTCACTAAACCGTCGCTGAACTTGCATGGCACATGTAACATTTTGTAAAAAAAATTATATTTTTCAAACCCTAATTATTTAATTTAAGAAATTTCGCTCTCCTTAAATCCCATTCTTAAATTTATATTAGATAATTATTTTTTAGTTTTAAATTCCGGAAAATAGATAGTTTTACACTTTTTTCACACACAAGTAAAAACCTCACAAAAAAGTTTCAAACCTTTTTTACACTGTTAATTTTTATAATTGTTGCACAGAATTCTTACCTGCAATCGTCAAGATTACGCGTTTACAGTCCTATCCTAGTCATTTCGTCAGAAGTATAAACCAAAATAAAATCATTAGTTTGAACGGAATAGCTTTCGAAGTAACATTTTCTTTTACCAAACACATTTAAAACAACCCTAAAAGGTAAAAATAGTTCACCCAAACTATAAACAAATTCGTTTCTATGAATCAATCGTATGAATGCTTGTCTAAAGTAGTATTTTGACTGAATTATTAGATAAATTCATTTTTTTCACAAAAAAAGTAAGAACAGATGAGCAAAATGAATTTGCTTCTTTGCTCAAACAGGAAATAATAAATCTTTCAGTGAAAATAACAAAAAAGGCGTGGGAAATATCCAAATTTTAGGGAGTGGATTTATTTGAATTTCTGTGAATAAAATGAGATATTGATAATCTAATTTGATTTGTTATGAATGGAAGCGGAAATTTTCTATGTCCAAATTAAAGAATAGAAAAATGCCAAATATTTTTGAAACTTTAAAATTATTGGGGGGGCCCAGTCCCTCTTCCTAAAATATTGGGGGGGCTCGGGCCCCCCCAAACCCTATGAAGTCGGCGCCTATGTAACAGTGTATAACAGAGATTCAGAGTGCAAAGAGATTTAAAACTCATGGGGAGGGGAAATGAAACGAAGTGAATGAAACCCAAAGACATCTCAGAATTGCCCTGAAAAGTGAGGTTCCTGACACCACCTCAAAATGCGTCATTATAAAATAACTTAGCTTCTGTCGCCGTTTTCATTGTCTAATTTTAAAGAGTTTTAATAATAAATACTCCCTACCTTGTTTCTACCCTAAACATTTCGCGTTTCCAACAATCCAAACTACCGTCTTTTAACATCATTTTTTTTGGCAACGGCAACATCATCTTTTTGACCCTTTTGCGATACAACTTTCGACATAATAATTTCTTCAGCTTCAAACGACAATCTACCTTCGGTTGGAAGAATTTTTATTCCTGGCTGATGATGACACCGGCAAATGGAGTTGAAACGTATCAATTTTACAATCACCTTGAACACGGCCTTAACCCTTTATTTACCACATTATGATCGCTGCAATTTTTTTCGTGCAAATACTTTTTTTGAGTCACTAAATTGAAATTTAAGGGATACACATAATAAAATAATCATCTTTGGAAAATTGAATCCGCTAGAGCCAATTACTTAAATTGATACTTTTGGGTACTGTCAGTACACGGAAAGTTGGCGGTACTTGTAAGTACCGTCGGTAAATAAAGGGTTAAACAATCGGTGAACAATTTTATTAATAACCCCAAACTGTTTTACCAGCAACATAATAATCCAACTTTTTTATTGCTTCTGGAAACTTTTGTCTGCATTTTGGCCTCTTAGTTACTTTCCTAGCCTTTCCTAGTTACCTAGTTTCCTTAGTTACTTTCCTAGTTTGGCCCTACTTTCCTGCATAATTCTGAATTGCCATTGGTGGACCACGTTTAAATTTATTTTGATGATTTTGGAGTGTATTTTATTAGACTGAGAGCTAGATGCAAATTTTGGGAATGATAAGGTACACGAGATATTTCACCTGGAACAGATTCGATTGATGATGGAAAAACTTATGTCACCAACGCCAGAAGGCGGTGTGGAAGCTTTTAGTGTGAAAGGGGGGGTCGAACATGCAAACAGCGCGCGGTCCCTTGCGACAGAGATTTTGAGGAAATCGCTTGAAATTTTGCACAGTTTAAGGAGAGTGTAAATAAAAGATAATGTAACATTCTCAAAAGTATAAGTTGTGTTTTAAGGGTTGTAGAAAACTAAACGAATTTTCGAATGTTTATATGAATGTTCTGTACGGCCGACGAGGTGCAAGGCTGGAGATAAGCTTAATGTATTGAAGAATGTGAGTAAAAGTTAGGGTAACACTCCCAGAAGACTAAGTGGAAGACAAAGGGTGGCCCGAAGTCACCAAAGGTGCAGAAAAATCTTAAACCCGAATCATTCGGAAACTTCTGGCTGTTTGCATATGTATAGCTGACATATAGAACAAACTATATGCGAAAAGCCAGAAGTCTAAGTGGAAGCGTTCGGGATATATTCAGGCGCGAAGTACAAAACCGAATAAAAGCGCGCGGTCCCTTGCGAAAGAAATTTTGAGGAAATCGGTTGAAAATTTGCACAGTTTAAGGAGAGTGTAAGTAAAAGATAATGTAGCATTCTCAAAAGTATAAGTTGTGTTTTAAGGGTTGTAGGAAACTAAACGAATTTTCGAATGTTTATATGAAAGTTATGTATTTTTTAAATTTCTAAAAATTTAAATTTTACCTTTTATGCATAGAAGTGACCAAGTAAAAATTTTACGGTGCTGATTGAAAGTGATCGTGGGAAATTCAGTTGTAAAGTGGTAGAGCACCATGTCGTTTGACAGCTTTTCTCTTGCAACAATGACTAATAATACGCTAATAAATATAAAGCCATTGTTAGCGTTGTTTTTAGCGTATTATTAGCCATTGTTGCAAGAGAAAAGTTGTGTTATAAGTCATATCTTACATATAAACATTGGAAAATTCGTTAGTTTCCTACAACCCTTAAAACACAACTTATACTGTTGAGAATGCTACATTATCTTTTATTAACACTCTCCTTAAACTGTGCAAATTTTCAACCGATTTCCTCAAAATTTTTGTCGCTAGGGACCCCGCGCTTTTATTCGGTTTTGTACTTCGCGCCTGAATATCTCCCAAACGCTTCCACTTAGACTTCTGGCTATTTGCATATATAGTTTGTTCTATATGTCAGCTATATACATATGCAAACAGCCAGAAGTTTCCGAATGATTCGGGTTTTAATGATTCGGGTTATTGTAACGGTGTTACCCTAACACATGAGAAATCCACTGGGCGAACGTTGTGGGGTACCACAAAAACCCTACATCAAACAAAGGTTCTAAATGCATTAAGAGAGAGAGAGAGAGAGAGAGAGAGAGAGAGAGAGAGAGAGAGAGAGAGAGAGAGAGTTCCTTTAAGTTTATGAAGCTAATTTTTGGCACAATGTTTTTATCATTATCAGCCTTCTTTGAAAAGATAATGCACTTGCTAAGTAAAAGGGGAAGGGGGTTTTTTACTTGTTTCTTATTACTCCAAAGCGACTGTATCTTGACCCCACTAGGGGTAATAAGAAACATGCCAGTTATTTTAAAAATATTTTTGAGAGTATGCCTAAAAAAGGCCAATAAGGATATTGCAGTACGTAGAAGTCACTCACTTCCCATGAAATCAAGTATTTTTTTAGTTGAAGCATCACACCTTGGTGTCCGGTCCATTATTGTAGGGTAGTGTAGTAAAAATTCTGATATCGTATTCGTGTTTTTCCTTGTGTAATTCTGTCTGTATTATGCATTTTGTCACTCCATTAAAGTTTAACTTGAGATGGTGGCTTTATTAATATATTTCCCCAGGCTAGACAGATATTTTCGAAGTTTGAAATGCTTTCTTATGGGGGATTTACACCACTGCTGCAAGACCGGTTTGCGGTAAAAGCGGCAAGAAACGTGAATTTGTTATTCCAATAAACCAATTGACGAGCGCCATCTTTTGTGAGTAGCGGGTACTAAAATTTGCCGCTTTTTGCATGACTTGCAGCTCTTGCAGCGGTGGTGTAAATCCCCCATTATGAGCAGGGGAAACGAAAAGGAAATTACACGATTACGTTTCATTAACAAAAACTTTATGCAACACATTTATTTCTTTTCATTCAGTTAACCCAACAAAAATAAGGTTTGCTGGAAAGGTTCCTGAATTCGTTCAGCAGTAATTTCATCTGTTGTTTTTCATCACCTTTACCCACCCTGAAGAATTTGATTTTTATTCTCCCCTGAGACTTTTGGACCGTAAACATGCTAAATCCAAATCCACAATAACACCTTCTAGAAAGCGTCGACAAAAGACTCGGTATAAAAAGAAAAATTTCCCCGTGTCTGTGAGACCGTAACCGCGATACCATCATGTAAATAACAGCACAACACTCACCATAGATTAACCCTTTAACTCCTAGCCGCCCCAAAATTTCCATGGGATTCAATGGTAATTTCGGACGGCTTGAGATTGAAAGGGTTTTTATCTCTCTTTAAAAAGAAACACGAACAGCCTTTTTACAGAATCATCGATTCCCGGCAGAAAAAAAATCTGAATCGCTAATAGAAAAATAATTACCGCAAACGTTCGTGTGAATTACAACTCCTCAATATCACCCTCAATTCATAGAATTCGCTTAAAAATAAACAGAAATACTGGGAGTAGTAAAAAAAACGCCTTTTAGAACCGCGTGGGGGAGCGCTGGTGATTGGTGGAGCATATCTAATGACGTCACTGACAATGCCATTAAAGGTTAGGCTTCTAACTTAATGATAATAGTTTACAACCGTGTTTATTGTGTTTAGAGGAAGAAACGCATGTCCGTTTTTTTTAATGCTGGCATTATCGTTGTCTAAATTTGGAACACAGTGCTTAGTTAGGAGGTAGTAAAAAACAACTATTCGAAGAAGCGCGAACACTTTTTCGGACTTAGGTATCAAGTGTGATCTTGCTTCTGGATTCCGAACATGAAACTTTGGCTTAACTCTGCTTTGAATCCAGCTAAAATAAAAGGGATTAGTCGACTAAAGACTAACAACCTTTTGGAGCTCGTCTGACTTCTGCTAGACATTATTATAGAGGATTAGAAACAACAACAACTAAAGACTGACACGGTTATTCTGTTCCACGTAGAGATGTGAAATTCCCACATTTTTTTGGGAGGCGGGAAAAAACCCGGGATTTTTTAGAATAAACCGGGAATTTTAAGGGAATATTGTGAATTTTGAACGTAAACAAACAACGATATTTCACCATCAGTTTTCATTTTCTAGGTACTCTTTTGAGTAGTTTAAGACAATTTTTGATACAAATTCACTGAAAGACCATTCTGCAATTGAAATTCTTATTAATAATGAAGTAATTTAGAAAATTAGTTAAAAGAACTAAATTCCCCGCCCAAGTACAATTTTTTCTCTGCAAGTCGAAAAGTGTAATCAAGGATACCTTTTACAAAAAAGCTGAAGAAGAATCAAAATTCTACACTTCACTCTAAAATCTCGAAAACGGAAGTAATTTCATATATGAAAATATTGGAATTGGAATAAAAATCAGGAGTTGAGTTGTTCTTTTCTGAAAATTTCCGGGAATATTCAAAATTTCTATCCCACAAAACCGGGTTTATTCCCTGGAATAAACCCGGTTTTTTGCAGCCTTTACAATTTACATCTCTAGTTCCACGCGGCAACCCTTAACCCGACCCACGGGTTTCGATTGCCGAGAAGTATGCTTTATTAAAAATACAACAAGATAAAGTGATTTTGTAGACCAAATAATGCAATAATTGCCATTACTAAGGTTTTTATACACTTTACCGCGTGATGCAATTTGCGTTTTTTCATTCCCATCTTAAGCCTGGTTTACGTACTCGCTTCTTCAAGGATGGACTAAAGTCACTCTTGGAGGTTATTCAAATAAAATTTGGGAAAAAAAATTAAAAATAAATAAGGTTTTATAGATGGAAAAGTGCACTCCCCACCATCAGGGGCAATTAAGAATTTTGAGAACTATTTTTAAGAAATGTTGTAACACATCACTAAAAAAACTAGTGAAAACCCAGTTTTCACATATATCTCTGGTGTAGTGAACCCCTTTTTTCGCGTAGAACTCATTGTTGCTCTCAAAATTAAAGAATTTTATACACTTACTTTCAAATCCTTCCTCTCAGTTTTCTTAAATTTATATTTGACTCCTAGCAAGGCTTGTAATTTATTATTGTGTAACAAAAAGACTCGGTCCCTTGCAATTTGAAGAATATTATCAAGGAAGGATCAGGGAAGGAATTTTCAATGATCATGCAAGATCCCTTAATTGTTTAAAAACTACATGATCATTGAAAATTCCTTCCCCGATCATCATTTTTCTAAATACCATTATACTAAGAGGGAACTGCTAAAAGATAAATACTGCTCGTTTTAAAACTCACCCCACGTTTTAGCAAGTTGTCCAATTTCTATCAAATTTATGGTGAAAGTAATACGGATACTTTTGTACCTCATGCAATAAATTTTTTCATTTTATTGTTTTGTTTCGTTAAACGTTCCTTGGCAAAACGTCCTTTTGTAACGATCTCGCACTACATTAGGTCCTAGCTCTTTAACGGTGCGGTTGCGCCCCCTTTTCTATTCGAAATATTCTCCAGAGTGTCGCCACCTTAGGATAATAATTACTCTAAAACTGGACGTTTAGGCTAATGTTAAATTGACAGAGAACACTTTCGTCAAACAATAGTACTATATTAGTATGGGAGTGGTGAATAATTCCTTTAAAATCCAAATCAACTTCAAAAACAACGAACTGGAATACTACAGAACGCTGGAGAAACTTCAGCACCCAAAGATTCACGTCACAAAACGAAGATCTAAACATCCGTTTCCGCTAAACCCCGAGCGTTAACTAACCTTGTAAAAGCCAAACACCATCATCCACCAGTCCTCTTCAAACAAAAGACGGCAAATAGAGCCATTTGCCAGTCACCATGAGCGGGCGTACTTAACCTACGAGTCAATAAGCGTGATATTACTTGTCAACTCCCGATCCAACAGAGCGATTCCTTGCATCTCCGTGGGAAGAGCCTTCAGATTGAATAGCGTTGTTGAAGAGGATTTCACCATAGTCGGGATGAATTATTATTTTGGGATGATTTTTATAAGTCGCTAAATAAAGCCTCCGTTTCGGAAATTGTAAAGGTTGTGTGTAGTTGGAGGTGTGGTGAAGCCACTCACCACTAAAATAACGAGAATATTTTTAAAATATGTAAAAAATATATAACGATATTGTAGTTTCTACTCCAGGTTCGATTATTTCATAAAAGTTAGAATCTTTAAGCGTTCTAACTTATCAATATTTTAACCAAAACTTTATCTTTTTCTCTGGATCTTTCGTATTACCCCGTTGACCGTTCTGCTACCATCTAGTGATGGGTAACTCATAAATTTTTGGTGAGGTGAGGGAGGTACTCATTTTTCCCTAGTGAGTCGTGAGGCCAAGCCACCTCACTTTGAGGTGTTTGTGAGTAGTGAAGTGTTTGTGAGTAATGAGGTGTCGGTGAGGTATTGAGGAGAGGACGAGGAAGAGAAGAAGTTGAGGGGTTGAGTTTGTGCAGTCAGCATTTTCGCATTTCCCAATGGTCTGGTCCTGACGAGTTTAATGTGCATGCGTGTGGACTTAATTTAGCTGTTTTTTTTGAAATTTTAATAAAATAAAATCCTGGGATAGAACCCACGACCTACCTCAGCCCTCACCAACACCTCAGGCCTCACCCACACCTCAGCCCCTTTCCCCTTACACAACTCAATTGCTCACAGAACTCACTTTTTCATTTGATGTAAGTGAGTGATTTGAGGTAACTGAGGGGGCTCACTTTTTCGAGGTGAGGTGTTACCTCACTCATGTGAGGTAAGTCACTCACGTGAGGTACCTCACACCTCATTTACCCATCACTAACACACACACAAAAAAAATTTAGGGGTTCCGCGTGACAAATTTTATTTCTTAAAAAAAAATAAGAATGGTGTTTAATATAATCACATTTTCCTCGAAAAGTTTGCAATCGACCACCAAAATAAATTTAAAATTTTGATATAAGGTGACTGAAAACACAAGATCGGTGGTATTCGATGAATATCCAAATTTAGCAAAACGGGCTATTGCTATTCGAATTCTATTACCGTTTTCAACCACTTATTATGTGAAGCTGGGTTTTCAAAATATGTTGAGACAAGAACAAAATATCTTAACAAACTTGATGCTGCACCAGATGTGCGAGTTCAGATATCAAATATAACGCCCATGGGCGTCATTTAGGGGGGTTAGGGAGGTTTCCTCTGTTAAGTGGAAAATAGCTGCAAGCCACAAGGAGCTGGTAGGAGATTTTTAGATGTAACCCTAAAAGTCTGAAAATTAGTTAAAGCCCTACCTTTGAGGGTCAAATTTCAAAAACTTTTCTGGAGGAAAACCCCTATCCCCCTTGATATTTAGACGTCTATTTACAACCTTTTCCCCAAGAAAATTATGTGGTTTACAAGAAACCTTTCTCTTTGGATGTAGCCTACAGGGAATTAATTTTATGAGGCAAATTTTCTAAATTTTCCTAGGGGTGAACCCCAGATTCTCCTTTTTTTCTTCTAAAACGAGCTGTACACATTCAGTGGATACCCTCTCATGTCAATGTTTCAGGAAATGAAATAGCCAACATGTTGGCTAAAAGGGGCTACTCCGAGACATTGACTGGTTGCAACTCCCTCCCATTCCATGAAGATGAAATATCTTCGGAATGGAGGGACAATAGCAAACAACTATGGCTTTCTCCTCCAGCTCACCACTGGTATCGTAGAAAGCACCCGGACTACACTCTTAAGCACGAGGGTTGCCAACCAGATATCACTGCAATTTCAAGACTTACCAGTGGCCATCTTAAGGGAATGACTTTTGTTTCTGGCTGCAGGTTTTTTCCAACCTGCAACAAGTGCCACCTGGAACCTCTCCGGAGCATATCTTGGACTGCCTGGGTCTGGGAGTGGAGGACCTAAGATCATCTCCACTTCTAGTGATTGACTTTGCCAGAGTACATTGACTCATAGATCAGATCTGGCTGTTGCTAGATCACAAAGAATTGGTAACAACAACACCACCTTTTTTCTTGGAGTTCACGTTGTCAAATTTAGAGATTATAATTAATATCATTCAAATACAGTAGAACCCCGATTATCCGCGAGGGCCAAGAAAATTTTTTTTAATGATGAGAGCAAATTTTAGATGAGATTAGAGAGATTTTAGATGTAGAGCAAAAGTTTCTGCTGTACTGTACATATTTTAAAAGTTTTACACATCATGTTTTTTGTACAATAGAACATAGTTTTTATGCTGAAATATTTTTTTCGTGTTTTCACCTCATTTACAGGGTGTCCCACGAAAAATGGTCCAACCTTTTTTACTTTTGAACCCCGACAGATATAGTCATGAAAGTGGGGTCTAGGTATAGTAAAGTGCAGTGGCGAATCCAGAGGGGGGGCTGTGGGGCTGCAGCCCCCCCCCAAGAATAAGACATTCAAGTTTTGGTAATAGCAGTAAAGCAAAAAAAAATTCAACACGTTGGGGATATTCGGTGGTGTTACCCAAAGGGTCTCAAAATGAATCGGAACCCTACTTTTAAGGGTAAAAATTCCAAAATTTTCTGGGGGAAGACCCCCGAACCCCCTCAAAATTTTGGAATCTAGTAAATCAGTTTTTCCTGAAACTTTAGGGATTTACAAAGAATGATCCTCTTTGATGTAACCTAAAGTACCTCCACATGAGTGAAAATGCCACTTTTAGGGGCAAATTTCAAAAAATTTTCTGGAATAGAAACCCCTAAACCCCCTAGAAATTTTCCAATTCATATAATACCATAAACTTTTATTCTTGAAATTTCTGCCGCTTACAATGAGTGGTGCTCTTTGGGTGGGATCTAAAGTGCTTCAAAATAGGCTAGAACACAATTTTGATGTGCAAATTTCCAAAATTATACCCTTACGAAGTCATCTCACCTAAAACCTAATATTCCTAAAGTTAGACCTCAGAAAAGATGTTGAGTAACCCCCCCTAAACAAAAATCTAGCTACGACACTGGCTCCACCCCCCTCCCACTTCAGTTGCTCAGATAATATTTGAACAGCACCTAATAGCAATTAAGTTATTTGTAAAACTCAGCCCCCCCAGACAAAAATCCTGGATTCGCCACTGGTAAAGTGACCATGCCCTATTCGATGAGATAACTTTCAATGCCCTCTAGCGGAAACTTTAGGAGTTATAATTTTCATTTTAAAAACTGATGTATGTGAAAAAAGTCAATGACTAAGTTGACCACTTTTCGTGGGACACCCTGTACAAATGTGCTCGTTAGGGGATACCTATGTAAAAAGTCTAATTACAGCGTAACCCAGACCCATTAAAAAATATCCTTGCCTCCCCAACCAAAAACTGAAATGACGTTCCTGATAACACACAATTTTAAGAGAATCATGGAATCAAAGAAGCAGGTGCATTCTTCACATTAAATTTTTAAAAATTTATTTTAGTTTATGTTTTGTATTTATATTAATTATTTCTATGATGAATTGTTTTTTTAGTTTTTAATTCAATAAATCTGAAATACCAAAATATTACTTGTTTCATTTAATATCAGATTTAAATTTTGAAAAATTGTTAATTAAAAATATTCTGGGTTCCGCGATCATTGGAAACAAATTTGGGGGTTACACGACCAAAATAGTTTTTGGGAACCACTGGTCTATGAGAATGAGTAATGATCTTCGGATTCAGCGGCAAGGTCAACTGGATAATACGTAAGTTAGGGTGTCTTATATGACTGAAAAAAAATTTGTTTTGCGAATTTTAAAACGGATACCCTCTACTTTTTTATAGATGCCTTGACTTACTCAGATATAAAAATTCTGTCATATAAGACCTGTTAGTAGTTAATTATTCTAAGTTATTCAGGGATATGCTCACTCAACCCATAATTCAATAAAACCCTACCATAAGCAAATACTGCACAGCTTCGATAAAAGTCCTCCAGCCGCCATGTTTGATGTCTGGCTGTTACATGAAGGGGGCCGCGGCGATCGAAAGTTTAAGAAACGCTGCTTTAAACTAAAAGGAATTTTAGAAACACCTATACGAGGCATGAAAAAAGATTTCAACTTAATATTTGAATTTACTAATCTTAAATAAATTGTATGACTCTCAGATTGACCTATCTTAAAAAAACTGCTGTGCTGGTAGCTTGTCTCATTTTGCATCACTTCCTGCGCTCAGGTATAATGGCGAAACCATCGAAGAAGAGGGCAACTATGAGCTGATATCTAATGACTCTTCAACACTGGGCTTACTCGAGCATGGCCGAGCAATTTTCGTAGAATCCTTTCTCCTTTTTATTTGAGCAACGTAACGGACTTCGAATTGAATCTGAGCTTTTTTTGTTTTGTTTCCATCATTTCATCTCTCTTTTGTTATCCTTTGTTGGTTTATGGGGGTTTTGGTCTGTAATTTTGGTTTGGACTGCTGATTGGAAACGAATGGATTCGAATGTGCGTTGTTTTTTTTCTTGTCTTGGATCGTTCGTCAAGTTAATGCCAAACGATATCGTGTATTGATGGATCTAGTTCTGAGGAGGGAGCTTTTGTGAACTCTTTTGCCAGAATGTTGACACTCAAATTTCTTATGATATGGAATCACGGTTAGGGATCTAAAAAATCTTTCGATTCGATTCGGTTCGATTCTGATCTGGAATCGATTCCTTATGGCCAGTATCGAAAAAGTAGAATCGAACTGATCTATTTCAATCACAAATCAAAAAAAATAATTAGGATTTATTACTAATTTAATTAATAATCAGCAAAATACTAATTAATTAGTGAGGAATATTGTTAATTATTGTCAGTATTATTTAGAAAATTAAGTATGAATTCCTAAGATTCGATTCCTGTTGGTATCGATTCCTTCAAGGGTTCGATTCCTTGATATCGATTCCAAGGTATTCGATTCTGGAATCGATTCCTTCAGAAATATTTAAATCCCTGGTGTTTCGAGTTTTGATAACTCTGATTGGCTTAAAGCTTGTTCCCCCTTTCTGACCATCTAATGCTCACTACCATAAATAAGCATGGAAATAATAACTTTTTCCTTTTGGGGTTAAATAAAGTATCAATGACAAAAACTACATTGCTTTTCAATTTTATGAAACTGGGTGCTGAATTTGCACTTTATAAATTGCACCACCTTAAGGTGCAATGGACTATATTCGGCCACGCCCAAAATCTTCACGTCAAATCATATCTCCCTATCATCGTATCTCACTACAAACTATCTCTGATGGTAACCAATTGCAAGCTCAGTTAGGTCACATGACGGAGAAAATGTGACGTCAAGACGGATATAGTCCATTATTGCTGCAATAATTTATGAACACGCTGAAAAATGCTGCTACATGCTGAAAACTGAAGCTGAACTTTTGGTAGCGAATTTCATACTTGCTACCATGGGCCGTAGAGGGTTAAAAAAATTTTGATTCCAAGTTAACCTTAGGTTAGGTTATTGGTTGGACTTAGTGAGTAGTTGAAAAAGAGGAAAAAAAGTATTAAGCCAATCCGAGTTGTCAGCCGTTAGAGATGGCTATAAAATAAGAAAATAGTCAATTAATTTCAAAACTCGACATAGGTCAGAAAAGCTTAGGACATTTTATACTAAGTAAAAAAATAAGTCCAAAAATTCAACATCAAAGGAAAATATAGCATGAAAGAATCCTAATTGGTTTAATCACCAAGTTGATCAACGCAAAATATTGTGAAAAGTCAAATTCATACAAGATATCGCAATATCCACATAAAACATTTTTTTTAAATAAAAATGTTTTTAAAATAGTCTTCTTGTTTTATGGCTGAACTAAGACTTCAAATCCTAAAATTAGCATTTTGTGAAGGATCCATATAATTTTCTGTTTTTGGGGTTGGATTGGAGTTACATATACATTTTGGTTCTCGTCTGTGTGCTCGATTTTAATTTTTTTGATTTCTGTTTATAGATTTGTGATTAAAGTACGAATCCCAGCTCTTCTTTCGTTAGAAAGTGTTTCACAAAGTGCCATTTTCCAAGCAGCGCAAACGTTCAAGATTCGTCTATTTTTTTGTCATGTAAGGCTACTAACAACGACTACTACTACTCATGTACTAACTACGACTACTACTCATTTACGACTGTCATGTACGGCTACCGGATTTTTAAAATGGCAAGTAAACACGTTCTGATTTTGATGTTTTTCTTTCCATAATCATCGACTACAATCCTGCAATAACCTCAATACTTCACGTAAACTTCATTAAAAAACAAGGGGGATACTTGCGTTAGACCTTCAAACTCCAGTTAGTATCAACAGCCTCCCTGAGTGAGGCCATGAGCAGAATTTTTACAGAACGTGTGGCCGAAAGTCACAGTGAGGTGAGGCAAAACTCTTTGTTTCCCCAAGTAAACTTGCTTCTCATTTTATTGTCCTCGGAGGGAGGAAAGGTAATTTTATGGTTTGTAACTTTAACATCAAATCAGAGATATTGCAGAAACACAAACGTTTATTTCTAAAGTATTTAATTATAATGAATCAAGTTTTTTTCAGACTGAATGAATCAAGTTTTTTTCAAGAGATGACCCGCTCTGATGATAGGAGCTCCTAGAACCATTTATCACGCTGGAAACCTTAAATATTTCATTCATTTGAACGAAACTTCGATGCGTGTAAATGTGTTCGCGTGATTTTCCCCGTTATGTCACGGAGTTAAGTCGGAGTTCATGGCTCCGAATGGAGATACAAACGTTTGGGAGTCCCAAAAGGGTTACTGCTTCCAAGAAGGAATCTCCGTGACAACAGACCGTGAGAAAGACATTTTACTTAGTAGTCAATGGAGGAAAATAGTTACAACTCAATGGTAATGGTTGTTTTCGTTCTTTGGCACATACTGAGTTATCTCATTAGACGAGTTTTAATACGAACTTCTTTCCGGAGTTTGTTTTGGATTAATTGAACTTTGAAGTGGATTTTTTTGTTCTGTTTTTTATTCTTCAGGTGATCGGGATAGTTGTATTAGATTACAACCTTTCTTATAACAATGACGTCACGCAGTGGCGGGTATATAGAAATTTATTTTGGGAAATTGTAAAGGTTGTGTGCAGTTGGAGGTGTGATGAAGAGGTGATGTCACTCACCACTAGAATAACGAGGATATGTTTAAAATATGTAAAACAATAAATTTCTCAAAGCCTGCTACCGTGAAGTTGGATTTACTAAAAGTTGGAATATTTATTCGTTCTAACTTATATTTTAATAATAAACTTTCCCTTTGGTTCTCTCATATTATCCCGTTGACCGTTTTGCAATCATCAGATTCAACGGCACAGTCTATGAGAATGGTTAATGATCTTCGAATTCACCGGCACGGTCTACTTGATAATACGTAAGTTAGGGTGTCTTATATGCCTGAATTTTTTTTTGCGAATTTGAAAACAATACCCTGTACTTTTTTATAGATGCCTTGACCTACATTTTACTTACAAGGAAACATTCTCAGGATGAACTCACAGAATTGGACGAAAATTTTACAGGGGTTAGTATATGACTCAAAACACCTTCTGTAAAAAAATTAGCTGCTGAATTACAGTAGAAAAGCTGTAAAAAATTATAGAAAATTATCATATTTAACGCCAAATGTAACCCTACAAGGCGAGAAACGCAGAGAGAACGCCAAATGCTAGAATGAACTGGCCGCGTTTTCTCTGATGCCACTTAAATGAGCGAATAAAAAAAGTTCAGCAAAACAGGAATAAAAATTAATTAAAGAAGGAAAATTAAAGTAAATAACGTATGAAGCAATACAAAATTATATGCAAATTAAAAAGAATCCAACATCTATTTAGCATTTAATTTTTAGGAGTTATCTGTTTGCCGCATATTTTTTAAAAATGCATTGGAAACTATATATTTTATGGCACTGTCTAAATCCACGAAAGTAACAACTCAACTCTAACAAATTTCGCTAATACTTTATCAAGGGCCAACTTTCGTGGATTTAGACACTTCGAATCAAATTTCTCATTCCATCCGATTGGAAAGTCGCCAAGTGGTGCTAAATGAATGTATTTGGCAACTCAGAACCCAAATTTCAAATTTAAATAACTCCTTTCCTATTGAAATTCAGCAGCTAATTTTTTCACAGTAAGTGTTTTGAGTCATCTTCTTATGCCTGTAAAATTTTCGTGCATTTCTGTGAGTTCACCCTAAGAATGTTTCCTTGTTAGTAGTCAATGGAGGATAGTTACAACTCAATGGCAATGGTTGTTTTCTTTCTTTGGGTTAATTGAACTTTGAAGTGTTTTTTTGTTCTTTTTTATTCTTCAGGTGATCGGGATAGTTGTATTAGATTACAACCTTTCTTATAACAATGACGTCACGCAGTGGCGTGTATATAGAAATTTATTTTGGGAAATTGTAAAGGTTGTGTGCAGTTGGAGGTGTGATGAAGAGGTGATGTCACTCACCACTAGAATAACGAGGATATGTTTAAAATATGTAAAACAATAAATTTTGCTAGCCTGCTCCCGTAGAGATGGATTTACTAAAAGTTGGAATATTTATTCGTTCTAACTTATATTTTAATAATAAACTTTTCCTTTGGTTCTCTCATATTATCCCGTTGACAGTTTTGCAATCATCAGATTCAACGGCACAGTCTATGAGAATGGGTAATGATCTTCGAATTCACCGGCACGGTCTACTGGATAATACGTAAGCTAGGGTGTCTTATATGCCTGAATTTTTTTTTTGCGAATTTGAAAACAATACCCTGTACTTTTTTATAGATGTCTTGTTCTACATTTTACTTAGTAGTCAATGGAGGAATATAGTTACAACTCAATGGCAATGGTTGTTTTCTTTCTTTGGATTAATTGAACTTTGAAATGGCTTTTTTGTTCTGTTTTTTATTCTTCAGGTGATCGGGATAGTTGTATTAGTTACAACAATTCTTAACAATGACGTCCCTTAGTGGTGTGTATATAGAAATTTATTTTGGGAGGGGCCTCAAATTATTCCGCAGCTCCTCCCACACATATTTACTAGGTCCAAGGTGGCTTTTTCATACATTTTTAGGTATAATTTGAGTCCTAAAAAACTTAATATAAGAAAAGTTACGAGAAATAAAGTTACAAGTAGCAAAGGGAGTTAAAGGTCCTGTCCTATCCCCGAAATTTTTTGGAAATTTGACTCAAAAAACAGATTTTTAACTAGTTTTCTACACTCAGTCTGAGTTTTATAAATACATTTTTATGTAGAATTTGAATTTTAATGAACTTAATATTGAAAAGCACTGACACACTTGATTTTTTACATTTTGCTTTTGAATTAGTTTACAATCATCAATTAAAAGATTAATACAGTTTAAAACGTAAAATAAAAAAAATCCGTTGAATGATTTATTACAGTCAGAGGAAGATTTTACTCAACTTTTCTTTTGCAAGAGGGGGCCCGGGCAGTAACAGATCCAGGATTTGGTTTTGGAGAGCTAAGAATTTTCGAAATCCAATTGAATCTTCTCAACGTAGTTCATAATATTAAAAAGGTTGTGAATAATCGTGTTCTAATTACTTAAAGGGAGGTTTGTGGGTCCTCGGCCAGAAAATTTTTTGGAAATTAAAGTCTAAAAAGCAGGTTTTCAACTCCTTTTAGTATACCTAATCTGAATTTCAGACATAAATTTTCGAGAATTTAATATGTTTTCTGGTAGGATTTTTGCTTTACGACGATCTTAAATAAAAAAAAAGTTGCAAATGCAGTTCCAAGTACCGGGCAGACGCAGATCCAAGGGGGGGGCGTTAATTCGTATTTCGATAATTAATCAATATTTTGCTGGTTATTAATTAAATTAGTAATAATTCCTAATTATCTTTGATTTGTGATTGAACTAGATAAGTTCGATTCTATCTTTTCGATACTGACCCTAAGGAATCGATTCCAGGTTGAAATCGAACCTCGGGAATTGAATCAAAGAATCGAAAGAATCAGACATCAAGAATCAATTCCGAAATTGAATCGAAAGATTTTTTTGATCCCTAATCAAGAGAGGGGAGAAAATCATGAAGCTCAGTCCCCTCCTCTAGAAATGGATCTTAACGCCACTAAGGATCTTTTTACGACTTCGAGCGACTCTAGTCCCCAATGTGGGGTGACCCTACAGCCCCCCAGCAACCCCTGGATCCGGCCGGGCCCCCCTTTAGCCATATGTATAAGCGCCCATGGGCACCATACTAATTTTAGTCCATTGTTCGTTTACTGAAAACAAAACGCTGTCAGTGAACCTTTGAACTGGATATTTCGGGACCCGTCGGAACGTTTAATATTGAATTTCGGATATTTTTGCAAAGCCCCGTAAATCACGAAGAGTTGCTGAAGAAAGAGCGATTTTCGCGTGAGAAAGGGGAATCTGCCTTTTCCCACCCAGGGTGACGTCACGGCTTGCGCAGATAAGTGCCCAGATTGCCCACTGACCGAGACTCCTCCGATGCTTGGACGGGCAGCAGACGATTGTTTTCGAACACCCCTTTGCCGGAAGTGCACCCTCGCTTTAGTTTGATTTCGCTTTCTGTGGAAATCTGGCAATAGGTGGGATCTACTAATATTTGCTCGCCATTGGCGCTAAAACCGTTGGCGATCGAGTTGCAGTTTGTAGTAAACTTCATCTACTAACAGGGTTTCCTAGGAAAAGAGTAAAAGTTTATCTATTTGACTCTAAAGCAGTGGTTCCCAAAGTGGGCGGTACCGCCCCTTGTGGGGCGTTGAAGCTTTCTAGGGAGGTGGTGATGAGTTAAAAGAAATTTGGGGGCTTTGATTACTTTTGAACTTAAAAACATTAAAAGAATTCCTTAAAAGTAGCTTAAAATCCCTTTTTAACATGTTAAAATTCAAAAATTATACCGGGGGAGACCCCCCCCCTTTTCTATGTATTGAGTTATGGTAGCCAAAGATTTCAGTTCATTCAGAATTAGGTAGAGAATAATTTTCAAATCAAATATTTTAAAATGGTGAAAAGGAGTCTAATAAAAGGTAGAATTATTATCACCTAATTATTTAAATTTAAAATTTTAAGGTGCAAAGAACACTTAACTGATGAATATTGTTAATATACACTAGAGTAATTTTAGTAAATGATTGAAAATAATTTCGTCTTTCAGAATCTTTCTACTTTTTCTATTTTTTGCCACTTTTTACCTTTATTTTTTCCTCCCCCCGTTTTAGCCGGGAAGGGGGCACTTTCCAAAGAGCTCCCCTTAGATCCGCGCCTGTCTGGCAATGGTATTATCGTTTGAACTCAATTGATGTCACAGTCACCACTTAATTAAATAAAATCAAATAAATATGTAATATACTTCAAAAGTGTCTTATTGCGCTTAAATTCACATACATAGTTTCCAAAAGACGAATCCCTTGTACTACATTCATGGATTTGTTAAGCTCCTAATGGTTAATGTGTGCTACTAGATCAACGGTTTACTATCAATAAATCGACTCTGATTGGAGGAATGTATAATTTTAATTTGAAATAAAGTGTTAATAATAAAGCAATTTTATTCTTTTAAACAATTTTGCTACCCTATGTACAAACAACAAAAGCAGTTTTATCCGGTTACTCTTAAATAAAATGGAAAAAGTTAAATGTACATTCTTTGCAATTTTTTAAGAAGAAAGAAGTGAAATAATTGACTAAGATCATTGACATTCATTTAAAAAAAAGAGTACATTCTTAAATTGGAATCTGGAAAAATTAAGAAAGTTGACAATTAAATTTTGAAAAAATAAAATAAAGTTTGAATACTTTGTTATTGTTTTATTCTACCTTTTCAATGGCTGCCTCGTGCATGGTGGATTTGAGTTAAAGCTTAAATATCAGGTTTTATGTTCGTCAAGTTCAGGCGCAAGTCTCCTTTGAGGCAAATGTCTAACATATTTCTTTGTTTCGTGAGGAGCTGGAAAAAAGAACTAAATCCTTTTTGAACTTGTAAATATGTGACGGGAAGGAGATGAGAAGTGGTTCAGTTTTCCTCAATTATCAAGACAGAAGTAAACCAGTACAGTACTATTTTAATTTCCCCCCATTTGAATACTAATCCCCCCACTTATTTATTGCCCCCTGATAACCCAAATCGCCACCAGGTTGGGAACCATCACTGTTCTATCCATTCGGCAAGTTAGGTTCTTTCCTAACGCATTTCCTAATGTAGTTAGCTTCTATACAGTTTTTTTTTCGTTTATATCAAAACAAGAAAAGTGGTATTTGACATGTTTCAGAAATAAGCGATTTAAGTATTTTAAAATTAAAATTTTAATATGCAAAGAATAAAGGGGACATTCAAATATTACGTAAGCGATTTTTTGGTCAATTTTAGCCCCCCTCCCCTCTTGTCAGCAAATATAAGCAAACCTCAATCTTTACCATAATTACGCAAGAACCTCCCCCCCCCCCGAAATTTTGACATCCTTTCAGTAAGAACTGTTTTTTTCTCCTTGAAAATTAGGTGACTTATACAAGGAGCTGTCCTTTTTGGGTGTATACCTAAGGGTTCTAAAATGAGTCGAAACAACTACTTTTCGGGGCTAAAATTTCAAAATGTTTGGGGGTCCATACCCAGAAAAAAGTGCTTGCGTCGGATTTCCTACAATTCAATTTTTTGTTAAATTTATTTTTGGTTGAGTTTTGAAATTATTTATGCAAGAAACAAGAAATTTTCGAAAAAGCAGTATATCTTACGTAAGCATCACTCATATCCCCCTCCCCGCTTGTCAGGAAAAATAAGCAAAGAGCAAACCCCCTCTCCCCCTTAGGTGCTTACGTAATATTTGGAACGGCCCCAAAACTCAACTTATGAATGTTGTTAATATACTACTACTTAAAGTAAAGGATTAAAAAAAATTTGTCTTTCCGAATCTTTTTTCTTTTTCTTTTTTACGGCCCTTTTTACCTTTATTTTTTCCTCCCCATCTTTTTAGCCTGGAAGGGGGCACTTTTCAAAGAGCCCCCCTTAGAATGGTATTATCGTTTGAACTCAATTGATGTCACAGTCACCACTTAATTAAATAAAGTTAAATAAATATGTAATTGTATACAAATATCTTGGGAACAAACTTTTATAAAAGACATTCCTTACGACGAATCCAATAGACATGCTTGGATATGTTAAGTCATTCAAACCTAGCCAATCAAATTCCTACCTTTTGAGGACCATCGCTCCTTTCTGGAATTGACTAAAACTTATCGCACTCTTTTTATTCTCAATGTATGTATAATTTTAATTTGAAATAAAGTGTTAATAATAAAGCAATTTTATTCTTTTAAACAATTTTGCTACCCTATGTAAAAACAACAGAACCAGTTTTATCCGGAATGATACTGTTAAATAAAATAGAAAAAAATTTAACTCTGTACATCCTTTGGGATTTTTTTAAGAAGAAAGAAGTGAAATAATTGACCAAGATCATTGACGTACATTTAAAAAACAGGAGTACATTCTTAAATTGGAATCTGGAAAAATTAAGAAAGTTGAAAATTAAAATTTGAAAAAATAAAGTAAAGTTTAATACTTACTTTGTTGTTGTTTTATTTTACCTTTTCAATGGCTGCCTCGTGCTTGGTGGATTTGAGTTAAAGCTTGAATATCCGGCTTTATGTTCGTCATGTTCTGGCGCAAGTCTCCTTTCAGGCAAACGTCCAACTTATTTCTTTGTTTCGTGAGGAGCTGGACAAAAGAACTAAATCCTTTTTAAACTTGTAAATATGTGACGGGAAGAAGATGAGAAATTGTTCAGTTTTTCCCACTCATCAAGAAAGAAGTAAACCAGTACAGTACTATTTTAATTTTTCCTCATTTGAATACTCATCCCCCACTTATTTATTTCCCCCCTGACAACCGAAATCGCCTCTTTCCTAATGCAGGGCCGCTAAAGTATTTTGAAAATCATTACTATATATTCTTAGCCTTAGACACTAAAAATTTGACACTCTTTTTTAAAAAAGTCAACTTTCCTAAAATTTCCTGTGGGGGGAACTCCTAAATCCTCCTTTTCAATATAAAGCTATAACTTCGAGTTTTTAAGCCAAAAGTCAATTCGATAGTTTAACTAAGGAGAATAGGTGAAATGTATAACTGACGTAAAATTGAAAATTGACTTCTTTGTCGATCGAATCCCGGTTGTGATAATTTTATTTAATATAAAATCAATTAAAAATACATTCCGATTTTACCTATTAGAATTGAAGGTGTATAAGGTGCTCCACACCAACTAGTGCTCTTCTTAACGGGATAGGTAATTGAATAGAAAAGCCTCTAATAAAGTAGCTAAATAATGACTATCTAACGACGAGGGAAAAAAACGACACCTTTTTACCCACAAGAGTTCCCTATAACCTCAGCGCGGAATATCCCACCATGAGAAAACTCGTAAACCCATCCCGTTGGTGTCCCATAGGAAAAACCCTTCCCACCTTTGGAAAAATTTTCACCGAGTTTCCTATATACTGAGACAGCTTGGGAGCGGCTTCTCATAGGTTTCCCTCGATGGGACTTGAAATCGCTAATTAGGCTCTAGCGAAAGTGGGAATGTCGGAAATTGAATAACTGATCTCCTGGGACATTCCTGTAGGAAACCCACCGAGTCGTGACTGGCTCTCTTTCACTTGTGGGCCACAATGTATGTGGGTTGCTGTAATTTTTTTGCACAATTTAATTACAGTAAAGCACCGTTTATACGTCTTTCAATCGACCGACGTATAAATCAAGTGACGCATAATTGAAAACATCGTTGACTATTTATGCTAAGTATTTATTTTATTTTTCATGTCTTGAGTACTATATTGCACAATCCACATCACAAATTGCATCCGAATACATTGCATTGTATATGAATATCAAATCTCCAATTTATTACATTATTTTTTGAAAAAATCCTTCATTAAGACAGTAGGAAACGACGTATAACCGATATTGTGCGTCGTATAAATAAAGAATTTTGGCATTAAAATGAATAGGATTGATTGGAACTTTGCGAAAACGACGTATAAATAGAAAAGTCGTGTAAACGAGAAACGTAAAAACGGTGCTTTACTAATTTATTTTACAGAAACACAACAAGCAAAAAAATACAAAGGATCACAGTTTAAGGAAAAAGGATAGAGAGAAAAACAAACAAATAACATTATAATACAGTTCCAAGTACTGAAGGGGATCTAATGGTCATCCCCAAAAAAGTTTCAGAAAATTTTCCCCTAAAAACAGGGCTTTGACTTGATTTTGGTACACTTAGTCCGAATTTCGTACAAACATTTTTTAGGAAGGAATTTGAAAAACTTATTGCAGAAAATTTTTTTTGAGTTGTAAAATTTCAAACATAAAAGTGGGTCCTCCTCCAAAAAATTTTTGGAAGTTTAATCCCCAAAATTAGGTTTTTATCCTGTTTTGGTAAAACAAGTTCGAATTATCGGAAGGGCCAGGGATTCCTCGACCCCCTCATAAACGCCCCTGGTTTTAAAAAGAAATCAGTAAATAGTTTTTCAACATCCTGTGGCTTGTATAGAAATTTATATCAGGAGACCCAAATATCCTCTAAGAAAATTAAATCGTCATTTAATGAACTTTAATATGACAATAAATGTGAATAAATAAGTTTAAAGACAAAAAAGGGGGTCTGGTCTGGAGACCCAGAATAAAATTTCAAAATTCAACCCTAAAAATCGGGGTTTTAACTCATTTTGGTACCCCTAGTCCGAATTTAGAGTACACCACGAATCCATTTTTTTGGTAGATAGAAAGGTGTCCGCGGGCTGGATGAGAGAGCCTCGAGGGCCGTAGTTTGGAGACCTCTGCCCTAGAACACCCAGACCCCCCCACCAAGAATATACACTGGCTCCAGGGGGGTGAAAAAAAAACAGAAGCAGGCACATTTCGTCATGGGCTCATAGTTTTTTTGCTGTCTTATCGCAAGATAAAAAACGAAAACTATGTGTCTACTTTCATCTGACAATCCCGAATTCACAACATTTTAAAAGTCAAATTCAATGACCATTGGGTGCACTAATTTTAACTACAATTTGAATGCGTATTTCAGTTTACGGGTTACTTTAATTTGAAAATCGGTCAAATGGGTGATTACTTTTGAAAAACTTGAAAATGGATAAATATGTAATAAAAATATAGGTTGAATGTGTAAAAATATGTAAATAAACCGAACTATGTGAAAATATGTAAAATAAACATGGTCTTAATCGAATAGAATTCAAGAGCACACTTTAATATCAGATTCCTGGACAAATATGTAATTTACATATAAATCCTCGCCCTACTCATAACATAGACAAGTTTTCGTTCCATCTCCTTTAGTTTTTAAATTAATTTTTTAAACTTTTTTTTATCTCGCTGCTAGGGGCGCTGTTATTGGATTTCTAACTAAATGGATTCTCCAGGGTCACTTACGTAGGGGTTGACTTTGCTCCCATGATCCTAGGAGAAGTGGCTTACAAATGAGGAGGTGAGAGCCAGAGTGGACCAACCCACAAAAAATGAAAAAGCGTTTTTTTTATTTTTCGGTAGAATGTAGAGACATCTATTGATTTCAGGAAAAATGCATTTTCTTAGTTCCCACAAGATGGCATCACTTTTTCGTTTGATCTAGTAATTAAAATCGCACAAAAATTTAATGCCAGAATGGATCAAGCCACTTGGTATATTCTGATTCTGACTTTCAACAGGATCCTCTAATTATTGATCACGAGAAAATCAAAACTAAACATAAAATAGTAACCTCAAAAAAGAAAGTTTAAATATTACTACAATTATATAAAGCGTTTTTCTCGAAATAACTACTGTTGGGGTTGGTCCACTCTGGCTCTCAGCTCCTCAAATATAAGCCGTGAAAGAGACTTAAAAAAATCAGCATGTATAGCAAAAACCTATCAGGCAATTGTCACCAGCAAATAAATTAAAAAAAAATTTATACTTTTTAATATTTAAAAGTTTAGATAATTCACATCGGTGGAGGACAGGGTTAAATTTTAATAAATCTCTGGAGGTCATCTCTGGGGATGGTGTTGGATGGTATATTAGGGTGGTTACAAAAAATCAACTTTCGAATTTCTTAGGTCTCACCCGCCTGAAATGTGCCAATAGGCTAAAAAATGAGAATTGCCAAGTTTCAGCGCAATCCGATAATATAAACCCCTGCCTCATCGAGGTCAAAGTTCAGAAAAACAGCGTTTTTTAACAAAAAATCGTAGTTTTCGCCCCATAAAACTGGAACCATTTGTCCCAGAAATCTGGTTAGGGCAGGGGTCGGCAACCTTTTGAAACGGAAGAGCCAAAAGTTACAACTTACACAATTTCCCAGTTTTCAAAGAGCCACTGATTTTTGTGTTTCAATTTTATAATTTATATCTGCTTACATATTTGATTTCAGATCGCGAGGGAGATTTTAGTTGGAGAGATTGCCCCAACATTTTTTCTGAGGTACCTCCTTTCGGGTACTTTTTTACATCAAAATTTAGATGACTTACGTCCGGCGCGGATCCAGCACGGCTCCAAGGGAGGGGCACTTTTCCAGACAAGATCCCTTTGTTGTACCATTGGGGGTATGGGGGACCTCCCCCAGAAAAAATTTAAATTTGACGTGTAAAAGTAGGGTTTTTACTCATTTTTAGAAACGTTTTGAGTCTAAGGGGGGCCCTTTTGAAAACTATTACTCTTACTTTTTGACAGAAAATGTCAAAATTTTGGGGATTTCCTAAAAAGCAACACTGAAGATCCCCTTTTGATACTAATTCGGGGTATGGGGGGTCGTCCCCCAGAAAATTTTTTGAAATTAGACCTATAAAAGTTGGGTTTTTACTCATTTTGAGAACCTTTTCTGGTCTCCAAGGGGGGATACTTTCCAGAGTGCCAACCCCCTGGATCCGCCACTGACTTACGTACAAATTGTAAATTAATTTTAGTGCACTTAATTTTAAAATTTTGTTTGATCGATGGGAATTCCTGGAAAAATAAGAGGGTCTGGGGGCCTCCCCCAGAAAAAATTTTGGAAATTTCTCCTTCAAAATCGCGTGTTAGCTCATTTTTGCCTTTTTCGGTTGCACCCAAAGATCACTTCTCAGTGGCAGAATTTTCTAGGAAAAATAGTAATAGTTATAATAAACAGCAAAATTTTGAGGGGGGTGATCCCACTTCAGAAAAATTTTGGAAATTTGCCCCTAAAAATGATGGTGTTTTAATTAGTTTTTAATTAGTTTTACTTCTATAACAACCAAATAAGGATCACTCCTTATAAGTCACAGAATTTTCAAGGAAAATCAGCACATATTCTAAAACTTTTAGGAGTGTTAAGGAGTTCTCCCCCAGAAATTATATGGAATTCTAATCCTTAAAAGTAGAGTTTTGATTTCGATTCATCTTGAGAACTTAAAGATATATTTTCTGATTTTTAAAAAGTTTTGATTAGTAAATTACTAATTTTTTCTTATGGAACTAGAGAGCCACAACTTTACATCTAAAGAGCCGCATGCGGCTCGCGAGCCGCAGGTTGCCGACCCCTGGGTTAGGGTGTCATTTGATAGGAAATTTTATACAGTTAATTTCTAAAGTCACGGAATTTCATTTGCTAAAACGGATGGGGCGCTATTTAGCATTTTCATAGTGAAGGTCCGTGAAAAAGCGACTTCACTGCTAGAAGCATAAAACATTACAATGTCACAAAAAAATTTATCATCCGGGCTTTTTCTATTACTTTTGGTCCCAATAGTTAGTAAATGAGTTTTTAAACCCCCTAAGGAAATTCTAGGGTATAATTTCAAACCCCCTAGTGTTTGAAAAAAAGGAAAATATATATAATTTTTTTAAAAATTTTTAAACACGCATTTTGGGACTGATAATGTGATAAAGTTGGTCCAAATACATTATTAAGAGCTTAATTAGATAGAATACCAATGGTGTAGGGCCTTTACCTTTCCCTATAACCCCTATAATCTAAGCGAAATAAGCGCGACTGCGAGGTTTTGCTAAACAAAGGCTTTAATGCCCATTAAAGTGATAAACAGAGCTAAATTACAAAATTTTTACAAAAACCTCTAGAGATATGTCATATGGTGTCAGAAATGACGTTTGAGATTATATTATGTGGGTAAATTATAATAAAAGCGTCCTTCCGACTCAAAAGGTTAAAAAATCCTATTTCTACCTAGGTTATACATGTTTTCAGCTAAAAGTGATCTTAGAAAATTATATAAATTTATTTATTTTAATATACCTCTAAATTCATTTGCCTATCGTTCAAGGAAAACTATTTTCTTGAAAAGTATAATAATGTTTCATTATATGTTTGATCTATAATCTAATACTTAATATTTTGTTCTTTATTCGTCAATTCGTCTTCTATTATTCACATTCTTTTTGTATGTTAGGTTGATCATCAAGTTGCTGATTCTACCTAAAAAATTATCAAAAAGCTACAATGCACCCATTGAATATAATTTGAGAATATTTAGGTCCTCTTCTCTGGTCCAAAAAATCGAGCTTTGGGCCTGACTATGACAAACTTTTAGAGTATATTTGGGCCTCTACCGAAATAAATTTCTGTATACGCCACTGGTTAGTGGCGTATATAGAAATTTATTTTCAACCCCTTCCCAAGCAAATTTATAACGTCCGTTGTAGCTCTCTTCTCTCTCTTCTCTTCTTTTTATACATTTTTATAAGAGTTTACATCCAAAAGAACTTAGGGGAGTCTTTCGAAAATTTGATTCTAAAAAACTGGTTTTTAACTAGTTTTGACACACCTAATCCGAAATTTGGATTTATATTTTTTAGATAGAATGTGTATTTGTGTGGAACTTAATGTAAAAAAAGTTGAAAATAATATAGTTCCATGTAAAAAATGGGATTTAGGGGTCCTCCCTCAGAAAACTTAAGTTTGACCCTTAAAAAATAGTTTCAACTTGGTTTTGGTTCACCTAGTCCTAACTTTAAACTTTTAACTGTTTTTAAGTATAGGATTAGGATTTTGATGAACTTATTATAAAAAGTTTTTAATAAAGTTCTAAGTAAAAAGGGGGTTTGGGGGTCCTTCCCCAAAAATTTTTTGGATATTTGATCCTAAAAAACAGAATTTTAGGCTGTTTTTGGTACACCAAATCCGAATTTTGGGAGGGGCTTAAACATTATCAAAGAAATGGTATCTTCCTTTCAAACTGAAACACCACTAATAAGTAATGAAAGATACTTCACTTTCACGCGTTCCCCCCTCATGACAACTACTCAGGTGAGCACGCATCCAAATAAAGTGGTTGTGTGGGATTGTGGGAAGATGGTAGAGCTCTCTTCTTCCGTGAATCTGTTCTAAATGTAGCGTGAAACTTGGAAATTTTCTCACAAGAAAACCCGAGAGGGAGACACATGAACGCATAGAGGGGATTTTGTTGCTTTTTTCGTTGTGGGGAGTTTGGATTCGTTAAGTAGCGCTTTGCGATCGAAGGTGTAATTGAGTAATTCTATTAGGAACGGTTCGTTAATGCCGGTCAGCTGGGATGATGGGACTACAACTCACTTAGTTGTTCACCATTATTTTAGTAAAAAATTATTTTTAATTCCACGATAAACATTTGACTATATTAACATAAATTAGTACCTCATCGAAAATAAATTCTTAACACACTTCAGTGTAGCTTGGTGTACCAATGTTGTTAATTGCTTTGCCGAAATGAACGGTATGTCTGCAAAGTATCCGGGTGTTAGGTGTTTGATCGCATTATACGTACAAGTAATTTTACCAAAACCAAGTAATTTAATAAGACCAGTAATTTTAATTCTAATTTACAACCTGTATTGCTAAATTAATATTCATTTTGTCTTTAAAAATATTCCAATTATTCCATACTTATTCTTTATTACTAATCTTTATTATGTTATATTTTATTCTTATTATTATTATTAGTCTTATTATTATAAGACTTTCAGATAGGCTTTGAAAGCATGGGTGTTGGGTGTCCATATGTTTGAATATGGAGGGGGTTAGCCAGTCAATCCTCGTAACTAGACTCAAGTTTCTTTTTTAGAAGAGAGGTTGGTTCATAATTATCTAAAAGGGGCCTCCACACGAGTTCTTAATTCAAAAAATTTTCTATAAAATACTGGAGTTTCAAGAAAAAAGGGGGTTGTCTGAAAATTCTCCCCAGAAATGGTTTTGAGTTTTTATTCTTAAAAGCAGTGTTTTAACTCATTTAGGTAACTTATAAGGTTCAATTCCGTTAGGGTTCCATCTAAATATCGCTATGCTCTTTCGGACACCAAAAAGTAGAAATATTGCTAAATAATTTCAAACTCATGGATTAAAATGTCTAGTTAGATCAATAACTGTACAGTTAATCAATAAAAATCAGAAAAATATGTCGAATTTTGAATAATGACGTTTAAAAGAGCATGGCAATATTTAGCGGGAACTCTAACGGAATTGAACCACTTAGGCTAAGCGTGCACTAGAGACTTTTGTCACGACAGAGACAAAATTATCACCCTGGCTATTGCAAGAAGCTAGAGCGCACGCACAGGCGACGAGACTCTTGTCCAATTGCCAAGAATCTCGCCATAGAAATGCATTGCTTTTGAGTGACCTAGTGTTTATAGTCGCCGCGACAGAAGTCTCTAGTGCGCGCTTAGACTTATAAAATAGGATCGGTCTTACGTCGAGCCGCAATATTTCAAGTAAGAAACTAGAATATAAATAGCAGTCAACATTATTAGAAACTATTTAAATTTTGCTTTTGAATTAGCTTACAATAATACACAATTCAAAATTTAAAATAAAAAACGCGCGTAGCCAAAGGAAGATTTTGCGTAACTTTTCTGGTGCAAGGGGCCCCAAGCCCAAATTTGCTCTTATGTATGGGCTTGGGCACCCATGGATGGAATATTAAACTTGAGGATAGGCTTTGATAGGGTATGTTATGAAAACTTTTTCGTAACACCTTAAAAATCGATCTCAATACTCGATACTTGAGTTCTTGAGTAGCATTTGAAACTATAGATCACTCCATACGAAAAACATCGATACTCAGGATCATCGAAGTAGCCCATCAACTCCACAAGCAATCAAATAGCCATAAAACCTGAACAGAAAAAAAAGGAAACATCTTCGAGCCAAATGGAAGATGCCAAAATATAATGAATCGCTAATATCGGAAGAAAGGAAATCCATTACAACCCGCGATCGTCAACAAACGGCCGATGCTTCGGTTTTGGCGCTTTTTTCTGCCGCCATGGGAAAGACAATTAAGCAAATATATTTCCTATATGGCGTTTTCCCACACGGGGTAATGGGCTGAGCGGGAGTCAACGCTCCGGATGCGGTGATCGGGGTTACTTTGTTGCAGAGGGTTTTTGCGGAATGTTTTCAATTAAACAGCATTTTGGAATCTGATAGAAGAACCTCGATGTAGCCACCCCTTCACGGGACCACAAAATAGGGTCGGTGTAATGGAACTCGGGGGAAAAAATAATGAGAAGAACAAAAAAATAAATTATGGGTAGATACTACCCCAAATAATACACATGCAAAGTATGAAGTAATCAATGCAAACATTCCGAAACATTAAGAATTCAACCAAGGGCGAATCCTATGGGGCTGCAGACCCCTTAGAATTTGAAAATTCTTCCAATTTTAGCACAAATTCCTTCAATTATTTGAAATCCCCCCCACTTTTGTCTTGAAAATAGGTAGGAATAGGGAACGTATAATATACTTTTAGAAAAATTATTGACAGTTTGAAAAACACTTTTAAAACGAGAAAGTCATTCCAATATATCAATATAATGTTTTAGGTACCTCTCCCTCAACCCCCTAGACAAAATTCCTGGATTTCGCTACTGAAAATATCATTCGGGGGTGATTTAGCTATCAGAAATTCTCCCAATATCTCTCCGAATTTTTAAGAATTCTGACTAAAATTTTGGGTCGCGGTAACGAATTAGAATAACATTATTCCTATGATAATAACGAATTAAAATAACATTATTCCTATGATAAAATAACGAATTAAAATAACATTATTCCAATGATATAATCGGAATTTGGACTACCGGTTGTTTTAACAAAGATGTTGCAGTATCGGGGAGTCGTTATAAAAAGGTTCTACTGTAATAGTACATAAGTTATATCCGATCGAAATCGAATTGTGCACTCGTGTACAAAAATTAAGGATAATTTTATTATTTGGAATAGTTCAACACAAATTTTAGTTCCTTATCAATGAAATTCATGCTATAGGATCTTATAATAAGAGAGGAAATATATGGTTCTATTACACTGACAATAGTTTAAGGGTAATTTAATTTTTTAAAACGCAATTCCTAATAGGACATACAACTAAAAGTTTATGGGGCGTCACTTTGCTTGGTCACAAGAAATAAAACTGATTTCTCTTTTCTCTCTATATTCAAGTTGCTTTGCTTCATCCCTATTGGTTTTTCAAACGCGTTTACCCCATTGTACTTAATAGCGATTTTTAAAAAAATTTTTGGTGTTGATTTAGTCTTTTTAGTAAATTTTTAGCAACACCTCTATTTTTTCACTTTTAAGTGCTCAAGAAACGACAAAAAATAAGAACTCCAAATAAAAACAGTCAAAATGGCGATGTATTTTCAATGAGCGGGAATACAAACTTATCTTAACATCTGCAGATCATAAATCTACTCGACTCAGATTTCATTTGTTTTGAGAAAATGAAAAAAAAACACATGTTTAAACACCTCTATTGTTTTTCTAGATTTTAATTCCATACATTCCCACGGCTGTGTTATTCATTCATAATTTTCCTAGGCTACAAAAGGTTCTAATATTAAAAGATTCTAATTTCATTACAAAATTATTTTTTTTAAACAACATCCCGGATAATTTCGGGCACATCCGTTTCAAAGCAAACAGCATTCAAGAAGCTAAGTTAAAATTTCGCGAGTCCTTTTTTTATGCGCTCTACATTCTCTTCTTGACATACAATACAAAAGAGCTCTGAACCCGAAGCACATTCCGGAGGATCCAAAATGAAAACTTGAGCTTTCAGTTATCATAAAGTTCCGATTTTACAAAAAGCCATCAACTTCCTCAAACAATTTAATTTCTTTTGTTAACTTTGATAGATAATTCCCTTCTACACATAAACAAACTTTTAAACACGCTCAAAACACATATATTTCAGTAGCATTAAAACTACTCAACTCCGTGTCATTTCGGTACCTTCAAGAGCAGACTCGGCCCTAAAACCCGTCATTAAACTTATTTTTTGTACATAAATTCTTTCTGTGTCATTTCAACCTCAGTAATCAATTATTCAACTCCGAATTCAATAAAGAGGGGGACGTCCATAAATTACGTGAGGTGTTTTTTCCCCAAATTTTGGACCCCTCCCTCCTCCTTGGTAAGATTTAGTGAGATTTCACTGGACCCCCCTCCCTTCTCAAATTCTCATGTAAGGTTTTTTTATAACTTTTTAGTAGTAAAAATTAATTTCTTTGATATGTTCAAACCACATTTCTTTCATCTTATCAGCATCACACCTAACATACACATTGGAAAAACTTGGATACAAATCCATGCTGAAATCGAAAACATGGTCTCAACTTATAACTATCCTGACTAGGGATATGATTTATATGTAATTAAAAATCCAAAATATGTACATATAATATGTGTTTATTTTAGCAAAATATGTAATAAAAATGCCAAATATGTAATAATAAAAAAATGTTAAGTAATGTTTTTAAAGGGACTTTTCAAATATTTCGCAAGCACATAGTAATAGGGAAGGGTGGTTATCGCTATTTGCCGACAGCTCATGTTTTTTTGCTGTCTTGTCCCGAGAAAAAAAGGAAAACCATGTGTCTACTTCCCTTCTCGGTGCACCTGACACGTTTCATCTGACAATCCCGACTTCACCCACCTTTTAAAAGTTAAATTCGGCATTGGGTGTACTAATTTTAACAACAATTTGAATGCTTATTTCATTTTATGGGTTACTTTAATTTGAAAATCGTTCAAACGTGTGATTAGTTTTGAAAAACTTGAAAATAGATAAATATATAATAAAAATATGTAGTTATATAGGTTGAATATGTAAAAATATGTAAATGAACCAAAATATGTGAAAATAAACATGGTCTTAATCGATTCAAAATCTTTTAAAACGTATAGAATTCAAGAGCACGCTTTAATATCAGATTCCTGAACAAATATGTAATTAGTACATATAAATCTTAGCCCTAATCATGACTAATCCGCTAATGATTCGATGTTTTGACTAATCAGCGCCATTTTTCCACAACTCGTGCTAAAAATTATAGAGAAAAAACTTATATTTTCTAAACTAAAAGTTGACGTGAGATTTTAATCGACCCCCTCCTCTCTGATGAGATATTTTTCTGAACCCCTCCCCCTTTCCAACCTCACGTAATTAACAGATGTCCCCTAAAGAAATTTCGAACGGAAGGCGTTCGCTATTGAAGTTCGTTATTTAACGCTTTCTGTCCTATAACGCCCCAGGTTTTCATAAATCTTATGGAACATTTGGGGCGGCAAGGACTGAAAGGTTAAATTGATTCGTGTTTTGATTAGAAAATCCATCGAATGAACCCAAATAGTGTTGGATAAGGTGTAATTTAAAATAAATTTAAAATTCTAGAACTAAGAATATAAATGGAAACTTGAGTGTTGATAATCGTTATTTGATTTTGTGTTTGTTGTCCTTTGATATGAAACATTTCTAAGATAATTGTTTTGCAACTGCATATAATTAACCGTTATACTTCTGAGTGTTTAAGACAGTTCGCCCAAACCCTGCAGAGAAAGGTTATACATTCGTAGAGAGTAGGGATCTATTCCGGAATCGATTCCTGAGATTCGATGCTTTCGATTCTTGGATTCGTTTCCTGAGGTTCGATTCCAACCTGGAATCGATTCCTTAGAGCCAGTATATAGAAAAAGTAGAATCAAACTTAGCTATTTCAATCACAAATCAAAGGTAATTAGTAATTTTTATTGATTTAATTAATAATCAGCAAAATATTAATTAATTATCAAAATACTAACTAATTAGTGAAAAAAATTGTTAATTATCAGTATCAATTAGAATTAGACAATTAAGTGTGATTATTAAGATTCGATTCCTGGTGGAATCGATTCCTTCAAGGGTTCGATTCCTTTAGTATCGATTCCAAGGTATTCAGTTCCGATTCGATTCCGGAATCGATTCTTTCAGAAATATTTAGAACCCTAGTAGAGCGAGCGAAAAACTTTCCTAAGACCCCCCTAGTAGTCCTACCACCAAGAGAAAAACTTTGAAAAGAAATTCGAATCTAAATTATTCTCACACAAATTTGGCACAAAAGGTTTTTTCAGCGTCTAGGAAACCTCAAAAATGAGGGGAATAACCTATTTCCATAATTTAATTGTCACAATATTGTACTGTCCATATTGTCAAGTTTTTCTAGTGGCAGTCTGACTTTAGCACAACTTGTTTAGTTTAACCACCATCTTTAATGGTTTTATACAAATATTAATCTTTATAAATACTTTACAGGTCCAATACCCGTTAACCTTGAATGTCTAGTTCCTATGCCAAAGTTAGAAGTTAGAAGGATGGCAAGTGCAGAAATTCCAAGAAATATGCAGTAAATATGCTTGATTCATTGTAATTCCGTAAAAATATGACCCGTATTTTTATTAGATTAAACATCTAATTAGATTAGTTAGCTTTAATATATTTATACACACAAATTCATATTTCAAACATCCTTATCAATCAACTGTAAATATAGAGTAATTTTAACATTTTCAAATTAAAAAGGAATTTAAGGTATATACACAATGCACCACTTTACTTTTCTTTTGAAAGTCAATTTTACATTTTGTTTCTGAAGTTACACACTTGAGTTTCCTATGATACTCAAATATGGATTACTACACAGTACACACCCATTCATTGTTTTTTCCATTAATGATAATGGTAAATAATTTTTTGAAGTAAAATATTTGTGTATTCTAAAGATTTAAAACATAAAAACATAGATTTTTAACCTTCCTACCCTCTTGAAAAAATAGTCACATATTCCCCTCGTGGGGTCTCTGAGGACCCCATGCGTAAAACATGCCTATGACTCTAATAAAGGTTAAAAATTCCTTAAACGGGGAAGAATTGTCATTTTTTATTTCTAGAAAGATGCTTCAGAATAATTTATCCAATTTTTTTGGTATTTTTCTCATTTTTTTCGTCTTATTACGGCTTAATTGGGTTTCTTTTGATACACGTTTTTTATAACATCTGGACCTTCAAACAAGAATTAAATTACAGAAATGAACTACATTGAAGTTGTTTTACTTAAAATATTTATAATCACACTGTTTAAAGCATACTAGTTGATATACCCGGTCTTGCACGGGTAGAATTTAGTAGTTTATTTTAAACGATTTATGAAGCTGCATAGATTCTCTGTTCTGCATTATCAGCTACCTGTCACCCCAGATTAATTTATTTAGTATTATGAAACATGTAAAGTTTGGATTCTTCTTTTTAAAATTGAAATAATACAAAAAAAAATGATCGGTTCAGATTTCTTAGTGAAATCAGTATCTCGCTTGCTTATGTAAGTTTTAACATAAAATTGGTTTTTTTCTTGATAATTCTTCGAAATCACATTCTGGACTTCCGTAAACACTCATAAATATTTGAAAGCATTCTTATTTTTCAAAGAAGACTGAATATAAAAACCTATTTACAATCAACCATGAATTTATATTGTTTTTGTAAAGAATGTGTTCAACAGGAAGTAATGGCGACAGTTGTCTGAGTTTTTTTTGCTGCAACTGTTAGATACTCAAAAGATTTCTATAAATAGCATATTTTTCTTAGAATGTGAATAAAAAATTTAAGAAATAGCGAGTGATTCAATGTATTTAGCCGCAATCTTCTTTTTGTAAAAAAAAATGACAATTTCTACGAAAATATCTTTCTAATATTTCTCCAAACGTTCTAAACAAACATGCAAACCTTTTTTTTATCTATAATACAACAAAAAATAAAATACTAAACTTTATTTGATACTGTTTTACCGCCATTCATGGCTGGGGTCTCAGAAGACCCCAGAGGGGGAATATGTGACTATTTCTCCCAAGACACTTAAAAATGGAATAATAACTCCAAAATTTTTACCCATTGTAAAACTTTGCGTAATTAAGGAATAGTAGCATCGGAAATTGTCAAAACAAAAATGCATGGGAGATATCAAGCGTCAAAGTGCGTCTGGGGTCGAAAAAGACCCCAAAGGGGTAGGAAGGTTTAAACATTTGCGATGTTTTCTTAAGGTATCCGCCTACCTTTGAGACCATTTTGTTGAAATACTTAATTTACAAAATTTGTTTTTTAATTTTTAGTTTAAATGTACATCAAAACATTGATCAATGCTAAAAAACAAAATGAATTATGTTATTTTTCTAAAATATGGGGTAATAGTGTAAAATTTAAGTGAATTTTATAAAACCCCTCTCCCTCTTGCCCAAAAACTATTACCCCTATATAAATTTCCTTTGGACACAAGTAGTATCGTATAACACTTATCTTCAGAATGGACTATTTCCTAAGACATATTTTGAAAAGTAATTGTTTTACAGCATAAAATGTAAAGGTAAGTGAAAATTTTCAAAATTTCTACGACCATTTAACAAAAAAACGTCAATAAAAATAAAAAATATAAACTTCCATAAAAATCTGTAGTCCATCTGGTTAATAACAATATGATTAATATACTGTTAAAATTTGGAGGGAATATCTTGGATAGTTTTTGAATAAATCATGTAAATAGTGGAGGATTTTTATGCAAGATTTAGTTCTGAGAAAATTAGCTTTAAGGTTTATAGTTGTATACGATCGCACATGACTATCTGTTTTAAAAATGCTGTAATTTATTTTCTAATTCATCTACAAGTAAAATAAAAACAGTTTTGGAAAGATAAAAGTCTAAACTACTTGAAAATGTAAGAACCAAATTTTCGACAAAAAAGTCGAAAATCGTCATTTCAGGGGTAGGTGGATACCTTAACCTCCAACCATTAGCTTAGTTTTAACAACCTTGCTTTTGATGTAACATTATAATCTAATTTGATATGACATATCATATCTTAATGATCTTTCATAATTTTCAAGTTTAAGATAATATATGTTTATTTTAACCGAAATTATGGCAGATTAAAGTGTGCTTTTTTAACAAGTTAACGTTCCTAGGCTAAATTCACAGAAAGTGTTGAAAAATTTACGGGCATAAAATGACTAAAAACACTTATTGTGAAAAAATTAGCTGCCGAATTTCATTAGGAGCAGAGTAAATTAATATTGAAAATTGGGGTCTGAGTTGCCAAACCCCATTAAGTGAGCATCACTTGGAGACTTGTCGTTCATTTGATGATGAACCTTTTTTAATTGGTCAGTTTATTTAAGCATTTGGCGATTTCTCTGCATTTCTCGTTTGGGTTAGATTTGGTGTTAAAAATGAATTTTTTTGCAGTTTTCCTACTATAACTCCGCAGCTAATTTTTCCAGTATTTTGGTAATCTACTATATCCCCTGTAAAATTTTCGTCCATTCTGTGAGTTCAGCCTGGGAATTTTTCCTTATAAGATTTTAAAACTTGAAAAGTCATTTTCGGCCAATGGTCTATGTTTTGATCAATCATACTTGCTTTACGGTATCGCACCCTCAAACAATAGATCTATTTATTTCACCTATCGAAAGAAAATCCGTGAGACTATTTTCCAAAAACCACAAAGATGTACCCAAACAATACCAAAACCTATGTCAATTGTGATCAGCTCGAAAAAAATTCGATCAAAACATTTGTTTGTGCTATTTCACAGCCTCATGTTCCCATGAGGGTCTGCGAAATTCTCGGAAACCCTACCCCCCCTTTTGTTTATAATGTTCGTTAAAGAAAATATCCGTATAATTATAGCCTGGGAGCTGTTCTTCAATTCAGTTCTTTGCCGTGAAAAATCTTAATTTTCCCACTGTTTGCCGCCGTGGAAGGTTTTTGTTTAGTTTTTACCACAAATCTGGTTCGTCTTCCACCTCTTTTTGGGTGTTTTTCTTTCGATTCTGTTTGAATTGTTTTCTGTTATTTTGGTTTGGTTCGTTGCCAGTGCAAGGAAAATGAAAATAAAGTAATTTTTAGCCAAGATCAGAGGGGTAATTTTTTGTGTTTAATTTGAAGTCCCGAACGCGTGCTTTTCCCTTTTCGAAGTCATTCTACAGCAAGATTCGATAGCAAGAAGGTGAGTTTGAGTCCGTTGTTTATTTTAAAACTGTGATTCAATAGTTTTTTTAGAGTCTTTAAAGCTAGACAAACCGTGGATTTGTAATACATGTGTTACTCAATATTTTCAGTACTTTATCTTATTGATTGTAAGTGAGAAAAGTTTTGAGAGAATCGAGCCATTTTACAAAATTTCTACCAAATATAAAAATATTCTTTAGGAATGAGAAGATTCTTAAGAAAATAACTTAAACAGGACAATATTTGTAATTTTTCAAAATCAAATTTATTAACTCAGACACATAGATGGCAACAACAAAGTACAACAAGAAAACAACTCAAAATTAGATTAACAAAGAAAATAAAATAAATATTTATGAGACATCATAACGTCACCTTAGTATCAAAAACTACTATCTCCATTCGGCAAACTTCGGGAATCTCGATTCTTGGCGTTTAGATAGTTGTAGAAAATAATTTGATTGGTTTTGATCTTTTCTACTCGATCATGTCAGCTCTTACAAACCAAAAAACGAGCTTCTCCACCGATCTGATCGCCAAGGATCGGGATTCCCGAAGGTTGCCGAATAGAGATAGTAGTTTTTGATTCTAAGGTGACGATAAGAGCATTTAAGCTCGAGTCATGACATCAACAATGCAAATTCATATGATTATTGACAACGCGATAGAATTTTATTTATTTACCATAAAGAGAATTTCTATTGATTTTTATGCCTCTATAAATTTGGAAATCTCTGTAGTTTCCATTCTGGCTGCTAAGGTGTCATTCATTAATTACGTAAGGATGATTTTGGCAATTTTTGACCCCCCTACCCCCATGTAAGGGTACGTAAGATTTTTCAAACCCCTTCCCCCTATTCTTACGTAATATTCCATTTCGTTTTTCAAATTAATAAAATGCTAGGAAAGGATCAGTTTTAAATAGTCGACTTTTGACAACTGGAAAATGGATTCAACATCTTATATTTTATCTTAACTTAATATGCTACTCCAATAAAAAGATACATCTGATATACCTTCATTTTTTAAAATTAAATCTTCAATAATATACCGAGATCGTCAGCATTTTAAATTTTTCTGGGGCTATTCAATAGTAATTTGATTAGAAAAATTGGAATTTGTTTACATTAACTTGGAAATCTTACGTAAGAATGGGTTTGACCCCCCACCCCCCCAAGTAAAAGTATGTAGAGATTTTTTAAACCCCCCTTCCCCCTCGGGACCCTTACGTAATTAATGAATGGCCCCTAACACCATAACCAAAAATACATGGTCATTTCTAAAACAATCTGATTGAAAAATGTTTCTATAGGTAGAGCAGAAGAACTCTGTACCTCTATGACTGATATCTTTTAAAAACATGGAGTCATCCTTTAAATAGAAACTATTATTTACGCTACAGCATTTGTATTCATGCATCCTACTTTAATTCTCTTTTTTCATAAACTTTTTTGCGAATATGACATTTTACCTTTTTAAAGACTAAGAGTAATTAATTAATTATCTATCTAAAGAAAGCTAATTTAAACCTTACATTTAAAAATGTTGTTTGAAACAAATATTTAAAATAGCGGTTCTTAAACTGTGGTTCACGGACCCCTGGGGGTCTGCGAGTTACTTTGGGGAACACTCAAGTTACCTTTGAGTTACCAAAGAGTTTCAAAATGAGATAAAACAATAGTTTTAAGGGGAAAATTTCAAAATTTTTCTGGAGGAGAACCCTCAGCTCCCTTCGAAATTTTGACTTCTATTTATAAATTTTTCCTGTAAAATTTGCTGGTCACACAGGCTCCCTTCCAATGTTCTCCCACCGCTTGCCCGTCTTCCTTCCGCGGCTGCCCCCTTGCTACCTCAACCACGTGCGGATTCAGTCGTTCGTCCAGCAGCAGACCACCACCTGTTGTTTCGCCCTCCACCACGAGATGCAGAACTACCATCCTGACCACCAGGAACTTTTAGAGTGGCCGCTGAGTAGGTACACCACCCTGCAAGAGACTGCCGTCGATACTTATTGGAATATCGAGGTCAGTGTCAGATTTGTATTTTCTTCAATCAATCAATCAAATAATATTTATTTACAAAATATAAAATGAATACAAAAAATCACATCCAGGCATAATAAAAAATGTATATACACTGTAAAAAATAATCGTACAAAAACAGAAAATCTCTGGCAGCAAAAGTTGCCAGAGCTTTCCTTTCCACGGAATTTCTCTGTTGACTGAACTTTTTCCGTGTGCTACGACAGTTTCGAAACTTTTGGGAACTATTCCAACGGAAATATTCAATTTTTTTAAATAGGGGAGAACGGAGATGAATGGGACAAATTTCACATTTTTGCTAAAATTGAAAAAAATAAAAAAATTTCAATCCTGTAACAAGTTTAAAACCAATAATTGAACTCTTGGTTACATTATAAATGCGTGTATTCAATCAATTACCCATTATTTAAACTCCAAGAAAAGTTTTTGTGAGCGCATGTATTTTGTCCCATTCATCCCCGTGGTGGGGATGGATGGGACACCGAGTAGGGATGAATGGGACAATTAAAAAAAGTTTAAAAATTTATAAAATAACAAAGTTATTTTAAATATTGCACAAAGTTTAACTTTTTAAAGGAACAACACACTTTTATTTTCCAAAGAAAAAAATTTAAAAAGCATTTAAAGGGCAAAAAACAGCCTACATTTATTCGACTTTATGACGAGTAAAATTAACACATAAACTGAAGCAAATGCTTTTGTTCTTTCAGCTCAGTGGTTGAAGCTGGTGTTATTTCTATTAATGCTACTCGCTTTTTATGGGTTTGTACTTTTAGGAGTGCAAATAGATAATTTTTGATGCCTTGACCTAACCCCCAAAGCCATTCCTCTCCTGCAGTAACATTCTCCCTGCCATTTTGAAGGAAATTTTCATAAAAATAGAGCATAAAAACCTAACTTGTTTGAACAATTGTTTAACCATAGCATATTTGAGATGACAGTTGCAATTATTTGCTAATTAGGACTTTGAATATTTACACATTAGTTTGGAACATAAAACACAAGTTTAAACATAAATTTTTGCACAATATTTTAGTAAACTTTATCAGAAATTACTTAAATGAGTTGAATATAGCAAGCTATTGATAGAAGGTTTTGGAAACGGGAAATGAAGTGATGATGGAACTGTCCCATTCATCCCCGCAACTCTTGTCGCATTCATCCCCGTACCCACTTATTTTTGAAAAACTAAAATTAGACTAGGAAAAAATCCATGGATTTTCTTCATTTAAATTGGAAACTATACTAATATAAGTACTTTTTCAAAACACAGTAAAATTTAAAGCTTTAGTTAAATTATTTTTTAATAAATAATTATAGAAGTAAAACGATAAAAGTTACTTTTGGTATGGGAAAACACATTTAGTTGTCCTATTTATACAAAAATGGAAGCTGATGTCAATGAACACAATTTTTTGAATAGGCTAGGTACTACTATCTTATGACTGAAATAACAAAAATTTAAAGTGAAGTTAAGGTATAAAAAATTGAGCTGTCCCGTTCATCCCCTGTCCCATTCATCTCCGTTCTCCCCTACATATTTTTCCCTCTTCAGACTGGTCTCTTTTTTCCCAACTTTGGAAATATTAGTGGGTTATTTTCCTAAATATTACCGCAGGAAAAGTCGTTGTTTACAGAACAAGTTCAGTCAACAGAGAAATTCCGTGGAAAGGATAGCTCTGGCAACTTTTGCTGCCAGAGCTTTTCTGTTTATCTACGATTATTTTTTGCAGTATACATCAATAATGTAACAAAAATATCAGAAAAACTACAAAAAAATCCCACACAAATCTAGGCTGGCAAAAAGCTGAACAACATTCAATATAAAAATAAGCTTCAGAGAAGTGAAAAATACAGATCCAGGTCGTCGATGTTAATTAAAAATTCAGAAAGATTTCTCTTTTGAAGACAGAGTAACTATTCGTTTGAGTTAAATTGGTTGGTGAACTACTACTACTGTACAATTTAGGCCCAAGTCAGACCTAGCGTCTTTAAGACGCTACTGCAATCAATCTCCATAAAAAAAAGCATGGAGAAAGCCTAGTCCTCTATCTTGACAGGAATGAAGATTCCTGTCAAGATAGGGGGAGTCTCAGGCTGAACTCCATGTTTTCCCCCTCTTTGATTAATTGCAGTAGCGTCTATAAGACGCGTAGTGTGACGAGATCCTTAGGTGCAAGCAGTGTTATTCCTAGGATTTTTTCGGAGGAGTAAAAATACACCTTGACTTTTTTAGGAGGAGTGAAATTCATTTACTAGGAGTGAATTACGGAAATAGCATAAACTAAATCTACAGAGACAAATTTTCTATAAAAAACGCTTACTTTTTCAATGGACAAAATGAAATGGGAAAAAATGAGGACACAGGATGCTGTTTTGGTTTTTAACTATTAATATTATACAAATACTTAACATATGTTAAGTATTTGTAGAAAATATTAAATATTATAAATAAATTATTTAACATTAAACATTCTAAATAAAATAATTTATTTTACATTAAACATTAGATATTTATTTAATATTACAAATTTAACCATCTTTCCCTTTTCCTAAATGTTACTGTCATTTCAAAACTAGTTACAAAAAACATTAATCCTTTGTTACATTATAGGGGCCGTTCAAATATTACGTAAGCACCTAAGGGGGGAGGGGGGGTTTGCTCTTTGCTTATTTTTCCTGACAAGGGGGGAGGGGGATATGAGTGATGCTTACGTAAGATACTGCATTTTCGAAAATCTCTTGTTTCTTGCATAAATAATTTCAAAACTCAACCTAAAATAAATTTAACAAAAAATTGAATTAGGAAGTCTGACGTAAACACTTTTCTTTTAGACGGACCCTCCAAGCATTTGAAACTTTAACCCCGAAAAGTAGTGTTTCGACCCCCTAGGGTTACACGCAAAAAGGACAGCTCCGTGTATAAGTCACCTAATTCTCAATTAGAAAAAAAACAGTTCTTACTAAAATACGTATTTGTCAAAATTTCGGGGGGGGGTCCGGCAGTTTCTTACGTAATTAGGGTGGGGGGGGTTTGAGGTTTGCTTATTTTTGCTGACAAGGGGGAGGGGGGGGTTAAAAATGGCCAAAAAAGTGCTTACGTAATATTTGAACGGCCCCATAATTCTAATATCCTTTTCTTCTGATTTCCTTTTTTCTCACTGAGATCAGTTGGTGTTTTAAGTAGAAAAAAATATTTGTTGATTTTAGTAGGTTGTCATGAATTTTTAAAGCTAAACCTTTGTTAAAAATACGCCTGGCTAGTTTTTTTAAAGTGTATTTCCGATTTTCAATGCATGAAATTTGCTCTCAGAGGCGTTAAAAATATCTCTGGGTGCATGGTAGAATTTCAAAAATTTCAGATGATCTAGTTTTATATTGCCTTGTTCTAAAATTATGCAAAGAGATTTATTGCAAAAAATGTAAAGCAAAATACGATAAAAAGCTTTATGTGTTAACAACTTAAGAAACTTTAAACTATGGAGATTAGATCGATGATTTAGAAGTTTAAAAAATTTATTTTGTATTGAAATTAAGGGTTGGACTATATAGAAATGTTTTAGTATATATAGATTTGGTCTGTATTACACTTTTTGTAGTCCCGTTTCACAAACACAAGAACAGCTTTTATTAAAGCAGCAGAATTATCAAAAAAAAGTATTCAGTCAAACCACGATAAATATAATTTTTCGATAAGTGAGTAGAGAATACGAGCTGTGATTCCTCAAAGAGTGGTCCTTGGGTATGGAGTGGTTGAACACCACTGGTTGATAAAACAGTAGTAAAAAATCAGAGTTGACAAGTGCATTTTGTAAGATATGCAGAGTTTCAAAAGTCAATTTCATGGCTTTAATTTATGGAATCAACGCGTTTTATACGGCCATCGTAAGTGAAGTGACCCTGGGGACTCCATTGAGATGATTTACAGCGCCCCTGTGTAAATGTTTTGAAAACACCCTGTGTGTAAATGTTGTTGTTGTTGTCTTATGCCACTTGGAATATCCAAGGGCCGGATGCAACTACGTTCTGCGGTGATTTTGGGACCGGTCGAATCCTACTTCCAAACAACTCAACTATCGTTGTCCTGAGTCATTTTTCCAGCATGCCATGCCGCTGATTGGTTTTCAAGAACGTCACGAACTACGTCATTGAACCACGAGCATTTGATTGTACCCTGCCTTTCCCGCGCTCTGCGCATCTTGCTACGTAATGGAACCCTTCAACCAATCAGGAGGAAAACGTCAGCCCGATCGTCGTAGAACGCCACATCCTGAGCAGGCGTTCATGGGCGATCATTATTAGGTGATATACGGTTCTTTAGCACGTCGCAGAACGTAGTTGCATCTGGCCCCAAGCTACATCGCATAGCGTACAGGATTTAAGGCAAAGGGGTGCGGCTCCTGAGAAAGTGAGGCCCATGAATGGCAGGATTCCAACTTCAGCCTCGGATGATAGATGCCGCCACCATCTACCGCCACCTCCACAATTTTGCCATGTCTCTGAAGGGGAGGGAAATAGTCTCCAGAAGACCTGGACCCATGGTAAACTTCTGCGACCGACCACAGGACTTTCGGACCCACAGATTTAACGAGTACGTACTCCGCTTATACTCGTGGGTCTTCAGCGGTGACGGGATTCGAACCCGAGAGCGGTGTGTAAATGTTTTGAAAACAAAAAAAATCTACCGATTGACAGGGGTAAAAACCAATGTACTAACAGCGCTTTGTTTCAAACTCCCATCCCATGGAGAATCCTAATGGCTATAGATGTAGCAGATAGATGGACTCTTTGAGTTCATTTTCTCAATTTAGCTTAATTTTCGCGGTCGTTTGACACTCGAAGCTTAGCGAAATTCTCAAGGGATCCAATGTTTCGCTTTTCTTTAATATGTTTGAAGAAAATTTCGGAATTTTTCTAGAATACCATGTTAGCATATAGGATAGGACGAAAGCATTATGGTTGATCATAACAGACTCTTTTAGGGTTTTATCACATTATTATAATTCTTGGATTATCTGAGTATTTTTCTTCGCCTTGTCCCGCAGAGCACTGTGGGAATAATTCAGTATTTTTTAAGTAGGCCATTCACGACTCTCCTTAGGGGTCATCCATAAATTACGTGAGGCTTTTTTTCCAAAATCTGGACCCCCCTCCCCCCTTGGTGAGATTTAGTGAGATTTTGCTGGACCCCCCCTCCCCCCCAAGTGAGATTTACCTACAACTTTTTAAAAATAATTTGCAGTATCTTATCTATTTCTCATACTTAAAAAAAGAAAATCGTATAATTTCTAACTTAAAAAGTTGACGTGAGATTTTAATCGACCCCCCCTCCCCCCTTGGTGAGATTTGGTGAGATTTTTTCAAACCCCTCCCCCCCTTTTTGACCTCACGTAATTTATGGATGACCCCTTAGTTGAATTTATCACCAGTAAGAAAGATAAATAAATGTTTATAATTAAATTTACATTACTTTTAAAGGTTGCTCTGCAATCCTATCGGCAAACGAAGTTGAGTAAAAACGCTCTGACCTCACAGATGCGTTATTTAAATTTGGAGGTAGATAATATTTGGGTACACACTACACACCCATCCTGACAGGAGAAAAACTTTTGGGGGGGACCTCTTACAATATTGCTACGACGGAATGGGACGATTTGGCGCGGCCGATTTGGCACAGCCGAGCCGTTTCGGCGCGAGACAAAATTTTTTTTCTTCAAATTTTCAGAAGGATTATGAAAGAGTTCTATTTACTTTCATTTTATTTCTGGCGCCTAAACGGCCGCGCCTAATCGGTCCCGCGCCCAGACGGCCAGCGCCGAAACGGCCGCGCCGAATAGTAATAGACCGCCATCCCCCTCTAATATGCCCCTCAGGTGCCATTGGTAAATTGGCGCCATCCTTTATGATTAAAGGATGGAAAAACAAATTAATTATAAGGGGGACGGGTCCCCCCCGCCCGGGGTCATAGCTCGTGTCAACCCCGAAATTAAGTGGGAAAATCCATTCCCATAACAATCGTATACTTTTTCTTTTAGAATAGGTTGAATCTAGTGCTGAGTATGGGGGACATTATTTCAACCAAAAAAATTTTTTTCGAGCAAAAAAAGTTCGTAATAATAAGGCGAGCCCTTCTCCCAGAAAAAAAATCCATCTACAACACTGATTGAAGCATAGAAATTTGATTTTTAAACTGTCTGATCATATAACACTAAAAATGAGTTTGACCCTGTCTTAAAAGGTCAAATTTCAAAAAATTTTCTTACCTTTTTAAAATTGTTTTGAAAATTTAAAAGAGTTCTACCCTTAGGTCAGTGTCCTGCACAGAGTAAAGAGTTTAACAGAGAGTCGAAGCGGCAGTTTTCCTATCTCGAGGCGGTGGACGAATGGCGAAAATGACGGATTTTCATTTCATCGGCGCTGCTCTTTTCCCTCCACTGCCGATTTGAGTGATGAAAAAGAGTGGCAGTGACGTAGCAGGAGTGAGGTTGAGCTATGATAGGCTGTCTAAGAGCTAGGAGGCGTAGCAAACTTTGCAACGCCCGTCTATGGGGAAATCAATGCTTTGGAAAGTTGCCATTAGCGTCTATATGGAGATAGACCCTCTGTTAAGCTCTATTCTATACTATGTGGGGGTAGACCTTAGTAACATGACCCTATAGTTGGTGTAACTAAAATTGGCAATTCGTCACCATGGCAACGCAATAGAAATGCAATGGGAAATGACTAGTAGCGAGCCGCCTATTTTATTTACACAGACTAAAAGAAACGTTGTTTCCAAATAAAAGACGCTAAAGGGACTTTTGAAACACCCTGATGTGTAAATGTTTTGAAAATAAAATACAAATCTTCTTTGAGCCACAGTGCTACAGCGCTTTGTTTCGAGTTCAACTCCCATCAGGGAGTGAATCCTAATGGTTATTGGTATAACAGAGAGATGGGCTCATTTGAGTTCAATTTCACTTCATTTTCGCGGTCGTTTGACACTCGGAGCGCAGCGAATTTCTCATCAAGGGATCCGATGTTCCGCTTCTTTAATATGTTTGGAGAAAATTTCGGAATTTTTTTTTTTAGGATAGTTGGACGAAAGCACGTTGATTGTAACAGACTTGTAGGTTTTTATTTTCGGTTATTTAAATGGGCAATACCAGCATTTTTTGAAAACAGAAAAAAATGCATTTTTTTCTGTAAAAGAAATAGATCTCAATTCAAAAATCGACATGAAAGGTATAAAATAATTTAGTCTGTTCAATATTATAAAATAAAAATCGCATTTGCTTTTTAGGATTTAATGACGTCAGATCTGTTTCGGCCTTATATTACTTTAAAGTGAAAATGAACGATCGCTTTGAATCTTGATAGGTTGAAAACAAACGTTTCGGGTTAAATTACGTCACAATTTGACACTTGACGTTTTTTGCCGTTTTTCTAAAGACTATCGAATAAAAAAATAAAATAAAATACTGGAATAGCCAATTCTCAGATTATTCGGGGATTTTCTCCACCTCATACCACAAAACCATGTGAGGAGTAGTAGGTATTCTGTTTTTTTAAGTAGGCCATTCACGACTCTCCATAAGTGAGTTTCTCACCAGTATTATAGATATATATAAATTTTTATAATTAAATTTACCAAATAGGGTTAATACACTTAATACTAAGTCTTTACTTAATTAAAACGCTCCGAACATAACCCAGAAGCGTTAATTAAAATTGGGAAATAAGTAGTAGGGGAAGCTGTTTTCAGCTGATTTTTCGTTAAAAATAAATTATTAACCTTAATAAAATAATATTATATGCCATATAAATTATTTAAAAGAGTTTACTTCAAGAAAAAACATTGCGAATTCCCAATATGCCAAGAAAACCTCATTTTTGGGGTGTTGAAACCTGCCCCGTGTTGAAAGGTGCCCCACCTTTGGTCCTCACTGTTTAAGGCCCCTCAAACCCTTCAAAATAAAGATATCAGTTTGAAAATGGTATACATAGAAGCAGAAGACATTAATGAATATTATATGATAAAATCTCACACCTAAATTAATAAAAAGGGGGTAAAATCCAATTTTTTCAAAGAATTCAAAAAGTTACTTTAAAACGCATAACTTACGATAAATCGATTTTAATCGAAAACGAAACTGTGTGTGTGTGTGTGTGTGTGTGTGTGTGTGTGTGTGTGTGTGTGTGTGTGTGTGTGTGTGTGTGTGTGTGTGAGTGTGTGTGTGTGTGTGTGTGTGTGTGTGTGTTGTGTGTGTGTGTGTGTGTGTGTGTGTGTGTGTGTGTGTGTGTGTGTGTGTGTGTGTGTGTGTGTGTGTGTGTGTGTGTGTGTGTGTGTGTGTGTGTGTGTGTGTGTGTGTGTGTGTGTGTGTGTGTGTGTGTGTGTGTGTGTGTGTGTGTGTGTGTGTGTGTGTGTGTGTGTGTGTGTGTGTGTGTGTGTGTGTGTGTGTGTGTGTGTGTGTGTGTGTGTGTGTGTGTGTGTGTGTGTGTGTGTGTGTGTGTGTGTGTGTGTGTGTGTGTGTGTGTGTGTGTGGCTACAAAAAAGTAAACATAAATATTTATTGACTTGCCGAAACATCCGAAAAGATTTTTTTTCTCTCTGTTGAAAAGAAAAAAAGAAGCTATAAATAAAAAAATTAAAACTGTTGGAGTGAGAAAAGCTAAAAAGCCAATGTGATTTATTAAGAAATCTTATATTTTACTTTTTCCCTCAGTTTGTTTTTCACAGCTCTCTCAAGAGAAAAAGCTATCATTCTTTTGGTTTGGGCAGCAGCCCCTTTTCTCCTAAAACAGATTCGCATGCTAAATTCTTGATATTTTGATTTGATATGATAGAGCTAGTGTTTTATACCACGTTTGGTATATTGCGGGTGCTGATCGACCCGGAAAGAAATCTATTGGTGAGACGGCATAGCAGAGAATAATAAATTGAAAAAGGATTATAAATGACAAAGAATAAAGGGGGAAAATAGATAATTTTTAAAATATTGTAAAGCAAATGAAAATTGGAATTTCGGGAAATTTTGGTTGGGGTGCTGCAGCCCCGAGCCCCTATGGACGAGCCAGCCCTACCTGGTTGTATGACTCTAGTTTAGCTTTACTAAGGCCAAATTAGAGAAGCAGTGGTTTTTTTCATGGTTTGAAATCAATGATCACATTTAATACTCCAAATCCCTAGTTTATTGACTACAGTTTGAGTAAAATCATCCAAATCGGACTTGACTTGAGGTAAATAACTCATCGGATTTTGAGTTTCATTAGTTTTAATTAAAAATCACGATTAATTTTGAGAGATACTCGAATATCAGTGATTCAGGATGAAAAAATATTTTGATCAAATAATAAAACAGTAACAAAACACATCGTTCATAATACCTCGCCTAAGCCACCAATCCAATTTTTCGAAGGTGTTCTCTTCGGTATTTTTCAGAAATGTACAAATTTGTAGCAAATGGATATGTTTAAGGGGTTATTACCCCCCTAAAAATGCAAAAAAAAAACGTTAAAAATTATAGAAATTGTTTTTGGCTATTTTTTTCCTCTAACTTTTTACGCAATTCATCATTAAAGGGTCCTAACCCTTCAACAAGGACCCAAATTTAATGAATATATGCAGCAAGTATTTTTGCTGAAAGCGGTTGAGGCGTTAGCGCCCCCGAAGCACTCGCGGAAGAGACTCTCTGAATCGCGCCGCCGCTCGTGAACTCAGGAATTAATATTCATATTTTGAAAAGCTCAAAAATGACATTGTTCTTATATTTCAGGTCTATCCTGAGGGAAATTGTTCAGTTCGTTAAAAACTGTCCATTTTTTGGGGATGGGGATTCCATGTTTCAAACTGTTAATATAGATGCGTGGGCTGTGGATAACAATTGAGGGGTGTTACATTAAAAATTGAGGGTGATGGGGGAAAACGGGTGTCATATTTGCGTTTAGGAGGTCATTTTACACAAGAATCGACTGAAATTCAGTCAGTAACAGTTGGAATTTTTTTTGTATAGCAGTTTAACCCTTAAGTATGGCATCGAACCCTTCCGTGGGTGCTTTGGGGGCACTAACACCTCAACTGCTTTTTTTAAAAATCATTGCTGCATATATTCATTAAATTTGGGTCCTTGGGGAAGGGTTAGGACCCTTTAATGATGAATTGCGTAAAAAATTAGAGGAAAAAATAGCTAAAAACAATCGCTATAATTTGTAACGATTTTTTTGCATTTTTAGGGGGGTAATAACCCCTTAAACAAAACCATTTGCTACAAATTTGTATATTTTAGAATCTTTAACCTTTCTTGTTCCTTCGAGTGTAATTTAAAGGCTAAAGTAATAGTTTTTGCCCCTGAAAATCGAATTCAAAGTCATTAAGTCATCGAAAAGCGCAAAAAGGGGGAGGGGTTGTTCCCCGAAAATTTGGACGTGATGGAGAAAAACGGGGGTCGAATTCGGATTCAGGGGGTCATTTTACATAAGAATCTGCTTGATTTGTGTCAGAAGCATTTTGACCCCATTTTTTTTGTCGAGTAGTGTTATCAATTGCAATCGCTGAGTTTTTTCAGTCAAGAGAAGCTCTCTTGTTTTATTTTTGAATTAAAATGTCTATTAAAACTTTGAATTTCATATTTTTTAACTATTCTGAATTTTATTCTCTAGTTATCCCGGGATGCACTCGGTCGACTCATCCTTTCATCCCTTTCGTCCTTTATTCGATAAACTGGGAACTTTAGCACTGGGGGTCCCGAACTTTACTCGGACTTAGATTCCCCACTCTCCCTTACTAATTTGGGTCGTATTAGGCCTGGGGTCCCCAGGTCGGTCACCTTTGTTCTGAAATACCAAACCCGACCGCCAAACGAAACCAAGAACCACCTTAAAACGCTAGCAGCAAAACAGAAACCTACTCTCCGCGGACACTATCTCCTGATTGGCCGTTTGCTCTGAGCACTCGAGCGGTGATTGGTCTGAGGCGATGGGGAGGCGGAGCTGGTGGTAAACTCAGGTGAGAAACCCTGATTCCACTCTTCGCTGCTAAACCTCCGCTAGTGATTGTGAGTGCCGGATGATTCAGAAATCGGGTTTTTTGGACACAAAGATTTCATTCGCAACGCTTCGTCATGAATGAAGTCTACATGACTGAGGTAAGTGGACATTGTTTTTATGGGGTTTACATCTATTTTTTATGTGTGAGGTTTTGAATTAATATTATATTATTTGGTCAATTTTGGGATACCAGTGGTGGTGGAACTGTTCCTTAATGGTTGTAACATGAGAAATTTACGCTCTCATTAACAGGAAATTCAACTTATATATCGAACTAATTTAACTTTGATTTGATATGGTGACATTTATCCATAGCTGCCAATCTCCGGGTTTTTATAGACCTTTTCATCAACTTTTCTAGTCTAGAATAAGTTGTAAAATTATAAAATTGTTTTAATGTTACATTTTACGAGGAATGCAATTTGTGTAAAAACAATTTAATAATTTTGTAGTTCATTTTAACTACATTCATGAGCTTAAGAATAGCATCAGGAAGATAAAGTTACTAGTTATTGACATAATTACAAATTTAAATAATTTTTGTTTATTTACTGGTGAATACTTTCAAATGCTATAATTAACTATAATAAAATGAGTTTTATAGTTTTCCCCCTTAAAATTAAACTGATTTTTTATGTGTATCTTCAAATTTTTCGTACACTTTTGGATTTACTGCGTGCTTGCATGCGTGTAAATTTTTATGCAGTGAATTATCGGATCTTTTCTTTTGCAAGAAACGTATTCAATTTATCCATAAACTTCAGTGCAGAAGGTGTTTTCAGAAACATAATGCGGAAATATTAGGGGCCGTTCAAATATTACGTAAGCACTTTTTTGGTCATTTTTAACCCCCCCCCCTCCCCCCTTGTCAGCAAAGATAAGCAAACCTCAAACCCCCCACCATAATTACGTAAGAAACTGCCGGACCCCCCCCCCCCCGAAATTTTGACATCTCTATTAGTAAGTACTGGTTTTTTCCTTGAAAATTAGGTGACTCGTACAAGGAGCTGTCCTTTTTGGGTGTAACCCTAATGGTTAAAAAATGAGAACACTACTTTTCGGGGTTACAATTTCAAGATGGATCTCCAGAAAAAAGTGCTTAAGTCAGATTTCCTAATTCAATTTTTTGTTACATTTATTTTTGGTTGAATTTTGAAATTATTTATGCAAGAAACAATATATTTTCGAAAATGCACCATCTTACGTAAGCATCACTCATATCCCCCCACCCCCCTTGTCAGCAAAAATAAGCAAAGAGCAACCCCCCCCTCCCCCCATAGGTGCTTACGTAATATTTGAACTGCCCCTTAGTGCGCATATTTGAAAACTGTCGAGACAAGAAAAACTGATGAATTTTAAATTTCAAAAAGTGGAACGAAAGGATTCAATTATTCAAGGTGTCCCATAAATAATGGGTCACACTTCTAGGGGGGATAGAAGACACCTAGACGAGTCAGAATAACATAGGATTCAGGGGTCCCAGACCGAATCCCAGGGAGTTAAAAATGGAGCGACACCCCAAAAAATTATTGAAAAATTCAATTTGTAGAATAACTGCTATTGGTAGAAATTTAATTATGGTCTCAAAAATTGTGGTTTAATATGATCTTTAAAATTATCTCGAAAGTCTTCCCCTTAAAATTTTTTTTATTATTAAAAAACTTAAAAAACCACAAAAAATTTGAAATTTCTGCCCAAACCTCATTTTGTATTTCGAAATAATCTCTTTTGATTTCATAATCTGAAAGATCATAGTTGTAAACCCTTAAGTCCAAAGTTTCACGTAAAAATCATCAATATTAAACGCTTGAGATCCTGTTAAAGTTCGTTTTTTGCGTGCGAAAACTGGTTTCTTATAGCCGTTTCCAAAACGACAGTCTGCGGACGAAAAAAACGGACTAATACCGTGCTTTAACAGGATCTCAAGAATTGAATACTGATGGTTTTTTCGTGACACTTTGGACTCAAGGGTTTACAACTATGATCTTTCAGATTATAAAATCAAAAGAAAGGATTTTGAAATACAAATTGAGGTTTGGGCAGAATTTTCAAATTTTTTTGTGGTTTTTTAACTTTTTTCATAATAAAAAAAATTTTAAGGTGAAGACTTTTGAGATAATTTTAAAGATCATATTAAATCACAGTTTTTGAGACCATAATTAAATTTTTACCAATAGCAGTTCTTCTACAAATTGAATTTTTCAATAATTTTTTTTGGGTGTATCTCCATTTTTAACTCCCTGGGATTTGGTCTGGGACCCCCGATTCCTATGTGATTCTGACTCGTCTAGGTGTCTACTATACCCCCTAGAAGTGTGACCCACTATTTATGGGACACCCTGTATACAGGATGATTCAGAAATAATCATCAATATTTTGGGGGTAGGTAGAGGGGCCCTAGACAAGCATATTTCGAATAGGGATGGTGGGGCGCAGCCTTACCGATTAAGAGCCAAGACTTAATGTAGTGCGAGCGCGTTTCAAATGGCCGTTTTTAGAAGGCCCGTGTGATGAAGTAAAACATAATAAAATGAAAAAATCTATTGCATGAGGTAAGGAAGTATCCCTACTACTTACACCATGAATTCGATAGAATTTGAACCACTTTCTAAACCGTGGAGTGAGTTTCAAAAGTGCAATTTTAATCTTTTAGTCAAAGAATGGAGTTCCCTTAATGGTATTTTGAAAAATGATAATCGGGAAAGGAATTTTCAATGATCATAACATTGATCATTGAAACTGTTTGATCATTTAAAATTCCTTTCCCGATCATTATTTTTCTAAATACCATTAATGGAACTCCATTGTTTGACTAAGAGATTAATATTGCACGTTTTAAAACTCAAACCACGGTTTAGTAAGTGGTCCAATTTCTATCACATTGAGAATTTAAATAGTACGAATATTCCTGTACCTCATGCAATAATGTTTTTCATTTTATTATGTTTTGTTTCGTCACACGGGCCTTCTAAAAAAGGCCTTTGAAACTCGCTCGCACTACATTAGGTCCTAGCTCTTTAACGGTATGGTTGCGCCCCACCATCCCTATTCGAAATATGCTTGTCTAGGGTCCCTCTACCTCCCCCCAAAATATTGATGATTATTTCTGAATCACCCTGTATAGAAAACTACGTTTATTGGTGGTCGTATTGGGAAAGTTCTGTAAAGGTTTTTAAAATAAAACGTTGTAAAGTAGGTAAAGCTTATTGTAATTGGGTTATTTTTTTTTTGACATTTTGGGATTCAAAACCTTAAGAGTGTAATCTAAAGAGCCAATTTCTATTTTAGTGATCAATTTCTATGTGGGTTATAGTCCGGAGCGGATCTAGCCAGGCTCCAAGGGGGTCTTCCTCCAGAAAACTTCAGAGAACTAGGCCCTAACATAACTCATATTTGATCTACACATCAAGCGGTTGATCTTCGGTCGGAACGCAGTTAATATAAATGGAGGCTGGATGAAGAGGGAGGAACCCCCCATACCTCTTTTTTTTAACATAGCTATTAATAATATTTACAAGAACTGAAGACAAAAGTTAAATCAGCGATTTCAGTCCAAGACGAATGCTGAAATGTGAGTTCAGTTCTTGGTTGTTAATAAATTTGGGTTTTTGCTTTGCAAATCCTTCCGGGATGTTTATGCTCCGGGAATTTGGGAATCTTGAATTCCCGGAACATCACCCATAATATTCTCTTGTGTCCTCATTTGCTTGAGCGATATAAATGCCTTTTTTGTAATATTCATAAGTAAATTTTTTAAAAATATATTGAATATTAAAAGTAATAGAATTAATGATTTTTAAATAGTATATTGCTGTGATGTGAAACGATTTTAACAGCAGTTAACAACAGTTTTCTTTCAGTTTTAAGGTTAAGAAAAGTGTATTTTTAAATGACCGATTTTTTTTTTACTTTTTTGGTATTACTTCTTTTTTTTTTCGTTTTACACTTTATCTCTTTTTTCCTTTTCTTTTTTCCTCCCAAGGAGGAGGCATTTGGAGTCCCCCCTTGAATCCGCACCTTCTCTCCCACCCCGGATTTACGAAAAATCCGGTCAATGCAGAAATCGGTCAGCAAAAACCGTTCAATAAAAAACAAATTTATTACATGTGTAAAGCTATTAGTTTTATCTGACCCATTTTTGCATTGACCGGATTTTCGCGACACCCCCATCCAAGGAAATTGGTCTCCTCCAAACACCCAAGAATCTCGGCCTTATTTATCCCCCATTAACCGCAACCGGAACCCTAGCCACACCCATCGTATATACAAACTATACATTTTTACAACACAATTCCCAGTTAATCGATAATTTTACCGAACATCCCTTCAAAGAAAATCCCAAAACCGGCGTCAATTACGTTTTCCCACAGTCAGGCATGACAAAACTGACAATTTTGCCAACAAGAGATGTTCAAGACCAGTTTAGCCGCTTGAACTAATCACATATACGCTCGTGCGCTATCTCTGAGCGAGATCTGACTACACAAGTGAAGACCACCTCTTGCGGAAAATGACCCCACGTTTAGGTTGTGTGAATATTATCAAACGGTGAGAATTTCCGGATTTTCCTGGGAGCTGGAAATGTTCTTGAGCACGTATTCTATTTAAAGGGTTAACTTCCGTTTTGAAGGTTTAGTTTTTGATTTAATGTGTGTATTTGTTTTAAACGAAAACTTTCCTGTTGTTGCGCAATGGAGAATTGCAGCATCTCTTAAAATTCTGAATGTTCAATTTTAATTTATTAAACATTCTCTCCCGATTCCAAAAATACGCTTGTCTTTTCCCACAAACTTTTTTTGATGACATATTTTAATACAGAAAGCTCCTAACAATCTGATGTCACATGTGCTCTTGGAAATGTGGGAAACAACGTTTTCATCGAAACACTAGGCTGTACAAAAACTAGAGCTCAGTCTTTCAAAGCTGGATGATAACAACAAGCGGGAGCAAGGCACATTTAACGTCACAAGCTGTTTAAGCTCAGACAGAAAAGAAGCTATTTTTAATTGAAAATAACTTAAAATTTAGGGCTTTGAAAGGTAAATTAAAATGTTTTTGGAGGTTTTAAGCCATTCTATAAACACATTAAGATAAAAAAAATTTGACTGCAATTATCCATTATCCATTTAAATAAAATTAAAATTATATGGGAAATAAGGCCGTGTTCCCTTTTCATTAAATTCTTTTTTAACGCACAAACATTTTTTAAAATGTTTCTTTATATACTAAAAGTGTAGAAGAGTCTGATACACCAAGCATAATAAAAACTTTATTAACATTCATAGGGTGATTGTTGATTAAAAGAATTTTTAATAGTATGATTGGGTGAGAAATCACTTATGGGCGTATCCAAGGGGGGCTTAGGGGTGCAAAACCCTCCCAAAATTTCGACATAAATTTTCATACTGTGTTTTCCCTCGAAAGTTCTGCAACTTATAGCTTACAATCTTCTTCGTGTTTAACCCGGAGGCTCTCAAAATGAGTTGAAACACTATATTTGAGGGTCAAATTTCAAAAAATTTCCTTGGAGATAGAGATAACTTCTAAACCCTCCCTCTAAAACCTAGACGACTTTTATACACTGTCTTTTCCTTGAAAATTCTGCAGCTTGTAAGAAGCGATTCCCTTTGAGTGTTTTAAAAACACTAGTTTAAAGGGGCAAAACTAAAAAAAATCCGGGGGAAGACCCTTAGAAATTTTGACGTCTATTTATAATTTTTATTTTATATTTATTTATAATTGAAAAATCGGTAGTTTACAAGGAGCCGTTATCATTGGATTGAACTAAAAGGTTCCCAAAATAGAGCTAAAACGCTTCATTTAGAGCAGTGGTTCCCAACAGGTGGTCCGCGGACCACTGGTGGTCCGTGAGGCCATCGGAGGTGGTCCGCGAGAAGATTTTTAAACATATCCAAAAATGTGTTGAAATTAAAAAAAATAGTTTTTCTTATCACATATCCCATGAAGTAGTAAAAAACCATAAATGAAAACCCAAAAATCATTCGTCTCATAAATAAAAATTGTTTGGTTCTCTTTCTCTCCTTTGATTCATTTGTTCATTTCACTCAAGTTAATCAACTGATGTTTATTTAGAAACGAAGTGTGATTATGTTGCGAATAAAATTAATTGAAACTCAGATGGGGAAAATAATGATCAGGGTGGGGCAAATAAAGAATCGAGTGTTCGGACTTTTACATGGTTTGATACGAAACGAAGTTTGTATGTGTTGAAAGATACACAAATTGCATGGTAATAGGAAGAGGAAATTTCTGATTCAAGCGAAATAGGTTTGTTCGAAGATCTAAGAAAAATTTATTGTAAAAAATGCGAGTCTTTGAACGGATAAATCATTTTCCTTTTAAATTGCTCCTTTGAAATAACTATCTATTCACTTTCGATCTTTTGACGTGGTCTCTTTTTGAAGAACATCAGTTAGCCTCGACTATATAATTTTTGCTGCTACAACTCTCAGTCAGTGCATGTGCATTGTGCAGTTTACTGTTTTGTGATAAAGAATTCCTGGTCATCTCATTTGTCCCGTAGTTTAAATTCCGAGATAAGTACTTTGTTTCAAATTTAAATTGACTAATAAATTTAACAATACTGTTGTTGGGTATGAAAAAAATGACTCTTTGATACTGATGTTATTTAAACCTGGGGTAACTTGGGTGTAGGTATGATCAGGAACCTTTCCAGGGCTAATAGATCAACGAACGGACCTGAACAATTATTGTCATTTGTAAAGTATCCTCGTCTTTAATGTCTTTTATAAAAGATTTATCTAATTGGATTTAAAATAATATCATGATAATTTTTCTTTAAAGTTTAATATATTTTATTTGATTTACAGTTCCATTAAAGATGCGATTAAGACTATGTTTTCCTGTACTATTAAGAAAAAAATCAAACTTTACAACCTCTCTGTGGAATGAGTGCATTGAAAAAAGTTAATTTTTTAAAGATAAAGTTGGGAATAGGGATGGTCCGCCAAGGTTCAAATTTAAGTGAAGTGGTCCGCGGACATATTTGAGTTGGTAACCACTGATTTAGAGGCAAATTTTCATACATTATCTGGGCGAATACACCCCAAACTTACTTGGAGCTCACATTGCAAAATTTCGGCATAAAGTTCAACACTATTCAAATACTACTATACTTAAAAGAAGTAGCATTAAGTGATCTTAAACTTAATATAGAAATGAACTACTTAGAAACAATGTTAAGTCAAAATCCCTCTCGAAACAGAAGTCTGGTTACGGCCCTGAATTCACTTCAGTTTTCGTTCATGGATTAAATTTAACTGATGGTTATCTTACGTATCTGGAATGCTTCATTATAAGTCATTTTTGCACAAAGAATAAAATTATAACTTGGAATTATAGTGATTTTAAGTATCTTTTTGCGTTAAAATTTCCGTACCAGTTTTCAAAAACATCAAAACTATACTTATCCCTTAATAACACTAATAATAATAATGACCGTGATAATGATAATGGTTCAAAATATCTAATCAATCTTCATTCCGTCTGTAATTATCCTCAAAGTTCTTTCCACTTGATTTGAGCACAATGCTTTTCAAGGCGAAAGTGAAACTTTTAAACTCTGGCTAAACTCACCGCTAAATAATTGCAGTCTTATTTCCTACAGTATAAGTTTAAAAAAAATCTTGGACCCGATTCATTGTTATGATGCGTTTTAAAATTTATCTTTTGAAAACGAAAGGTTTTTATTCAAAAGCTGCCGGTTGAGTTTGAACTCTTTTGTGCGTTACGTAAACACTTAAGGTTGGTGGATGTTGTTTTGAACCACACCTTTCGTTTTAAATTATATTTACACAATTTAAAACGGGCTTTCAATACGGTTAACCTTTAATATTACTTATGAGTATCTAGTTATAGTCTAAGTCAGCGGTTCTTAAACTGTGGTCCGCGGACCCCTGGGGGTCCGCGAGTTACCTTGAGGAATTCCTCAAGTTAATTTAAGGATTCCCCAAATAGTTTCAAAATTAGAAGAGACAAATTTTCTGGGGGAGGACCCCCAGACCCTCCTTTGGTAACTTTATTACTCATAACCTTTTTTATTAAGTTAAGTTTTCCCTAAGACTCAAATTCTACTTAAAAATGTACTAAAAAGCTACTTGGACCTATGAAATATATACATGGAGACTGAGGGGTAATTTTTATCCCCTCCCGAAATAAATTTCTATGTACGCCTCTGGAGTAATTGAAAAATTTATTATAATTTTTATACCAATTTTAATTAATCTAAAACTCAATAAAATTTTGGGGGTTCGCGATGTCTGGCTGCTAACATAAGGGGTCCGTGACAATAGAAAGTTTAAGAACCGCTGGTCTAAGTAAAAGAGAAGTTAAGGGGCAAATTATTTTCCGTTTCTTTAAAAGACGCGTAGACCAAGGTTTTTGATGTAGAAAAATCATTTTTATTTCAAGAAATAACTATTATTTATAAGATTAATTTATATTTTTATTAAATTATAATTGAAGGGCTTGGTGGATTAAGGGGCTATGTTACAAGGCCTGTCCGCCGAAAGTAACGAGACTGAATCCCCTATTCTGACTGGAATTCAGTCTCGTTATACTTTCGGGACAGGCCTTGTAACATAGCCCCTTCATCCACCAAACCCTTCAATTTTCATAGTCATTACGGGATGTGAAAGCCAACCCTATCTCTGCATAACTTATTTAGAATAACGCAAAAGTTTTCCGATCCTACAAAGCAAACTTTACTGTTGTATGAAAATTTCGGTCAATGAAAAAACAAAAATATTACATGGGTAAAGCTATAATTTTTTTTATTATTATCGGAATTTACCAACCGGATTTTACATTGACCGGTATTTTCGCGACACCAAACTTTACTTAAGAAAATACAGGTTTTGATATTTTTAATATTTTATTTGATCTTGGGTCTAATGCTATTCTTGTCCCTTATATCTGGCAGAAAAAATGGGGGGAATAGACACATAAAAATAGCGTCTGGAATTTGAGAAATTTAGACGGTAAATTTAACGGATTTTTTTTAAGTTTAACAAATTAATTTTAAACGTACTTTGCAAGAAGTAAGATACTATTGAAAGTCTGATATAGCAACTGAGAGTAACACACTATACAGGGTGTTTCAAAATTGCGTTGCACGGCTTTTATTTGGAACCAACGCCTCCTAGGGTCACGGAAGTAAGGTCTACCCCTAGGTAAGTGAGCCTGGAGAATGCACTGAAATGACTTACAGCGCCCCTAGCGGCGAAGTTACAAAGTTGAAAAAATTAATTTAAAAACTAAAGGAGATAGAGCAAAAACCTCGTAGAGAGTAATGTTACCAACGTCATAAAGAACTCACTGAAAAAAATTTGATTAAAATATCTTGAATATTCGCGGAGATATTAGCATGTGAAAATAAAACTTTTTCAGGGTGTCAAAAAAGAAAAAGTTCGCATATTTGCAAATTTTTCAGTGTTATTTTGTAGTGTTGTGTTTTTTTAGTTGAAAGAACACAAAATTTAATCAAAAAATCGAAAAAATTTGCAAATATGCGAAATTTTTCTTTTTTCACCTCTGAAAAAGTGCTATTTTCACATGCTAATATCTCGGCGAATATTCAAGATATTTTCATGAATTTTTTTTCAGTGAGTTCTTCATGAAGTTGGCAACAATACTCTCACTAAGGTTTTTGCTCTATCTCTTTTAGTTTTTAAATTAATTTTTTTAACTTTTTAATTTTAACTTTTTTTTAACCGCTAGGGGCGCTGTAAGTTATTTCAGTGCATTCTCCAGGCTCACTTACCTATGGGTAGACCTTACTTCCATGACCCTAAGCCATGCAACGCAATTTTGAAACGCCCTGTATATAGTGATCACTCGAGACCACGACCAGTGGATAGTTTGAGACCAACTCAGAAATCATTGATACTTAATATCGCAAGAGATATATAACATCTATGAGATTATAAGCTAGATGGTTTTCTAAATTAGGCCCTGCGCTATTTTTGCTTTTCATCAATGGTATCCCTAAACACCCACACACGATGATCTCACTTTATGCAGATGATACTGCAATACTGTACCGGCACAGAAAAGGCAACACCATAACCAAAATACTTCAGTCCCACTTATGCTTATAGGTTTTTCAAATGAAAATTTAAAATAAATATCCATAAAACCGTACTGGTCAAACAAGTACTGGTCAAAGCAAATGACACAGAGGGAAAACATTAAAAATGAATAATACTATAATCCCCTGGCCTACCGAAATAAAATACCTAGGAATAACTTTGGATAAACGACTTACCTATAACTCTTACCTGATTCAAAAATCGGGTAAAAACAAAAAAGCCTCTGCAACACTGCATCCCCTAATCTCTAGAAGCTTCGGCCCATCCATACATATGCCAGCCCTATTTGGGGAGCCCTTCCAAAATCTACAATTAAAAAGCTAGAAATACTTCAAAATTTGACTCTAAGCAAAATTTCCAATGTAAGATGGTTTTATAGAAATGAAGATATCAGCCATGCACTTGGTTTACCCACACTCAAAGAATTCATTAATCATTTGGCTATTCGTTTCTATTCCAAATTACCCGCTCATAAAAATTCTACTATTAGGCTAAGCGCGCACTAGAGACTTCCGTCACGGCGACTTATAACACTAGGTCACTCGAGAGCAATGCATTTCTATGGTGAGATTCTTGGCAATCGGCCAAGAGTCTCGCCGGCTGTGCGCACGCTCTAGCTTCTTGCAATAGCCAGGGTGATAATTTTGTCTCTGTCGCCGTGACAAAAGTATCTAGTGCGCGCTTAGCCATACTGAAATCCCTTATTATGATCCTTCCCTGCCTCAAATAAATATAGACCCAAAGCAACATTTATACGATATTAGTCGACATCGTCTCATATATCTCCAGTCATTTCATGAGAATGTCTCATTCCTCCCCTTGGGACATGCTATGTAAATAATTGTTTGTTAAAATGTTCATTTGTCTTTTGTGTATTTTTCTCTTCGTTTTACTTGTATATGTGGTGTTTTGTGTGTGTTTTTTCTTCTTAACCAGAATCTACCATGTAACTTATCCAGATAGGAGATTGTGGCCCCTGCGGTGCCAGTTTGCTTCATGTAACAATAAAGAATAGTATAAGCTAGAAGTCTTCGTATACGTTTCTAACCACCAGTATAAAAGAAAAAAATATATATATATTTATTTTTTCTGCGTACGTATAATCGATAATGAATGAACATATAAATTTACAATTATAAAGCCTACTGCTAATGAGTGGTATGGTAAAACAATTGGCAACATCAAAAACCTTTGATATTCGGCTGCGCTGAAAATACTTATGGTTTTGCGTGAGTTTATTTCAAAGACAAGTAAAGAGCAGTTTTGTGTTTCAAAAATGAGATAGTGCAGCAATATGGTTCTTCAAGTAAATACACTGGTGTCCAAAATTAAGAATAGTTTGTAATTGTAAGAAAAACAACACAATTTCCAGTTCCTTAATCAATGATATTCATGTCATAGAACAGGGGTGGCCATCCCAAATGTTGTTGAGGGCCACTTTGGAAAACCACAATACTATCGCGGGGTCCATATAAAATTTTAGGATATTAGGTGCACAAAATGACAGTGAAGTAAATTGAATAAATTAGGTATATAAATTAGCGAGTTTCTTAGATCCTTTGCTTAGTTTGACAGATTCCTAAATAAAATATTCATTTAAATTTATCTTAAGGAGCAAACCCAAGAAAACCTTCTGTAGTAGGTATATCCGTAGGAACTAAACAGGTGCCGTTAAAAACACCACTCGAAACTATAAGGAGCCTGTGGCGCTTATAGAAATTTATTTCGGGAGGACCCAAATTTTCTCTAAAAATTGCAGCTAGATTTTTGCATCGGGTAAAAGTACACCCAAATCTTCCTCTCATGCCTCCATGCATATTTAATTGGTTATATGCATAAATTAAAATATATTTATAGTTAAGGTTTGCACCTGACTGAACTAATATCCTAAAAAAGTTGTGAACAATAGAGTTCCTAGTAATAAAGGGGGATCTGGGGGTCCTCCCCCAGAAAAATTTTGGGAAATACGACTCTAATTAACCGACTTTAACGTGTTTTGGTACACTTTGTCCGAATTTGGGGGGCCTTAACTAACCCTAAAACTATAACTTTTGACTAAAAAAATTCTTGCGGACCACAAAATTATTTCAAAACGGGCCACATGCGGGCCGCGGGTTGGCAAAGCCTGATTTAAGATAGGTATGTGTGGGGTCGGGGGTTCTCCCCCGAAAAAATTTTGAATTTTAGTGTGCTAAAAAGTGTTTCGAAGCTACTTTTTGGAGAGTTTTCAGATAGCTTCGTTGGCCGCACAAAATGACCCGGAGGGCCGCATGCGGCCCGCGGGTTGGCCATGCCTGACATAGAATCTTCCAGGATTGGGAACACAATATGCCCCGAGATCAAATTACCATAACAATAGTTTAGGGGTACAAAGGCCCTCTAAATAATGGGGTTCAATACACATTTGATGGAGAAAAATCCTACTTACAGATATTCCACCCACTTAAAATCTTCCATGGATATCAGGATTATCACGTTCTTAACAAATAATTTAAACATTTTGCGTAATGATTCTGACATGAACGTTTCTAGGGTTCTAAATATTCCTGAAGGAATCGATTCTGGAATCGGATTGGAATCGATACTAAAGAATAGAAAACCCCATCGAATCGATTCCAGTAAGAATCGGACCCTAAGAATCGTATCTGGTTTTCTATTTAACACAGCTAGTTATTAACAATTGTGATCAATAAAATTAAATAGTATTTTGATGATTAGTTAATATTTTGATCACTAATTAATAAAATTAGTAATAATTACTGATTATCTTTGATTTGTGATAGAAAAAAAGTAGTAATTATACAATTTTAAGAAAATTGGAAAAATATTAAGTTTTAGTTTCACTTAGTTAACTGATCGCAAAGACTCATTTGAAAAATTTTTAAAATTTTTCCTTACTTTTCGATACTGGGACTGGCCCTAAGGAATCGATTAGGTTGGAATCGAACATCTGGAATCGATTCCAGAATCGAATCGAACCATTTTTAGATCCCTAATAGACGTTTCTGTTAGTGTTACAAATGTGTCTGGAACTCCATTATCAATGGAGAGCTACTGTATCCCTTTATATTATTGTTCAGGTGAATTAGTCCTGAAGCAAATATTTCCACTTCAGAAGATTCTATGACATCTTTTATGAAGTGAAAATAATCGATATGGAACTGAGATTTGTATCCTTATTCTTCAAACTAAAAATTATTATCCTTAATTTTTGGACACAAGTGTAACTACACCTTTTAGTACGGAAACAAAAAAATCAATCTTTTGAAGTTAGTTCTCTGATTAGGTTCTGGAGAAGTCGTTGTCTGTGTTCAGAGAATGTGCGTAATGTAAAGGTTATTAATCGAAATCAATTTTAATCGTAAAACCTCAAACTCTCTATCTGATCATGAGTTTTATGCATGAAACCAGGTTTTGGTGATCAATTGGGATCATTAAATTCAAAGCCTGAAAAAAGTGTTCTTAAACTACCTTTGGAGGTAGGGGCGTAACCAAGGGGGGTTCCCGGGTCCGCCCCCCGTTTGGGACAGACCTAAAATTTTTAGACCCTATTTTAGATGTTATGATTGACAGTGGCCTTATAAGAGTGGATGTTAATGGCGTCTAACCCCTTAAAAACACTTTTTTGACACGACCTTTTCGACATGATGCAGCTACAAAATTTTTCGGGAAACAGGATTCACCACACCTTAAATTAAGACTTAATTGAATCGCTTATTTCAGAAACATGTCAAACTCCACTTTTCTTGTTTTGAGATAAACGAGAAAAACTGTTTAGAAGCTCACTACATTTTTATGAAGATGTTTAGTAATGTTTTTACTTAAAGTTCCCATCATTTGGATATTTTGCAGACAAAAAGCATTTTTTTAAATATTTTTATTCTTGACATAAAAAAATTATTGAAATTTTTTCATTTTACAGGTTTCTGCAATAAACTGAGTATTCAGGACTATTTCCATAGCTTAACTATAATTTCTTAAATTATTTGGTGATAAAAGTGGGAATATTTTGTGTAAATAACATTTCCTTACTAAATACTAACCCATAAAAGTATTATAGAGTTCTTATTTTTTCTCTTTTGGTTAGTCGATGTATAAATTATTTCAACTCTTACTCATAAATAGTGGTCAGCCAAATCAAAATGTTAGTATAGAAATCTTATTAGTCAATTAGATAGTTGTTTAGAAGCAACTTTGTGGACATTAAATATATTATGCTTTTACAAAGTTAGTTAATTAGTACAATATTATAATCTGGAGTATAGATTTGTTTTCCCCCTTTTAATAAAGTGATTCATTAAATCTCAATCACATGGTTCAAAACTAGTTCAAAAATCTCAATCACATAGATGTAATAAATGGCCACAAGCATAAAAATTTTAAATATATAGCTACTAAAACGTCCGTAGTTTAAGATAAATACAAAAACTTTAAAGATAACGTTTTTACTATGGCTTGATGGACTTAACCTCTAAAGAACGGATTTCCCAATCGCACAGTGTTTGTATGCGCGATTAAAAAAAAGCCGTGCCAAACAAGCTGCAGATGAGACGGCATGAACAAAATTCCACGCAGTTTAAGGTGGACACAAATTGGAGCCGAGCGGCGAAACGAACAGCCACGAACGCGCTCTGCGCAAGCGCCGCTCTTAGCGCCTCCGAGTTGCGCGTGCGCAGAGAGTGTTTGTGGCTGTTCGTTTCGCCGCTCGGCTCCAATTTGTGTCCACCTTTAAGTGCAGAAACCAAACCAACCAAGCGACGTCGTTTGACATGTTTCTGCACTAAAGCTGAAATTAAACATGCTGGAAAATTATTTTAAAATGACGTTATTTTTATCATTCTTAGGCTAAAATGTGCCTGTATCCCTACAGAATCCCATGGCACCAATAGCTAATTTTTGAAGAAAAAAAGTGGCGTTTGACATGTTTCAGAAATAAAGCGATTAGTAACTATTATTTTTATGCTGTTTTTTATCTCTTAAAATCATTTTCAGTTGTAACACTGAGGGTCTGAAAGTGAGTTAAAAAATTACTCTAGAGGGTCAAATATCAAAAAAGTTATAAGGAAGGATCCCCAAACACAGCTTTGAAATTTTGGCCCCTCTATTTATTTCCTTGAAAGTTCTGTGGCTTATAACAAGGAGCGATCTTCTTTGGATGTAACCCAAATGGTTTCAAAATTAGCACAAAAACCTTTTATCATTTGACAATCATATTTACAAAATTTTCATGGGAGAGAAGCTCCCAGACCCCCTTTTTCTACTTTACTCACACCTCTTTGCTCACTGATATAAAAGTTCTCTTAAAGGGATTGAAAGTTAATAATGTTGACTCATAAACCCCATTCTTGGACTAAAACTCTGGTTAATGAAAATGAGTTAAAATTGTTTTCTATGGACGAATTTTCAAATATCTTATTGGGGAAGACAGATCCCTTAGACCCCCTTTTCAAAATGGAGTCATTGATAATTTACACGAACTCCTTTTTTGTATTGACTCTTTCTTCGTACTTCAGAAAAGTAATTGTTTTCAATGGACGAATTTTCAAATATCTTATTGGGGAAGACAGATCCCTTAGACCCCCTTTTCAAAATGGAGTCATTGATAATTTACACGAACTCCTTTTTTGTATTGACTCTTTCTTCGTACTTCAGAAAAGTAATTGTTTTCAATGGACGAATTTTCAAATATCTTATTGGGGAAGACAGATCCCTTAGACCCCCTTTTCAAAATGGAGTCATTGATAATTTACACGAACTCCTTTTTTGTATTGACTCTTTCTTCGTACTTCAGAAAAGTAATTGTTTTCAATGGACGAATTTTCAAATATCTTATTGGGGAAGACAGATCCCTTAGACCCCCTTTTCAAAATGGAGTCATTGATAATTTACACGAACTCCTTTTTTGTATTGACTCTTTCTTCGTACTTCAGAAAAGTAATTGTTTTCAATGGACGAATTTTCAAATATCTTATTGGGGAAGACAGATCCCTTAGACCCCCTTTTCAAAATGGAGTCATTGATAATTTACACGAACTCCTTTTTTGTATTGACTCTTTCTTCGTACTTCAGAAAAGTAATTGTTTTCAATGGACGAATTTTCAAATATCTTATTGGGGAAGACAGATCCCTTAGACCCCCTTTTCAAAATGGAGTCATTGATAATTTACACGAACTCCTTTTTTGTATTGACTCTTTCTTCGTACTTCAGAAAAGTAATTGTTTTCAATGGACGAATTTTCAAATATCTTATTGGGGAAGACAGATCCCTTAGACCCCCTTTTCAAAATGGAGTCATTGATAATTTACACGAACTCCTTTTTTGTATTGACTCTTTCTTCGTACTTCAGAAAAGTAATTTTTCTTATATTGAAAAGAATTAGTTTGAGATACTAACAAGTACTTAATAAATACAGATTATTAATTAACATAGAAAATTATTTAAAAGTTATGAGAAAATTATAAATTTGTTCCTATTATTATTGAAAACCTTCGATACATTCTTTTCAAATGGACCCTCCTCCAAAGGAAAATTCTTACTACGCCCCTCTTGGGGGTTTTCAGGGAGCTTCGCGGGACATATGAGGCCTACGGTGTAAAATCCTTGGATTAGAATATACTGCCTACCCCAAGGTTGTAGATCAGGGGTCGGCAAATGGCGGACCGCGGTCCGCATCCGGACCGCGTGAGGCTATTTTCCGGACCGCCAAAACGTTTTGAAAATCATGAATATGAACTTTTACACTACAAAAAAAATTAGTTTGACACGCTTTTTAAGAGTCAAATTTCAAAAAATTTCCTGCGGGAAACTCCCAGACCCCCACTTATAACGTAAAAACTTCTCATAATACTGAACTTAACAATATAATTAAGCAGGTAGCGTATTCAAATTACATCTTTGTAAAAATATATGTGCTATTTGAATATATTAGAATGTAAAGTTGTAATTGTAACCTATTTTTTCTCCGGACTCCATGTAAATTACTTGCCGACCTTGTTAGGCCGACTTAATTAATTAGGGAATATTAAATCTTCATTCAGAGTTTCATTTTATGTAATTTTATTTTAAAGCTATTTTAGTGGTGACTAACACATAACTTCAAGGTTTTAAAAAGAGAAGTTTTCCTCAAGAGGAGAGACGGTCTGAGAGAGTGTGTGAAAAATGAGGGCTTCCATCGCAGTTTTAGAGGCCAACGCTCGTCGGTTCCCACGGGCCGACCGCCCAAGGTCATGCGACCACTTTCGCACGGACACGCTACGGTGACCACCGCGCTGCGAGGGTGGTGGAAGGGAAGAGCCCACCCGCTTCCGCGCGGCTAACGGTGGTCACTAATTGACCGTTCGTTTAGAGGGGTCAATCAAGTCCGTAGGTCTGGAGACTCGATTTGTTGGGAGGGGGAGATTCTGTCTTCTTAGAGCAAAGTCAGACCACGCAACTATAAGACGCGACAGCGATCAATCAAAGCGGGGGAAAAGCATGGAGCATCAGCCTGAGACTCCCCCTATCTTGACAGGAATCTTCATTCCTGTCAAGATAGGGGACTAGGCATTCTCCATGCTTTTTTTATGGAGATGGATTGCAGTAGCGTCTTATAGTCGCTAGGTCTGACTTGGGCCTTATGGAGGATTTACACCACTGCTGTAAAAGAGACATCAGCGATATTTTCGGCATATTTTAGTACCCGCTACTCACAAAAGATGGCGCTCGTCAATTGGTTTATTGGAATAACAATTCCCGTTTCTTCCGAAAATATCGCTGATGTCTCTTTTACAGCAGTGGTGTAAATCCTCCATTAGCGTGCATCTTAGGGTAAGGCCAGGGTCAGCCTGGAATCATGGACGGGCGTATCTGGTCGAGCGCATCTTATCGGCAGTAGTTATCTACCCCACTCAATTAGTGGACAAAGGGGTCCCCCTAAAGGGAGACCCCTGCGGAGAGCGAGAGAGTCCCCCTTTTGGGGGACCCCTTTGTCCACTAATTGAGTGGGGTAGATAACTACAGCCGATAAGATGCGCTCGACCAGATAAGCCCGTCCATGATTCCAGGCTGACCCTGGCCTAAGTTTTTATAACCCCGACGATTTTCAACAGTGAAAAATTTATACCTCAGAGGAGGGGAACCTCTTTTGTTCACTAATTGACCTCAGCTAACCACACAAAAGGAAGGGGGATATTATCTATTATCAATGCTCTTAATCTCCCCCGAATGCCCGAAGGAGCCTCGTCGTTTTGTGTGGTTAGCTGATAGGTTTTTAGGTTTTCACTTTCATATGAAAATTAGCTGCAAGTCCCTTGTAACTTCCACAAGTAGCATCGGATGTAACCCAAAATGTCTCAAAACAAGTTAAAATACGAGGTAAATGTTGAGGGTCAAATTGAAAAAAAAAATTCTAGGGGAAGAAATTTTAAATTATGACCCTATAGGACGTAATTTAGGACCCCCAAGAAATTTTTAAACTTTTGACGTCTGTTTACAGTTTTTTCCCTTGCCGTTTACGAGAAGTGGCCTTTTATAAAAAGTTTTTTTTTCCTTCGGGTGTTCCCCAAAGAGTTTTAAAAGGAAGTAAAACATTAGTTTAAAGGGAAACTTTCAAAAATATTTCTGGGAGAGGATCCCGGGGCCCCTTGAAACTTTGTTCCCAAGAAAATTATGTGGTTTATTATAAGGAATTGTTCTCTTATGAGCTGAAAACACTACTCTAAAAGGCAAATTTTCAAAGTTTTTATGGTGGAGACCCCCAGACCCCCTTTTTTTTACTTTGAGCTCGCGTTGTAAAATTTTAACTATATCTTAAATCGCCGATTCTGATTGGTGGAATCTTACTTAGATTGCTGTTTAACCGTTGTTGGTCAGAAAGCAAAGAATACGGTCGTTAGTCTACGGAAATGAAGAAAATAAAAGACTTCGAAGAGAAAGTTATAGTTAATGATTCACTTGTTGAGGTTCCTAATAAAAAACCTAAAAATAAAACTTTTATAAAATAAATCTTAAAAAATAATGAATAGAATAAATTTAAAGTAAGAGAAATTTTAATAGAATAAATAAAATAAATATTTAAAAAATAATATTTTTAATAGAATAAATAAAATAAATCTTTTAAATAAAATAATATTTTTTATAGAATAAATAAAATAATCTTTTCAAAAAAATAAATATTTTTATAATAAATTTAAATTTATCTTAAAGTATTGAGAAGAGGCATAAGACTTGCCACCACTATTTTTACAATAAAAAGTAAATAAATGAAATTAGCATTTCAATACCATTAGATTTTTCGGCAATGAATTCAATTGCAAATATACTTCTTACTTGTAGAGGTGTAAAGTAATATCTAGAAAGTATCGTTGATTTTCTTGAACAGCGGTTTTCAAAGTGGTCCGCGGGCATGAAAATGAAAATGGGGATCCACAGCGACTTTCAGAGGTTCACGAGAAAAATTTCATTAAAATGGAAAACTTTGATAAGTTTCTAAAATTTTGTCTTTGTCTCAAATTTTAGTATAATTGAAGGGCTTGGGAGATGAAGGGGTTATGTTACAAAATTCTAGTTTCGAGTAATTTAGGTTCAAAGTTTTCATGTTGCAACTTTTTCGTTTTCTGGTTTTGTCGTTAAGTGAGCGTTTGAAATTAGTCTAATGACATCTATTTTTTTATCTACCAAGTTTTATTTACTTATCACTGTATCCATAATATGTATTTTTATTTTGTGTACATAACCTCTTCATCCACAAACATTTTTTTAAATCTGTAAATTATCTAACAAATGAATGAAGCAAGATGTAAATAAATTCAATTATTCCAGAGCTCTATATTTGATTCGAAAGAAATGTATACAAAGTGAACTGATTTGGGCTATTTCAGAACAAAAATAAACTATCTTTATCTAACTTGAAATATTTAACTAAAACAAAAAGTATGCCCCACTTTGAGAAATTTATGGTCAATAGTTTGAAACTTCTTTTATCAAAATATTGGCTGAGACAAATCATTAAAAATTCGTATTTTGGCCTGAGCAAGAATCCGACCAGTTAATTATATGTTCTTTGCTTTTTAGCTGATAATCAAGTTCAAATGAAGTGAGTAATGAGCTTTAGACCTCAGAACTCTCTCTCTTTGCTTGGTCCTCGGTCCAGGTACAAAATATAGCTCTCGGAACCTCTTTGGTTGTGATATGAATGCCTAAGTTGTGAAACCAGGCTTAGCGAAGATAAAATGCCTTTAAAGTGCTAAGAAGTGGGAGGGGCATGGTTTGCTGGAGGTCGACCGTTAAATAAGCAATTTTGTTATCTGATTTAGCTAGCTCTCTTTCTAACCTCATAGCTTCACATGCAGCTTGGAAGTTTTTTATATGCTACTAATTTTTTCACCTGACTCACATGTGCTGCAAGTGTCCGATTTAGGTTGTCCAAAAGAGAGATTATAATGTGTAACGAAACTTTGGCGGCAATAACTTTCCTTTAGCATAAAAAATTTATCACGATGCTTATTGTTTTTACATTCATCGATGTACAATTTATGCATTTTGGACACAGATAGAAGTGGGGAAAGATATTTTTTATGTATATTACCATGCTTAGAATAATGTGATTCTTTGGAAGGAAATTTCGAAACATGTTCTATAACAGAAACCTTGACATCTTCACTAGTTTTGTTAGGTCTCACATTATGTCTACCCATTTTATCAGGTTGAGGAGCACTTGTACCAGATTTCATTTTATTTTGTATCATTTCAATTTTTTCAGATATAAGTTTACCAAAGCAACTCTAGTTCGGACACCTCCAGTTGTGACCATGTAGTTACTCGTATGTAGTTAATTTATGATTTACAGGAGTTAAGGGCACATAGCCCTTTCATCCTCTATGGCTTTAGCATGTAAATGTTACATAGCCCCTTCATCCTCTATGGCTTTAGCATGAAATCGTTACATAGCCTCTTCATCTTCTTCATATTTTTGTTTCTAGCTGTTTTGAAATATTCAGATTTTGCTGCGTAACACTTCTGCACCTAACTATTTCATCCATTGAATTAGATAGTATTTTCAAAAAATGTCACATAACCCCTTCATTCTCCAAACCCTTCAATTATGAAAAGTTGGTAATCACCGAGTCCTCGCAACGCTAGCAGGGACGATGGAATCATTTCTCTCTTATCGCGGTGAAGAGCCCTCGACCAGCGGTGCATAATTCAATTTCATAAATTAAAACTCAATTTCCGTAATGCATAATTTGACTTCTTTTCATAGTTAATTAAATATTGTTTGTTAACATGCTATATATTAATTGTGATTATTTCTGAAATTTCTTGATTGGGTAAATGAATAGCTCACTCATAAACCATTAACTGTGACAAGTTTGCGACCAAAATTTTTATTGTTAAAGCTAAAAGTTTTTGTGCCTTGAAATGTAATGATATTAAAAGTTTAGATTTGTTTTTAGTTTCAAACTTTTTATGTTTGATTTTTATAATTTCATTAAAAATGTTGTGTATAAATTGTAATTATTTCTGAACTTTTATGCTTTGGCAAATGAATAAATCACTCATAAGCCATTAACTTTGATAAGCTTGTGACCAAAACTTATTAAAATTTAAAGTTTTTGTGTCTTGAAATTTAGTGACATTAAAAGTTTAGATTTGTTTTTATTTCAAACGTTTTAAATGTTTGATTGTTATAATTTCCTTAAAAATATCGTGTGAAGGCAAAATTAAAAAAAAAATGTTATTTTAATTTGTAAAAGTGTGAAATCAAATGCCTATCAATGCACAAAAAAGCACTTGAAAGAAATTACAAAATTTAAAAGTGTTTTAGAAATTTATATCAAAAGCATATTTTTAGCTACTTTTTGAACGGTCCCTTAGACGGGGTCCACGGGGTACAAAAAATGTCGTCAAGGGGTCCACGGGCCAAAAAAGTTTGGGAACCCCTGCTCTAGAACTACAATAGTCAGCCGAGTCCTCAATATTCCATATGGGGATGGGGGTAATCCAGAGGGAATGCATCCATCTCTATAGTTGAATCACTTAATTGAAGGGCTTGGGAGATGAAGGGGTTATGTAAAAAAATCCTAATTTAGAGTAATTTAGGTTCAAAGTTTTATTGTTGCAGCTTTTGTGCTTTCTGGTTTTGTCGTTGAGTGAGCGTATGAAATTAGTCTAATAACATCTAAATATTTTTTAATGTACCAAGTCCCCTCCAATAATTCGGAATGTTGTTTAAAAACTGTTTTTAACTTTTGAGGGTAACCAAAAATTAAAAAATTCTGTTTCTAGCTAAAAAAAAATAATAATTTAATGAGACCCCTCAAAAAAATCCAGCTACAGCACTGATGGTTAAAGCATAAAAAATTTATTTTGAAACTGTAATCTTATAACACTTAAAATGAGTTTAAACCTGTATTTAAAAAGTCGAATATCTTAAATTTTTCTGGGGGAGGACCCCCATACCCCCCTTTTAGTGAAAAGTTATAAACGGTTTTGAAACAATTGGGACAGATGTTAATTAGTTGATTAAAAACTACCTTAAAATTGCTAAATGAGGGTGAAATAGAATATCCAATTATAGCTGTCCAGTAGTTTTTTTAAAAATTTTTGGGAAGAATCCCGAATCCTTGAGGAGTCCCCCCCCAATTTTCCGGAGCCGACGACGTCAATGCCTGTATCCATAATAGTATGTATTTTTATATATTTTGTGTACATAACCCTTTCATCCGCAAACATTTTTTTAATCTGTAAATTATCTAACGAATGAATGAGGCAAGATGTAAATAAATTCAATCATTGCAAAGCTCTATATTCGATTAAAAAAAGTATACAAAGTGAAATAATTTGGGCTAATTCAAAACAAAAACAAAATATCTTAGCATATCAAACTTGAAATATTTGACTGAAACAAAAAGATTAAATCAGTTTTATATAAGCTTGTAAATCAAAATAACATAAAAACTTGAATTTGGTTATGCCTTAACGGCATGGTCTTTCATTAATAAGTAGATTGTAGTACCATTTGTATTCTTCTGGAATAAATCGTAGCTGGTCTTTCGGATTTTCCTTTTTTTCATTTGATAACTCTCCAGTCTTCTCCAACAATCGGGAAATGGAAATGTCCCCCAAGCTTTCTTAAATAAATTAGAGTTAAGCTATGAAAATAGGCCTGCATACTCTGTTTATTGCAGAAACCTGTCAAATGCAAATATTTCAATAAATTTTTATGAAAAGAATAAAAATATTGAAAAAATTCTTTTTGCCTGCAAAATATCGAAATGAGGCCTACTTTAAGAAAAAAATTACTAAAAATCTTCATAAAAAATCTAGTGAGCTTCTATGCAGTTTTTCTCGTTTAATCTCAAAACAAGAAAAGTGGCGTTTGACCTGTTTCAGAAATAAGCGCATTCCATTAAGAAACTATACTGAAGAAATAAAAGTTCCGCTCTACACATGAGTGGGAAAATTGAATTTGGCAAAATCACTGTCAATTATCTATTTTGTAGTATTTTTACTTAACTGAAATTTATATTAAGTTGTATAGCTTTTCTTATTATTCGTGCTGTAAAATAAGCCAAAAAATACCTTTCTTACCCTATTTTACCCTTTTAACACTTTTTTACCCTTTTTTATCCAGTTAATGTTGGACTCCAGTGTTATTATTTGTTTTAATAGTAATTCATTTTCATAATACTACTTCTAAATTTTATTTGCATAGTATTTCTATTTTCAAATTTTGTAATATGAGAAATGAAGCAGAAATATAATTTAATAAGGAAGTTGCATGTGTCAGATTTTCAAACACAGACAAGTGTCCCCATGGTTTTTTGTATGGTAAAATGAAATATCTAGTCAATTTTTCAAAAAAATATACAGGTAATTAAATATTTTAATTTAAGAGTCGAGAAAAAACGCATGACTGAAAACGCTTATTGTTTAAAGATGTCAACAATCATACCATCAACTGCTTTCCAATAACGTTTATCGTAGGATGACGTCAACATACGATGATCCCAAACTCTTGGCCTTTTCGCACGCTTTTTAAAAGTGGATTTTTGTTACTTTTTTGGACAATCAAAAAATTTCTTGATCGGCCCCAAAATTTTGGGTAGTTGCTTATTTTTGTAAGAAGAATCGATTAAAAAAATCATGCAACTTCCTCATTGTCAATGAAAGTGGGGTTTTTTTTTCGATTTTTTAAACTTTCAACACCAATACAGTTTTTAAATGTATTATATCTTTCGATAATTGCTCTGTTTTCTAAAAGTGATCTTGAATTTCCAGTTAAAATGTTGTGGTTATAAAATGAAAATTCTATTACTGGAAAGGAAGAAGCTGAGGGGTAGTTGATCGAAAGAGGAAGAAACATTTACTCCCTCTAACCTTAGTTAGACCATCTATATACCTAATAAATCAGTATATTTAAAATAAAATCGAAAATACTAATAAAGCAAAAATCACGTGACCCTTTTGCTATCGTTGGCTAAGCAGTACTTATACAATTTTTTTTGTATCGATTTCCACAAAGCATGGTTTTTGGTCTTATTCCCTTTTTAAAACTGACTATTCAATTGCGAAGAATAAAACTGTCAAGCAGTTTTTATTTCATTTCCTAAATACAGGGTTTCGCAAAAGGTTGGTTCCAAACTTAACAGGCAGGTCTGTCATGCCACGTGACAAACAAGATTTTCATTAGAGCTTGTGTGCGTAAATGTAAACTACTTCCACTAGAGAACAAAGGGGCAACGTTTAACTATTTTATTCTTCGGAAAACAATTATTTCTACAAATTCGGGGAGAGCACCCCGGAAAACCCCTGTAATCCAATTTCATTGAATTCTGTCGGTAATTAGAAGAGAAAACCCTTTCCTAATTTGAAGATGGTCCAGCAATAGAAATTGAAAGTGAAAATGAAGGAATTTTCTCTGCCAATTACCGGCAGAATTCAATGAAATTTTTTACTGTTGTTTTCAGGGGTGCTCTCTCCAAATATGCAACAATATTTGAAGTTTTCCCAGTAAAATAAAAAAGTTGAAGGTTCGCGGGAAAACATTGTCCTGTAGCAGCTACCAGTTTACATTTTTGCGGACATGAGTTCCTATGAAAATCTTGTTTGTCATCAATCTTTCGAGACACCCTGTATTTCGGTCTGATTACTTTGTAATTTAAGCAGTCGTCTCTGTTCTTCTAATAAGCGATCTGTGAACAATCCATGACCTAATAAGTCGTTAGATCCCTCTATATACCTTTTCTAAACAAAAGCGTCAACTTTGGATTCTTTTTAATCCACCTAATCAAGTCATCTTTAAGCTTTAATGACAAAACCGTGTGATTTATTTCAGGAAAAGCGGGATTGCGTGGATTAGGAACCTATTTTGTTTATGTAGGAATATTTCCTGATTTTAAATCATCGGAAGAAAAACTTTGATAATCTTCGCATTTATAGGGTGTTTCAGATAAAAATTTCAGGAATAATCACCTAGGGACGGGGGATCGGAAATGCATCCCACCCACAACGAACTAGGGGTTTTTATAAGTAGGCATGGGAAGTTGTAGAATTTCTAGGGAAAATTGACACCTAAGGGGGAATCCATAAATTACGTGCGGTCAAAAAGGGGGGAGGGGCAGTAGCGGATTTCTAAATAGGCTAGCTAGGCTATAGCCTACGGCGGCAAATTTTTGTAGGCGGCAAATTTTTGACCCAGTAGAATTTTTTTCTGAATAAAAAGGAGAAGAGAAAAGAAACACTAAACATCTCTGGAAAGACGGTGGACGTCCTTTCAGAAAAGCAATTCTGTGGTTTACAAGGAACTGTTCTCTGTTACTGAAAGGGTCTCAAAATGAGCTAAAACACTACTTTAAGGGGCCATTTTCAAAAAAATTTCTGGGGGAGTACCCCGGAGAACCCCCATCCCCCCTCTCAAATTATTATAATTACAGTTAATATAAATTATTATACAGTGATTTTACCTTGAAAATTATGCCGCCTACAAGAAGCTTTTACCTTTTGATGCTCTCTCCATAGAGTTTGAAAAGTAGATAAACAAAAGTTTGGGGTGAATTTCCCAAAACATATTCTGAGGGAGAACCTCCGGACCCCATTTGAGGATTTTTATAAATTTTCCACCAAGAAAATTCCGTGGTTTTCAAGGAACTGTAAAAGGGTCTCAAAATGATCTGAAACGCTACTTTAAGAGGCAAGTTTTAAAATTTTTTTTGTTTATATTAATTTCGTCCAAATGAAAAAATTCTACCATAAAATCTATATCCGAAATTCGAATGAGGCGTTCCAAAACGAGTTAAAAAAGTGAGTTTTTTCCCTTAAATTTCCAAAAATTTTCTGGGGGAGGACCCCCCGACCCCCGTTTTAGTAGTCTTTTCCATATTAAGATCATCAAGAAGATTAAATTCGAATATGAAAATTTATAGTCCCCCCCAGAATACAAATCCTGGATCCACCCTTGCCGTGCCCCCCCCAAAAAATAAGAAACCAAAAGTCAAGTCACGGTGTGTACCTAACCCACTTAAATATCTTTGCCCCCCAACCAGAAACTGAAATGACGCCCCTATTTAGTTTTGTAAGTTAATAGCATATAGGCGGCAAATTTTGTTTCAGCCTATAGGCGGCACATTTGGAAATCCGCCCCTGGGGAGGGGTTTGAAAAAATCTCACCAAATCTCACCAAGGGGGGAGGGGGGTCGATTAAAATCTCACGTAAACTTTTTAAGTTAGAAATTAAAGATTTTGCCGACGTACTGGCCTAGTGGTTAGATCACCTGACAGCGAAGCCGTACGTCTGGGGTTCGAATCCCCGTTTGGCATGGATGTTAGTGTGACTGTTCTTGTGTGTATGTGATGGATTCACCTATACGGATTGTATGATCTTCAGGTGAATTTGTGAAATTTTTAAAAATTAAAAATTAATTAATTTAATTAATTTTTTTAAGTATGAGAAAGGAATGGAGGTGATTTTTAGGCGGAATAATGTCCTTCTCCCCCACATCATTAATAATGGAAAAGTTTTAAGTGCTGTGAAGCACAAAATTCAAACGAATAGGATAGAAAATTATTTTTTAAAGGTTGTAGGTAAATCTCACGTGGGGGGGAGGGGGGTCCAGCAAAATCTCACCAAGGGGGGAGGGGGGGGGGTCCGGATTTTGGAAAAAACACCTCACGTAATTTATGGATGTCCCCTAACCTATTAAAATTGGATTAAAACCAGCATTTGTTGATTAATTTCGGTTTGTTTGATTTCGGCACATACTTCTTAAAAAACATTTTAGGAGATGACATTTTAGTGGTAAATGCTTGAGAGCATTGAAAGAGATCTATCGTAACTAGTACATCTTAAAATGTTGTAGTAGGTATTGGCTTGTTTTAATTTATAATTTAACCCTAAAAAATGAAAATTACGACTGTGTGTGTGAAATATATTTCAGTTATTTAACTCTTATATTTTATTTTCTCATTGTTGATATTTTTACGGTCGTTAGGGACATTGGAATAGGATTGATTAATTTAGTCATTATGGAGTTATTCATTATTATAGATTATTCTCAATACTATAAGTTTTAAATATTATAGTGGTGATTAAAAGCACAAGAGAGACAGCCGTATCGACCAACACAACGCGATCCGAAGGAAATCCGCGGCTAGCCGAATCCGCGAATTAAGAAAATCCTCGGTTTCAGTTTCGGACGTTATCGACCAACAACGGATATTCCCTCGACGGGAGGTTGATGTGAGAGAACCTGGGAGCGAGATTATTTTCGCCCGTCTCTGATTGGGCGATAGTGAATCACATGTTGCAAACAATAAACAACGTGTTCGTATTTACAAATTCGTTTTTGTGAGCGCTGAGCGAGCGAGGTGTAAGCTGGCTTCTCAGGTACTATTAATCAATAATAAAGTGAAAGGTAAGGACCGCTGGTAGTTGTTGAAGACGGCTGTGATTTTGCTTATGAAACTTCAAAGCCTTTCAAGGATTCAAGGTAAGAATTTGGGTCCAATTCCGTTAACGTTCCCGCTAAATATCGGCATACTCTTTTAAACGCAATATATTCAAATATCGACTAAATTTTCTGACTTTTACTGGTAAACTGTACAGTTATTGATCTAACTAAACATTTTAATCTATGAGTTTGAAATTACTAAGCAATTTTTTTCTACTTTGTGGTGTTCGAAGAAGCATGGCGATATTTAGCTAGAACATTAACGGAATTGAACAAGAATTGTCAATTTTCAATGCTTATAGGGGAGAGTAATGATGAATGGGACTATTCAATTTTTTTATACCCTAAATTGACCTAAGTACCTAACCAATTTAAGGAATTGTGTTCATTAACATCAACTTCTTCCATTCTTCTATAAATGTTTTTCCATATCAAAAATAACTTTTATTGTTTTACTTCTATACAAGAATTTATCAAAAAATTACTTAACAAGAGCTAAAAACTTTACTGTGTGTTGAAAGAGTACAAATTAGTATAGTTTACAATTGGAATGGAGAAAATCCATGGTTAATTTCCAAACCCTAATATTAGATTAGGGCAGTTGAAACTTTGCCATCATTAACTTGATATATTCAACTAATTTAGGTAATTTCTGACAAGGTATTTAATATGGGGTGCAAACAATTGTTTTAACTTGTGTTTTACAGGGTTCCCACAAGCCTTGAAAAGAACTTAAAATTTCATTTTTGTTTTCAAGGGCCATGGAAAGTACTTGAATTAAATGCTTAAGTCCTAGAATTTTATTTGAAATATTTTAATCTGGAATACTTCATTCTGGTTCATATTTGATTCAAATAGCTTCTTTTAAACAATTAGTATTTTTAAAATTGTTGATTTAAATTCCAACCCTCCCCTATTTATAAGTATCAATAATAAGTGATATTTTTTGGTTCAATTCTGTTAGAGTGTCCGCTAAATATCACCTACCTCTTTTGAACGCTTATTTTTCAAATACTATATACAATTCTTGTTAAATTTTTAATGATAAACTGAACAGTTATACATCTAATTAAACATTAATCCATGAATTTAAAATTATTTAGCAATATGTATACTTTTTAGTGTTCAAAAGAGGTATGCAATATTTAGCGAGCCTCTAACAGAATTGAACCTATTTTTTAACACTGTGTAATTTAATGTGGGTAAAATTTTGAGACATGCAAATATTGCCATGGTTGAAAACACCCTAAAGCTGAAAAATATTAAATAAATTCAATAAAAAGTGATCTTTCTTCTCATGTGATGGTATTGGAAAATTTATGTCTGGGAGAAATCCTATTTGTAAAAGCTTTGGAACAATGTGGTAATATTTTAAGACAATTCCTACCTCACGCTGGGGTGCTATCATTGCTTTTTAATTGTTAAGGTGATTTAACATTGAGCAGAAACCCATTCATACATCTATTTGTTCCAATGTCTACCAAATAACTCAAAATTTGTGTATAATTTCCAGCTGATGAAACCTTTTGTTGTTTAAGTCGGAAGCTCTTGCTGAGAATGATTCTCAAATTGAAGGAGCGAGAATGTAGGATGATGGAGTTTTTGCTGCTTCTTAAGTAATATTAAATTTCTTAATTCGTTAAACGTCTTGGGAGCGAGTACCCTCTATTTTAAGATTGAGGTCAAATTGAGTTTGGTTGCTCAGAAATGTGAAAAATACAACTTTACAGTAACAGTATATAGGGGAGAGGAGGGAGGAATGGGACAATTTTCACTAAATATTTTTTTATTCATTATCCCCTGCTTATTCATAGATGCAAATGGTTGGATAATAAACTTGCATGTTTTAACTTAATTTTTAAAAATGTACAGTTCTTAAATGTTGTTTAATTTTATCACTTTTGAACATTCAAATTAACAAGAATTTTGTCCCATTCCTCCCTCATGGGTGGGAGGAGTGGGACATGAGTATGGGAGGAGTGGGACACTTTTGAAAAGTAAAGAAAATTAGTAAAATGTAATAATGAGAAAGGGCCTATGGTTTTACCTACTATTCTTTTAACCTTTGCCCACATTTTTAAACAGCTTTCAATCTTATATCTATTATAGAATAATTTTTAAAAAATATTAGGACACTTGAACTCTTTCTCATGGTGTTAAGAATCAATAATTGAAATACAATGTAATACTTGGAATTGTTAATTCAAGAAAAGAAAAGCATTTCAATTGAAGCGATAGAAAGCTATTAGAAATTAATATTTTCAAATTTTGTTTACATTTTTGCAGATTTTGTTTACATTTTTCAGAGTGTCCCATTCCTCCCTCCACACATTGCTTTTAAAATATAACTTGTCACATAAACTATGCTGGTGTTAGGCTTTATGAAATTGCAGATTAGCATATATTATATCTTTTAGATTACAATGGCATTATATAATGTTTGTTCTACAAATTACATGAGAAATGAAATAAAACTTAAGATAGACTGGAAATTTACTTTGGAGGTGGGAAAATCAAATTTTTACAACTATAAACAGAAACTTGCTGCTGGATAAACTAAATGGAGGAAATAACAAGAAGCTATAAGAAGGCCATCTAATGACCAAATTGGAAATAAAATAAACTGATTTATTTTTCCATAATTTCAGCTGTCCCACTCCTCCCACTGTCCCATTCCTCCCTCCTCTCCCCTACCCTGAAAATAATAGGCCCCCAAAAGTCTTTAAAAGCAAGACGTATTTCTGGAATTTCAGTTTGAAAGTATAAACATTTTCCTTAATTTTAAATTTTTTAACAGCACTGTATTTTTGGTGTTTGCATCTGGCTAACATAAAAAAAGTCCTGGGAAGCGAATCCTGTCCTTTAGTTTCTAGTTGACAAATGTTTCTCTACTATTCATAAGTTGAATGTCAAAGGTAATGTTCCAGCTGGCCGTGTTCTAGTAGATTGCATGCTGGGATGTTACCCTGTTTTAAGTTAAGATTTTTTCTCACTTGATCTAGGTAGTGCCCCCTTACATTAAATCATTTTTTCTTTCAGATCTCTGAAGCCTCACATTCCGAACCCCCTCTTTAATTCCAATGAGGAGCGAATCCCAAAGGGTGGTGTTAACAATTGGCTATTTGAGCCTTGTATTTTCTTCTGTGGCATGTCAATTTATGTTTTAAAATAAATATTAACAGTAAAAATTAAGTAGATGTAATTTGCAGTAATAATTACTTTTCAAGAGAAAATCATTCAAAATTTTAATTAATTTTGAAGTGGATCTATACTTTGCAATTTGTTAAAGCGTTTAATTTGTTATCCGGCTCACCGTCAATTTTATTCCAGTGTTATTTTTGTAAAAAAATTTTTCTTCTGTTATTTTTTTTTCTTTGAATATTATAAACTTTTCAAGTAAAATTCTTTTTACTACACCTGAACGGGACACATAAGTCCGCAGTTGTTCTGTTTCTTTGTAAAAATTATTGTGGTTAATAAATATATGTTATTAAACTGTTCTTTGAGTGCCTAACTAAAATAAATAATTAAAAAGCAGATATTGATAATAAATTTGACTATAAAACTTTAAGTAGGAAAATTATTGAAATCAAAAGGTACTAAAACATTTCGAGACAGGTTGCACAATTTGAGGAAGAATTTTAGACTGAAGTTTTTAGGATCAAATAATAAAGGTTAGAAATGAGGTAGCTCCCAAGACTGCATCAATTTAAATACGCAAGTCACATGGATAAAAGTTTATCCCAACAATCTTGTAATCTTTTACAGAATGGTAAATTTGATGTATAAAAAGTATTTTCTAAAAATCACATATATTTGTAATATTTCTTTCAAAATTGTGTAAGTAATCCCTATAATAAAATTATAAATATAAAAGTTGGATAAACCAGTAATTTTAAAACTAATGGTGTTAGAATACTATAAAGGTTAGATTTACAGAACTCAAAATGATGAAATAAAACTAAAACTAAGCAAAATAAATTAATAATAGAGAAATGAAATAAGAAAAATTACTTTAGGTTATGGAGAAATTTTTTAGTTTATTTAATTTTTCTTTCTCCTTCCTGGTACCCATAATAGTTTATTCAATTTTTACTAATCAGAATGTTAGCAATATCTTAATAAAGTCATGCAACAAGCAAATTCATATGGAAATTAATAATTTTATTAAAGCAATCAGCATGATAGAACTGGTAAGAATTAGATCTCATTCAACGAATTGAAACGAGACTGGATAGTTTGTCATGGAAAATTATTTGGGCAATAGACTCAAGAAAATTATACAAATTTGACTAAGGGACCGTTCAAATATTACGTAAGCACTTTTTTGGCCATTTTTAACCCCCCCCTCCCCCTTGTCAGCAAAAATAAGCAAACCTCAAACCCCCCCCCACCCTAATTACGTAAGAAACTGCCGGACCCCCCCCCCCCCCGAAATTTTGACAAATACGTATTTTAGTAAGAACTGTTTTTTTTCTAATTGAGAATTAGGTGACTTATACACGGAGCTGTCCTTTTTGCGTGTAACCCTAGGGGGTCGAAACACTACTTTTCGGGGTTAAAGTTTCAAATGTTTGGAGGGTCCGTCTAAAAGAAAAGTGTTTACGTCAGACTTCCTAATTCAATTTTTTGTTAAATTTATTTTAGGTTGAGTTTTGAAATTATTTATGCAAGAAACAAGAGATTTTCGAAAATGCAGTATCTTACGTAAGCATCACTCATATCCCCCTCCCCCCTTGTCAGGAAAAATAAGCAAAGAGCAAACCCCCCCTCCCCCCTTAGGTGCTTACGTAATATTTGAACGGCCCCTAAGTTAGAAATTACAAAGTAATGGAAGAAATTAAAACTTTTGCAAGTATGAAATAAAAACTTAAATAAGATCTTAAACAATAATTTTCTTTAGGGAAAAATAGTCAGTGTTTCTTTTGGCAAGCCAGTTGTGACTCAAGTAGTTATCCTCAGGTGAAAAGTATTCCTCAATGCCATCATCTACAGTCATTGCAACTGGACTGGGCTTTTTTGAGCTGGTATCACGAAGGAATGCAGAGACAGCCAAACCAACGCTTCCACACTGTTGTGCAACAACACATTCTTATCTCTGCACTAAGCCAAGTTATACCTGCAAAATATTATCATAAAATATAATAAAAAAATTGCAAGATAAAACAATACAACCAGCAGTTTCAAATTCTAACTTATAATCTAAATCTTTATGCTCTTTCAAAAATTAAGTCTAAAAATTTTTGCAAGGTAATTTACATATTTTGGTGAAATGATTAAATTGTTAACTTATAAATTTTGGATTTAACGACATATTCAGCATGCTCCACATCCTATATATTAATATAATCCTATAATTAATCAAAAACTAAGCAAACTAGAGTTCCAAAAAGATGCCTGAAAAACACTACCATCCCTTATTTGTACAAATTATAGGTTGAATATCCTTGCAGACCTGCCAACTTGTTAACTTCAAAAAACCTGAGATATTTTTATCGACATAACAACTTAGAAAATTGCACTTAAGGGATTATATTTTGATATATGAAAACATACAAATATCAATATACAAAAAATGCATCTTAAAAAATAATTTAATACAAAAACGTTTAGCAAAAAATATGTATTTATTGAAATCAAGTTAAATAAGGTTATTTAAAAGATGCAGAGGTTATAGACTTGGCATTTCTTAAGAATTTTTCACTAAACACCTTTTGGAAACAAGGCTCTTTTTGGTTTGCTCTCAGTGTTGCCAAACTTTCTAGGTTGTGTCTGCTGACAGAAGATCTGAATTGAGTTAATCTACAGAAGATCTGATTGAAATCAACATTTCTTACATAGAACTGAAAAAATGTTTCTTTTAAGATCAACTAGGTGCAAAAGGAAAAAAACCGGAGGAAACACAAGAAAAGCCGGGGGCCGGAGTTTTAGCGAAAAAACCAGACTCCGGCCAAAAACCTGAGAGTTGGCAGGTCTGCTTACGCATTTTATTAATTTTTGGGAAATAAAAAAAGCACAAGGACCAGGACATAGAAGAAAAATCCATTTGGGTGATTAATTCATTAAATAATTATGTAAAATTAAAAGAATACACAAGCTAATGTTTGTGTTAACATAATAAAAGTTTAATGGAAACAGCCAATACTGTTTTTGTTCAACTTAGCTTTTAATCTCCTCATTTAAAATGCTTAAATATGACAAGGCTTCCACACAAATTTGTATATAAAATTCAGATTAATTTTGAAGATTTTTCAGTCAAAAAACCAGTAATAAGCAGCATTTTTTGGATATTTCTTGCTTTTGCAAGGATAAATATTACATTTTTTTCTTTCCGAAGCCAACAATGAGACGTTTTGATTTTCCTGGTTTCAGGCAAAGTTAAGCAATTTTCCCCGATTTTTTTGGTCAAGTTAAAATTTCCCGACTTTTCCAAGGTATTTTCCGAGACCCCTGGGAACCCTGCTATGAGCTAAAATGTGTTAACTTCCAAAACAAGAAATTCATATATACCTGATTTGAGTAGCTACAACTGGATTAAGAAAGGGTGTCACCATGAGAGATATCTACCTCATTTGAGGTTATGATAAACCACAATTCGTTTAAAATTACAGCTCACCTGAAATGCACAAATTATACTTCAGTGCACAGGTAAATAAAAAAATAGAACACTCCCATACAACTTAACAATACGCTTATTATACTGTATTCAAACCATAAAAAATATAGTTACATACAATGGAAATTATGTTGATTTAGTTTTCTTTTACAAATAGTAAAATATAATGCTATCTTCTTAATTAATTGTACTTCAGTACTTGTTTATTATTATGACTACATAGTGGAGCCTCCTTTAATAGCATTGTTTTGTACACCAAGAATGAGCGATTGAAGTAATAGGTCGCTTGCCCTTGTTCATTGCAGTAAGGTATTGGCAAGAAAAAAATTCTCTAAGAAATTGCCATGGACCACTGTTGATGTTTACCTTTTCATGAATAAGAATCATTAGATTATAACGTTTCCTGTCATGGATGTCACATGTTGACACGCCACACTTTCTAGACACCTAATTGACAAGTCAAAGATGAATCCTCGCTTGCCGCTAATTAGGTAGCTAGAAAGTGGAACATCTTCTTACACCGACCAGTGATATCACTAACAGGAAATATATGTTACGTATACTAGTATATGTAATGTAGAATTAGCCCAGCACAAATATCTCCAAACTGATTTACATTGGCATTTAACAAAAATCAAATTGTAAAAATGTAACAAAAATTAATAGAAATATGCTCATGAAACAGCTTTAGAAAGTCCTCCAGTCCCCATGTGTAACCACAGGAACTTAATTAAGTGTTGTCAGCATAGAAATATATTAGATCTCTAACAATAATTTATACTAAATATTATATTTTAGGATCTAACAATACTATAGTATTATATTTTAGGATCTAAAAATAATAATATTAATAAACAATTATATCAATGGTTGTCAGTCATCATATGAGTTATGGGTAAACATAGCAGCTGGAAGAAGACTTCATCAAAAAGCAGTACCTTACTCATTTATTTAATATTTTTTTATATTCCATTACTTTCGGTATGTTACATACTAAAAACTTTACTTTTACAAGAAATGTTCATCTCCCCTAGGAACTTTCATTGTTGTTTGACAGAACAAACAAAATGTTAAATAATACTACTCACTATCAACAATAACTAATAAAACAAACTAGGGCTAGATCATGTTATCTAATGGATGTGATATTTTCATAAAAAGAAGAACAGAATATAGGGCGCAGCTTTGATTAAGAGTCAACCAGCTGCCATGTTTACCCACTGCTCAAATTAGATTTATATGGTTGTGTGCCATCATTTGAGCTGTGGGTAAACATGGTGGCTTATCGATTCTTATCGAAGCTGTGCCGAATTTGGATATTGTTATTGTGATTATTTTTAAAACTCACCTCCTGTCTTTTGAACTCCGAAGAAGGTAAATATATTTTTCACTTGGCCGAATTTTCATTTCATATACATTCACTTTCAACAGCGAAGGATGTGAGGAACGGAACAAGGGCCCATGTAACAAAAACAAATTGTTAATTTGTAACGATTGTAATACTGCAACATAAATTTATAGAAAACTCCTCATGAATGGAATAGCTTAAGAAAGAATCCTCCAGTCACCGTGTGTAACCACAGCTCCCACAGCAACTTAAATAAGAGTTGTCAGCATAAAGATAGACTTACCATGTATCCGGGGTTTTTAGAGCTGTCCACAGAAATTTGCTGAGACCAAAAATTACGGGGTTTCCACTACTTAAGATAGGCTAGACATTTTTATGAAAAATCCTGTGAGCTCTTTAAAATTGCGTTGTTTTACATTTTCTAACATGTGTATTAACTTGGAAAAATTTTCTTGCAGTGAATTTTATGATAAAATTAAGTTATTCAAACAAATTTTGAAAAAATATTGTCAAATGAAGGAACAAAATTTGATATTTCAGTCCAATATTTATAAGTTCAAATTTTTTTTCGTTCTTAATCTCTGATGATTTGATATGGTACTTATTATGAAATTTCAAAAATATGTCCTGGGTTGGACCCAAGAAAATAAATATGGGAAGCTTACATAGATTTAATAGTACTATTAGACCTCTAATTATATTTTAGGATCTAACAATAATTAGATCGATGGTTGTCAGTCATTTTAGCGGTGGGTAAACATAGCAGCTGGAGGACAAAGCTGTACCCCGATCATTTATTTATTATATATCATTACCTTATCTTTGGTACTTATCCTTATCTCCCCTAAGAACTTTCATTGCTTGATAAAACAAAACAAAAGTCAAATCATACTATATACTACACTAAAGCTAGATCAAGGAAAGTTGTATTATCTCATAAAAATTATAAAAAGAGAGCATAAATCTATGCCTACTGAATATAAGTTAATGATTCACCACCAAATTTCTATATTATTATTGTAACAAACTTTAAAACTCACCTCCTGCATTCCGACCGACGACCGAGCCAGCCGAGCGCCGAAGTAATGGCGGCGCTCAAATCCAAATAAACAATCCCACAATGCACCGAATCCGCGGTTTAAGCGCATAGAGTAGTAATATAGATAGAGGAAGTCAGCGGGGCATTTCTCCTCCGATCGCGCGTACCCACGATGGTACCACGTGACTAGTGGCAAACTACTACCGTTTTGGCAACTTATCGCGAGTCTTGGCGTCTTGGCATGCTTATGAATGCCGGGCTGCACGTCGCGTCGTTAAAGGAATGGGATTGTGTTTGTTGGAAAGTAGGTTTCCTGTTTTATTTTGTAAATAGTAAAGAAAATATTCTACTTAAAAATTTTATTAAGAAATTTGAAACAATGAGAGACGTTTTATTCAGTGCATCCAAATGAATTCTTTTTAAAAAATAAAATCAAATTGAATAATTAAACAAAAATAAGGTAAGAGAAAAGAAAATGCTTTAACAAAAAAGCATTATTACAAATTAAAGCTAAATAATGGATGAACTATGACAAATAAATATTTAGAGTGTGTTTTGATCAATTTTCAGATAAATAAGGAATTCTATACTCGAAGAATTCAAATTTTGTCATCTCCCATGTAATACTGGTAGACAAGAAGTAGTACTATGGTTTTTTATAAATTATTAATACCCTCTCAGCTTTATTTTTTGACTAACCAATCTTATCAAGCATTGTTAGGGATTTCAGGAGGATTTATTTTTAATCCCTATATCTCTTTAGAATGGATATATCTTTTACTATACATAGTTAACAAATTAAAGCTTTCTCTTTCTTTATAACTTACTCAAAAATTTAATTTATAAAAGATAATTTGGTAATTTAAAAGAACATAAAAATATGGTTTTTATTTTAAGTTAAAAAAACCAGAAACCATCATAGAAAGAAAACAATTTTTAAAAAATCATTAATAAGACAAGACTCAAGGAATAATTGTTAAGTTTTTTTGTTATGTAAGGAAACACAAGTTGATGACACTACATTTTCCCCCAGAGCTTAAAATTTGGTTCATAAATATTTCAGGTAAACCATATCTAAAATCCAAACGTTTGATATTAAAAATCTTCAGTACATATTGAATAAGATCAGAGTAATAATGAAAATTACTCTGTTCTTTTTTTATTTTTAAGTGATACATAAAACCACATCATGTAAGTTGCCAAAATATTTGGGATCTGGTTATGTATTAAAGTGGGTAATATGATGTGAAAAAATTTTAACTTGGTGAAATTTGTCATGTGTATTTCATCTAATTACAAATGAATTTCTTGAAAAAAAGGGATGAACGAATAAAAGGTGAATGAATATTACAAATAATAAGTGAGAGAGAAATTAAGACAAATGTAATTAATACAAGATTTATCAGTGAACCGGGAAAAGTTTGCAAGTGATGTTCCAAATAAACACGAAAAAACCTCACTCAGTTTTATGAAGCAGTCATCTAAATTTTTTTTTGAAAGTTAGTAAATTTACATGAGGTATCCAGTTTCCATCTCCTTAAACAATCACATTATTCATAAAAAATAAAAAGATTAATTATTACAGTATTGATAAAAAACATTAAAATTAAAATGGGAATTTTCCCAATGCTAAAAAAATATGAAGAGGACTTTTCTGCTAGAAAATATTTTATTTTTTCAGTTTTGAACACATCACACTCATTCTACTTAAAGTTCTCACATCACAAAATAAAATATAAAGGTACAAAAAAATTTGTGTACTACCTGTTCATTAAGGCATTGACCAATTCGCCAACATAGAAACTTGCACTGTAACTATATACACTTTTTCTGATAGATAAAATGGTCTTAATAGAAACCAACAAAAGTAATAAATATTAAAACCAGATAAAAGCAAAAAAATTTAGAATTAGCTTTGAACAAAAAATATAGAAACATTTCTGTTCAATATTCTGTCATCTGTAAGTGTAAATATTGCCAAGCTGTTGGGGATGTCAAATGTTAGACACTCTTCTGATCAATGATGATACAATTGACGACGCTTCGCGGTGGAGCTTGGATATTCCAAGTGGCATAAGACAACAACAACAACAATTGACGACACCGAGAAAGATTTGTTATTGGATGTTCCAAAGAAGCATTCAAAAACAAACCTCACCCAGTTTTATGTTGTTTTCCTTCTGAAATCAAACATAATTCACAAAAAAACCCAAGGTAATTATAACAAAGTATAAAAAAATTTCAGTTCAATATTCTGTCGTAAGGCTAAATATTGTCAAGCTGTTGGGGATGCCAAATGTTAGACACTCTTCTGATGATGATACAATTGACGACACCGAGAAAGATTTGTTATTGGATGTTCCAAAGAAGCATTCAAAAACAAACCTCACCCAGTTTTTAGTTGTTTTCCTTCTGAAATCAAACATAATTCACAAAAAAACCCAAGGTAATTATAACAAAGTATAAAAAAATTTCAGTTCAATATTCTGTCATCTGTAAGGCTAAATATTGTCAAGCTGTTGGGGATGCCAAATGATACTCTTCTGATGATAATACAATTGACGACACCGAGAAAGATTTGTTATTGGATGATGTTCCAAAGAAGCATTCAAAAACAAACCTCACCCAGTTTATAGTTGTTTTCCTTCTGAAATCAAACATAATTCACAAAAATAACAAGGAAATTAACACCAGATAAAAACGGTTTTGTTTGTCAAAATACTCTAAAGATATTGAACAAGACAGTGTAATGACTTTAAACCCAAATTTCATATTACTTATGATACTATCACTTGTCTTGTCATAATTGTGCAATTGATGGCTTTTAGAAAAATGAAAATTGGTGACAATTTAAGTAAAACGCTGAAGTGAGAGGGCAAGCCAAATTAATAGTCGAGTCTGCTTTTTGAGATCACATTTGTCCGATATTAAAACGATTGATAACAATGAGCGATTTCACATAAAAGGAAGCAAACAGTAAAACTAGATTGTTTGCTTTAATATTAAAATTATGTAACCGCAATTCAAGTTTTTAAAACAATTTTACACTATATGTACTTGGCTACTTGAATTTTTTAGGGTAAAATTTAAAATTCCAAGTAATAAAAATAAAATAGTTGCTTTCTTTGTATTTTCATTCGTGTTAGCACTATACCTATGCGATTCCGCTTCAGGAGACAGGGGTGCATCCAGGATTTTTGCCAGGGGCGGTTTTTGGGAATTTTGTGAAAATATTTCAATCTAAAATATGGTCCTATTTCTGTAAATATGTTTATTTTTTAATAAAATTACACTTAGCAAGTGCATACCTATAGCTTGATTAAAGTCCATTTTTGAGGATCAAATTTACACAGAAAAGGCTCAGAAACATAACCACTGAAATTCATGTGCATTCCAATAAACACGAAAAAATCAAATTCTCTTATCAGTAACATTTGCAAGGCGCCGATGGTGATATCCAATGACTAGCATAGATTTGCCCCCCCTTTAACTTTTTTTTCTATGTATGAGGACAGGGAGTTTCAAATGTTTTCTTTTTCTCACAGTCAAAGCAAAGAAACATAACTGTGAACTTATACTAAGTTTCAGAAAAAGTAATTAACCTTCATTACAAAACTCAAAAGCGGGTGTTTTTAGGGCATATATAGACAAATTTGGATAATATTAAGCATCGTGTTGATCCATAGTTGATCACAATAAATGACGTATTTTACTTTTAATTTAATAGGAATGATCGGGACCTGTTGATTTCGTTAACATTATCCAATTGATAACATTAACTGTGATAACATTACGCGGATTTGACTGCAGTTATATTGTTCACCAAGAGAGGGGTCAGATAAAACAATGGATGATATAACTAGTTGTCATCAATGAACTACATTGTTTTTATAAGGATATAGTAATTTTAACGAGTTCTTTATTCCCAGTTGGGGGGTTTAGATGGCATTAAAGGCAACAAATTTTAATATAAAGTATATATTAATGTGTGTGCTACGTACTAATGTGTCCACTATTACAATACTATCTTCTAGGAAAATTAAAGAACAAATAAAACTTAGTAGGGGAGAGGAGGGAGGAATGGGACAGTGGGAGGAGTGGGACAGCTGAAATTCTGGAAAAATAAATCAGTTTATTTTATTTCCAATTTGGTCATTAGATGGCCTTCTTATAGCTTCTTGTTATTTCCTTCATTTAGTTTATCCAGCAGCAAGTTTCTGTTTATAGTTGTAAAAATTTGATTTTCCCACTTCCAAAGTTAATATCCAGTCTATCTTGAGTTTTATTTCATTTCTCATGTAATTTGTAGAACAAACATTATATAATGCCATTGTAATCTAAAAGATTTAATTTATGCTAATCTGCAATTTCATAAAGCCTAACACCAGCATAGTTTATGTGACAAGTTATATTTTAAAAGCAATGTGCGGAGGGAGGAATGGGACACTCTGAAGAGGGAGGAATGGGACATGCAAATCATCTGCAAAAATCAGCTTAAACTTAATTTGTCTGTTTAAATCTGCAAAAATGTAAACAAAATCTTAAAATATTAATTTCTGATAGCTATCTTTATTGCTTCAATTGAAATGCTTTTCTTTTCTTGACGTACTACATTGTAATTCAATTATTGATTCTTAACACCATGGGACAGAGTTCAAGTGTACTAAATATTTTTTAAAAATTATTCTATAATAGATATAAGATTGAAAGCTGTTTAACAATGTGGGCAAAGGTTAAAAGAATAGTAGGTAAAATACTAGGCCCTTTCTCATTATTACATTTTACTAATTTTCTTTACTTTTCAAAAGTGTCCCATTCCTCCCATACTCATGTCCCACTCCTCCCACCCATGAGGGAGGAATGGGACAAAATTCTTGTTAATTTGAATGATCAAAAGTGATAAAATTAAACAACATTTAAGAACTGTACATTTTTATAAAATTAAGTTAAAACATGTAAGTTTATTATCCAACCATTTGCATCTATGAATAAGCAGGGGATAATGAATAAAAAAATATTTAGTGAAAATTGTCCCATTCCTCCCTCCTCTCCCCTAGTACTAAATCTAAGATGTAATGATAATACAACTAAAGTAAACACTCGATAAGCATGCAATATCTTTCACCAAGGTTAATAAATTACAAGCAGATTATGTGTAATATACCCAAAATTGTACTAAAAACATAATACAACCATTATTTAACTGTTACTCTTTAAAAATATATGAACTATTATGAAGAAAACAAACCATCAATATGATGTAATATTTCCTAAATATTACCCATCCACATCCAAGAATGAAGAAAGGGTAGTTATGCTTATAAAACGAATAATTAAATAGTTTAAGCACTTCATAATAAAATAAAAACACGAATCAAATACAAAAGAAACATTTTTTTGTTTACGATTGATTGGCGACAAAAAATCACGCCAAACCTAAACACGGGCGGTCAACTCTTTTCAGGTCTTTGTAAAGCAAATTACAAAACCATTTGCAACTATATTACCTCTAAATGAAGCTTAAAACAAGTTGTAACAATTAAATTTAATAGCAGAAGCGAATACCGAAATATAATTAAGATACAGCACTAAATTCAGTGAGTGATTCGAGTAACAAGATTTTAAACTGTTTAATAATCATAACAAAAACAAAAATATAAGCGCCGGTACCTGTGAAACGTTACTATATTATCTTAGGAAGCTTTTCCTTGCATCTATAGGTACATCAAAACTGAAGAACGATTAAAAACAACAATTTAAAGTAGCACAGTTAATCCGACTAATGGATTCGCCATTGAAATGCTATGAAGAGCTGGGGACGCGGTTACGGCTAAGACAAAATCTTGCCACTAGTCACGTGACCAGGTCTTGCCCTCGCAGAAAGTAGGGTTGCACGCTCTCTATTCAGTATTACTACTCTATGTTTAAGCGGCGAAAGTTGAGGGGTTGCATTTTCTGCTCTCGACTAGAGATTTCCTTCCGATTCTGGACTGGTCGATAACGTTTTTGGGAAAAACCGAGGATTACCTCTCGCTGCGACTTAAGTCGAAGGAAACTCGTGTTGGTCGATACGGCTGAGAGAGTCTTAGGGACAGTTATCACTCTATTATCCTTACGCAGCATGGTTAGGTTCTACAAAAGTGTGGAAAATAATAATTTGGATACTATTTTTTTCGCAGTTTCCTTAGTTATTAAATTCAAACCCAGCTTTAGTTAGTGTGCTCCTAGTTTGTGTGAATGGGACTATTATTATGGCTTTACACGATATTCATATCACAGTTTCATATTCTATATTGATACATGGAGAACCCGCCCCGCAGGGGTCGCTATCTCCTATCTGGATTTTGCTTATGTTAAATTATATTAACTCATGAAGTTCCCTATATTGCATAATACAAAAACATTAATTTTTATAGTGGTGACTAAAAACAACAGCATGTTGTAAATTAGTTTTTATCATTCTTACGCAACATAGTTTGGTGTTTCCCATACACACCCCTTGCAGTACCGCTCTCTCCCACGATGGGAACTGATCGTCCTTCCGCAAGAGGGGTGAAGGTCGCCTGTCCAGAACAAAGGAACGTTTTCACAGTTGGCATGGTTGGGTGCGGCGGCTAATGGGGATACCCTCCCCCCCACCGCAAACGATCCTCAGCGCTTCCCTTTCTATTTATTAGCAGAGGGGCCAGAATTAAGTGTTAAATGCAGGGTTCGAATTTAATGATTACATTCTTTTATTTAGCTCCTAAGTTCTTTAATTTGCTACTTGAGGCGTTTGCTATCAAAACCAGATCATTCCATTTTTGGAAATTTTCTCACAAAAAACTTCATTGGGACAAAACATTGTGGACAAAAAATTTCTCACGTTCACAGTTCTAAAGCTAAATTTCTTTTTAAAATTTTTAATTGTAGGTATAACCGCCTAGAATTTGATTAGTTTTTCATTTTCATTCCAGCAGTAGCGGATTTCTAAATAGGCTAGCTAGGCTATAGCCTACGGCGGCAAATTTTAGTAGGCGGCAAATTTTCGACAGCAGAATTTTTTTCTTAAAAAAAAAGAGAAGAGAAAGGAAACACTAAACATAAGATCTGGAAAGATGGAGAACGTCCTTTCAGAAAATTAATTATGTGGTTTACAAGAAACTGTTCTCTTTGTTACTCAAAGGGTCTCAAGATGAGCCAAAACTACTTTAATGGGCAATTTCCAAAAAAATGTCGGGGGAGAACCTCCAAACTCAAATTTTTATCTGTTACAGTGTTTTTCCCTTGAAAAGTACGCCGCCTACAGGAAACTTTTCTCTTTTGGTGCTCTGTCCATAAAGTTTGAAAAGTAGATAAACACAAGTTCGGGGGAATTTCCAAAAATATTTTCTTGAATTTCCCTTTAAACTTAAGGGTTTTACAAGGAGTGATCCTTTTTGATGTAACCTAAAGTGTCTAAACATCAGTTAAAATGCCACTTTCAGGAGCAAAATTTAAAAAATTTTCTGGAATAGGAACCTCTAAACCCCTTAGAAATTTTCCAATTCATAATACTATAAACTTTTTTCCTTGAAAATTCTGCCGCTTACAATGAGTGGTGCTCTTTGGGTGGAATCTAAAAGGTTTCAAAATAAGCTAAAACACTATTTTGAGGGGCAAATTTTCAAAATTTTTCTGGGGGAGAACCCCCAGACCCCCTTTTACTTCGAGTTGACATATTTACACAATTTTGAAATTTAGTGCACCAAAATTAAAACCTTACGAAGTCAACTCTCCTACAACTTAGTATTCCTAAAATTAGACCTAAGAAAAGATCTTGAATAACCCCCATAAACAAAAGTCTAGCTACGGCACTGGCAACCCCCTTCCCCTTCAGTTGCTAACATTAATATTTGAACAGCCCATAATCATAATAGCAATTAAGTTATTTGTGAAACTCAGCCCCCACCCAGACAAAAATCCTGGATTCCCCCACTGCCTCCTTCAAACCAAAACTGAAATGACGCCCCTGTTTAGTTTTGTAAGTATAGTTATAGCATGTAGGCGCAGAGCCGTGCTAAGGGGGCGGCCGCCCCGGGCTCCAAATTCATGTTTGAGAACTGTTTTTTTTGTATAACACGGACACTCACACGCCTTTTGGGAGAGACGCCATGGGGGTCGTCTGTTTGCGTCTCCAGTTGCGATGAGAAAGATGCGCGGCACGCTTTTTGTTTGGCAAACCAGATGTCCAGTCTTCGGTTGCAATGTTGTTTTAAGACACAGTAGGGGTGACGATTGACAGAGAATGGGGTAGGACGTGTGAAAGATTTATGGATCAGACGGACCAGGAAGTTTTCAAAGGGGGTGCTGTTGTGATAACAATCATTTCAGGTTTCTTGACCAAAGAATTCCATGAAAATCTTGAGTGCCCAGGGATGGAAAGAACGTTCAATTAGTTCCATTGCCACCTGCTCAAAGGGGTCATAAATAAATCGAAGATAAAGAATTCCCAACGCTTCTTGAGCTCTTCGATCAACAGCTATCGGTTCATTTTACGAAAAACCAATCCTGTGTATTCGGGGGTTGGTTTTCATCCCCTTTCATTGAATGTGTTCACGAGACCGCTTCCATATAAGCTCTGTTTTGCTTCTATATTGGCAGTAGCCTTGAACAGAGAGAGACCTTCTAAATTTGTGTAATGTAAGTTCAAAAATACAAAGTATTTTACTGTATTAATCAATATTTTTCATAAAAATAATTGGATATTCGTACTTGCCAACTTTTAAGGTTTGTCCGTAAAATGTTAGGATTTTCGTTTAGCTTACGGTCTTACAGATGGATCGAAAATTTCTGCGGTTATTGGGTTTATTTTCACTTCAAAATCAGATTCCTCTGCTAATCCCTGTCCATTTGATTTTCACAATTTTGGTCTTTTTATTAAATTGATTTTAGACTTTTTTGTAAGTCTTGGATTCGCTCGCAAGTCTCCTGAGTCTTGATGGGCATTCTCCGGGTAAGTTTGCTTATCTTACAACTTAACCGAGAAAAGACCCTGAAAGATGCTTCGATGCATGAAACTTGTTTTCAATCAATGTTTCATATCATTTCTCTTAGTAATAGTTGATACGAGTGATAATTTATAAAACATTTACTAGAAAATAGATGAAGGAAAATATTTGTTTATTTCTTAGAAACTATTGCAGATTTTTAATTATATTTTATGCAATTTTACATACTGTTTTATAATTTCAATTGTTTTCTTGAGTTAAAACACTAATTTCGAGGATCAAATTTAAAAAAAAGGAAACAAAAATTCTGGTAGAGAACCCCCAATCCCCAAAATTTAGCCTTGGTTTTAGGTAGTGTTTTTCTCATTAAAAATTATGATGCCTAAATGAAGAGGTCTCCTTTAGGTGTTTCCCCAAAGTGTGTCGAAATAAAGAAGACTTCTAGTTCCCCTCCAAAATTTTACTTCTATTTATGATTATTTTCCTTTAAAATTCAGTGATTTTTAAGGTCTCAAAATGAACTAAAACACTTTTTTCCGAGACATTTTTCAAAATTTTTCTGAGGGAGACCCCCCAGATTTACTTAAGCTCACATTAAAAAATTTCGACAATTTGTGCAACACATTCAAGAGCTTCTTTCAAGTGATTAAAAGTTTAACGCATAAATAATGGTACTCGTTAGGGGTACATTAACGTTAAAAACGTTGAGTCAATCCCCCCCGAAACAAAAGTCTGGTTATAGCCCTAAAATTTCCCCACATAAAAGGGGTGGTTTAAAAAATAAAGGGGTCGCCAATGAGCCATCTTCGCCCCCGGGCGCCGTTTTACCACGGCACGGCTCTGTGTAGGCGGCAAATTTTGGTTCAGCCTATAGGCGGCGCATTTGGAAATCCGCCACTGCATTCCAGGTGCATTACCTTGGGCGAAATTACACTAATTAGGTTGGAATGAGCTGATTTTGATGCAAAAACACGATTTTCCTTGCTTTTTTTCAGTTTTTTTTGTTCAATTAAGTTGTGTGAAATGGGTTTTTCCAGTTTACTAGTTAATATTTGTGTCTTTACGAGTTTTAAATAAATGACACCCACTTAACTTTTTCAAATGATCTGAAATTTCACAGTTGAGATCACAGTTTTCACCTTTTCATCTAATTTTGGGTTGGAATATGAGCTGGATTTGAGCTTTATCCCTTCGTCAGGTGGATTTCAGAAAAATATGGAATGAGCTAGTTTTGATAGCAAACGCCTCACTTATAAAAATTCACAATAGTCCATCCAAGCATGCATTTAAAATAAAAAAAAATACTTTGTTTTCCACAGGGGATTTTTTTATTCTGCACTCATCCCGTAATTAACTACACTTTTTATTTTTTTGCGCTACTACTGACCTTATGACAGACATTAAACCCATAATTTATGATTTATGGCACCATGTTTGCCACAACTATTGTTATTGATTTATATTTTATTTTTTATTTCTTTTATTTTTTTTATGTATTGTTCCCTTATCTTCTATATATATAAAAATGAATGTCTGTTTGTATGTATGTATGTTAGGGTGGTCCAAAAAAACTTTTTTCAAGCCAGCCCAAACGTCGCCCCCTAATTTTTTTTACATTTACCAATAGTATCATCCTCCTTTAATTTTAGCTTTCTACTCCTATTTTTAGGGGGTGCTCAATGGCCCTTCTTTTTGACACTTTAAAAATTTTATGGATTTGCTTTTAGACTTCCCGTGCTTAAAAAACAATTTTTTTTCGTAAAGCCTGATGATTCTAAGCGTCAATATGTCTTATTATATTGTATTTAGTTTAATTTTTATATTTTCAAAATTTTTCTCTGGATCCGCAAAAATGCGTTAAAGTCATCTGTGTTAAAATCCTGTTTTTCAGTGCGTTATAACAGCAAAACTATTCTTTGAAAAATAAAAGTTGAATAGTGCATTTTGTAGGAAATTTTATTTACTTTAACTTTGTAATTCCAGTAATTTTCGAGAACCTAATATTTTTTGAAATATACGAAAAAATCCGAGGATAAAGTGAAAATTTTGCAATTTTTCCACATATTTTTGCGTTTTTTGATATGAAGCTGACCTTCCACGTGAAATTAAACTAGATATTCGGAATCAGCACGTCAAAAAACATATAAAATCGTCGAAGAAAATAACTTAAAAAATTTTTTTTTGGAGCAACTGCTTGTCATAAGACTATATTACTATTTTGAGCTTTTATTGAATTTTTGTCACTTTTTAAAACAAATTGCATATTTTTTAACCAGAATCATATTTTTTTTACCCTTAAACCATAATATTTGACCCCCAAAAATGTCTTTCTATTATTAAAAGAACCGAAAATAGGCCCGCTGGTGGCCATTTTGTTTTTGACCGGAAGCAGGCCCACCGAGAGGGGGGGGGCAGCCGGGGACAATCCCCGGGGCCCGGGCCGATAGGGGGCCCGCCGTGTCGCCGACTCACCAATGCTGGACGACACTTGTTGGCTAATTACGGTAACTCGACACCCTGCGAATCCTTTCCCACATACTATTCCGGTGGTCCATCTCAGTTAAAGGGGGGGGAGGGATCTCGGAGAAAGGGGTCTGGCGTAATTCCAGGAAATTGAGTATCTGATATCGGAACCTATGGTCGTTTGCCTTGTTTTCGTGCATTCTCTGAAATTGCGCACACCACGGGGTTGGTCATTTGTTGGAAGGGAGCAGAAGGGAAAAGGCAGTGACCTTCGTTGCAGAGCAGGGCTTGTAGTTGTCTTCATTGGTGTGCGTTTAAGTTTCGCGTACTATTTTTTTTTCAAAAACCTTTTTCTGCTGAATATAAGTCCACTATTTTCACCTGATGAGGTAAGAATGTTTGTTATAAACCCATAGATCTTCTAAATAAACTCTCCGAGATGAACATTTTAAATTTATTCCCTAATTTGTGCATAGCTTTAAGAATTTTTTGCACATTGCCAGTCTCTGTAGCGGAGGCTGAACGCTCTTTTAGCCCGGATAAAAAACTGCCTCCGATCAACTATGGGCCAACAAAGACTTTCAGATTTGGAGGAATAGTCAGAGATAGCTAGAAAATTAAATTATGATTCACTGATCTTAACGTTCGCTGAAAAAAAAGCAAGAAAAGCTTTTCTAAATGTATGAGAAGGGTATGAGTTATAATTTGGAAGGTTAATGTGTTTTTCAAAGCATTTTAAAAACTTGTTCTAGTTTGATCCCATTGCTAATATCCCACGCAGCATCCCTCCTCCATTTCCCACCTGTTTCATATCCATGTTCTTATACTTTATCGTTATCTTTTTAATTTCCATTGAAATAAAATGACGAAACGATGTTAAATTTAGGATGATGAAGTTTTACTATTTACAAATAAAATATCTCTCATATAGTAAGGTTTATATAAATTTATAATCATTCCTTCAATCCAAATTACTTCCTCTTACCCTTCTTCAACAATTTTTACAGATAATTGGATATGTTTATAAAAACAAGGAAAAGTGTTTTTATAAAATGGAGAATTGCAGCATCTCTTAAAATTCTAAATATTCAATTTTAAATTTATTAAAAATCCTCTCCTGATTCCAAAAATACGCTTGTCTTTTCCAACAAACTTTTTTAAAGGTAATTAGGACACATTTTAATACAGAAAACTCCTTACAATGTGACGTCACATGTGCTAGTGGAAATGTGGGAAACAGCGTTTTCATCGATACACTAGTCTGTAAAAAAACTAGTGCTCATTGTTTCAAAGCGGGATTATAGCAACAAGAGGGAACAAAGCACATTTCACGTCACAAGCTGTTTCAGCTCAGACACAAAAGAGGCTGTTTTTAATTGAAAATAACTTAAAATTTAGGGCTTTGAAAAGCAAATGAAAACATTTTTTGGAGGTTTTAGGCCATTCTGAACACATTAAGATTAAAAAAAATTTGACTGCAATTATCCATTGATGTGTGGTGTTAATATTTCTCTTTCATTTGTGTAAATAATATCTAGGATAAATGTTTGAACAGTAATCAAGATATATTTAGATTAAATAATTGTTTTATTTAACTTCTTGTTTTTTTAACATTACCTAATTTTTGAACATTTTGTTTTATGAGAACTAATTTTCTAAATAATGGAACGAATCAGGATCCATCGTAATACAGTAAAAAATACAAAGTAAAAAGTTTTACAAGGGAAAAGTAGTTAGAGGTGTGGAATTGGGGAAGGGGGCCCGATGTCAGAATTGTCCCCGGGGCCCGGCCTGGCTCTCGGCGGCCCTGACCGGAAGTCCCAAACGGCACTTCCGCCAGAGTGATTCTGGTCAATTTTGGATTCAGCATGTTTTAAACTATATTTCCACCAATTTTGGTGCCTCTTGCACAATCTGAACAATTATTCCCTTTAAACAGCCCTGCTATTGTTGCTTCCTAGTCAACAAAAAACTAACTCGTCAATATTGTTTCTTAACATTCATACTTAAAAAATGATGCTTTTAACTATTTTATTTTCAATTTATTATCATATATTAAGTATATAAATAAAGTAGGTGTCAAAATAATTTATCTTTTATTCATTTTTTACCCAATTTAGCCAAAATTTCGAAAAAAAACTAAAAAGTGCAGTTTTTTAGGGCCATTGAGCACCCTCCTAAAACTGAAGTAGGAAGTTGAAACTTTGTCAGAATAATACTATAGGTAGATGTAAAAAAAAGAGGGGGCGACGTTGTGTCTAGGACGAAGTTTAGTTTTTCCCATAGGAATGTGGACCACCCTAATGTATGTATGTATATGTCCTTTATAGTTTTAAACTTTTCGAACCTACATTAACTATTAAACTATACGACGTTGATCTACTCCCTCCAATGATGGTTTCTGAAGAATAATAATTTAAAATCGATGCATCCTAATAACTTTTTTGGTCAATTTTATGCTCAAAAACCCATATTTGGTGCCTAACTTCATGGAAAACCCCCATTGTTGTAAATATCATAAGAGAAGATACAACTTTAATTGTTGTAGGCATATTCTCGATTGTTGCAGTTTAAAATCCATTGTTGTAACATAAACATAAAAGTGACTCCTTTATTTAACTATTTCCACATTTGGACTGGCGAAGCCCATCTCTAACACACCAGAAGAATTTTTTTAAATGGACTGGCGAAGCCCATCTGTAACACACCAGAATAATCTTCTTTAAAAATGGACTGGCGAAGCCCATCTGTAACGCACCAGATGATATTTATAAAAAATAAATAAAACCCGGGCGAAGCCCGGGTCTAGCGCGTCAGCTCTAGTCTATATATATAAAAATCAATGTCTGTCTGTCTGTATGTTTGTATTTATGTATGTATGTATGTATGTATGTATGTATGTATGTATGTATGTATGTATGTATGTATGTCCTTTATAGTTTTAAACTTTTCGAACCTACATTAACTATTAAACTATACCATGTTGATCTACTCGCTCCAAGGAAGGTTTCTGAATAATAATAATTTAAAATCGATGCATCCTAATAACTTTTTTGGTCAATTTTATGCTCAAAAACCCATATTTGGTGCCTAACTTCATGGAAAACCCCCATTGTTGTAAATATCATAAGAGAAGATGTAACTTTAATTGTTGTAGGCATATTCTCGATTGTTGCAGTTTAAAATCCATTGTTGTAGCATGAACATAAAAGGGGTTCTTTTATTTAACTATTTCCACATTTGGACTGGCGAAGCCCATCTCTAACACACCAGAAGAATTTTTTTAAATGGACTGGCGAAGCCCATCTGTAACGCACCAGAATAATCTTCTTTAAAAATGGACTGGCGAAGCCCATCTGTAACGCACCAGATGATATTTATAAAAAATAAAATAAAACCCGGGCGAAGCCCGGGTCTAGCGCGTCAGCGCTACTGCGCCCGGGCAAAGCCGGGTCTAGCGCGTCAGCGCTACTGCGCCCGGGCAAAGCCGGGTCTAGCGCTTTAGCGCTAGTCTATCTATATATATAAAAATCAATGTCTGTTTGTATGTATGTATGTATGAATGTCCTTTATAGTTTTAAACTTTTTGAACCTACATTAACTATTAAACTATACCACGTTGATCTACTCCCTCCAGGGAAGGTTTCTGAATAAAAATAATTTAAAATCGATGCATCTCAATAACTTTTTTAGTCAATTTTATGTTTAAAAACCCATATTTCATGCCTAAATTCATGGAAACCCCCATTGTTGTAAATATCATAAGAGAATATGTAACTTTAATTGTTGTAGGCATATTATCGATTGTTGTAGATTGAAATCGATTGTTGTAGTTTAAAATCCATTGTTGTAGCATAAACAAAAAAATTTATCCTATATTTAACTATCTCCCCATTTGGACTGGCGAAGCCAATCTGTAACACAACAGAATAATTTTCTTTAAAAATGGACTGGCGAAGCCCATCTGTAACCCACCAGGTGATATTTATTAAAAATGGGAAACCCGGGCGAAGCCCGGGTCTAGCGCGTCAGCGCTAGTCTTCTATATATATAAATATCAATGTCTGTATGTCTGTCTGTCTGTATGAAGTATGTCCTTTATAGTTTTAAACTTTTCAAACCTACATTAACCATTAAACTATACCTCGTTGATATACTCGCTCCCAAGGAAGGTTTCTGAATAAGAATAATTTAAAACCGAAGCGTTCCTACAACTTTTTTGGTCAATTTTATGCTTAAAAACCCATATTTCATGCCTAACTTCAGGGCAAAACCACATTGTTGTAAATATAACAAGAGAAAATGCAACATTGATGTTGTAGGTACATTATCGATTGTTGCTTCATTTCTGATGATGATGATGAAAAATGTTTTGGTCTTTCAAACTGATTTCTTTTTCTTTGATTACTCTTTTCTCTCTTTTTTATCCTTCATTCCCCCCTTTTCTTATCCCAAGGAGGGAACACATGCTGTAGTGGCCTCCTTTGGATTCTCCCCTTGGTTTTCATTCGATTTCATATCTGTGAGTAAATGTCTATTACTGACAATTCTCATTGTAATTTTAACATTGAAAGGAATATCGCAGTGGATTCCCAAAGCAATTATCTTTAACTTTTTAGCCTTAGTCATTTCACCTTTTCTTAGTTAGCACAATGAGGTTTACCTTGAAGAAAATTACGAATCCAAAATATAAACTTTCTTCTCAAAGTGTATCCACACAAAAGAAATCCTTAAACGAATGGTTCAAAGGAAGCTTAGATAAGAATCCTGATTCTCTACATATTCTTTCGGATCATGACTGATTTCTGAAAAGTGATAAATTTTCTCCGTCATAGTTTAATGACTCCCATCTTTTATTTCTATGAATGAACTTTTCCATCAGAAATGGAAAAAATAAGAGTGTCTGAATGATTATCAAAATTATTCAAAAAAACCTATTTTGTTTTAGTTAAGTTTTATTTGTTTAAGGCTAAGCGCGCGCTAGAGACTTTTGTCACGGCGACAGAGACAAAATTATCACCCTGGCTATTGCAAAGAAGCTAGAGCGCGCGCATAGGCGACGAGACTCTTGGCCGATTGCCAAGAATATATCCATAGAAATGCATTGCTCTCGAAAGACTAGTGTTATTAGTTGCCGCGACAGAAATCTCTAGTGCGCGCTTAGCCTAATTCTGTGGAAAAAAAGTTTTATTTTGTTTTTCATTAATTTAGTTGAATGACTCTTATCTTTATTTCTATGAATGTACTTTTTCATCAAAGATTCAAAATGAAAAAAAAATAGCACCTGACTGATTACCAGAAATATTTTTAAAAAAACTATTTGGTTAAAAGTTAAGTTTTATTAGTTTAATTCTGTGAAAAAGTTAATCTTTAAGTTTTGCATTTATGCTATTTTATATGTTTAAACCTCTAATGCCCATTACCAGAAATATCAATGGAAATTTATTTTTGGCCTTGTACATGTAGTTTGGGGCCAAATAAAATTAAAATGTCAGATATTTTTTATTTAAAAAAATTCCGAAATTGGCCTAAACTTAAATTATATTAGATTGTGTCTATTGTTATTTAAAGATAATGGGCCTACGTGCTTAGTTTGAAGTGAGTAAGTTTTAGTGACTGAAGCGTATGATAAAATAAATTTTAAATTCCTTCTCATTGTTTTAGCAAGAACAGTACGGGTATGGCATGACACCTAGCTACCAGTCCGATGACAGTAGGCAGTACGGTCCAACTGGTTCTATGCAGATGCCTCAGTACAATACGATGACCAGTTCAGCTCCTACAACTTCGTGCGGTATGGCAGTGTACAGTCTACAGAATCACGTAAGTAGCGATGATTTAAAAAAAATAAGAGTGTTTTAGCCACATAAAACATGTGGGGAAAGAAAGACTGAGTTACGTAAGTAAGACGTTTGTGCCGTTTTCTCTCTATACTTCTATCAACCAACTATGTAAAACTAAAAAGAAGTTTTATGTCTAAGCTAAACTCATTGGCAGACCAACCCTAGTGGACCAAGGCCTGCGAAGCCCATCTTCGTTTTCGTGACCGTGGGGTGCAAATGCCTGGTTAGATAGTCATTCTTACGCGAGACCCCCAGTGTTTAGTTCCCAAGCATGCTTGGTCCTCATTTTATCGACTCACTGAAGGTATTATACGGTTGAGTTGAGTGAACCTTACCCAGCCCGGGACCCAGGAATCGAACCCCGGGCCTGCGGCGTGGAAGAGCGAAGCACTACCTCTACGCCAACGGGCTTCAGTTTTATGTCTATTACCTATACTCCATTCATTTTGAATAGGCGCCTGAAAATACTTCCTTCCCCCACCACCGATCGGTAACCATAGCAACTATCCTCGTCAAAGTGACGAAGAAGGCTTACTATTGGCTGCGCGAAGAGCGTAACTATGGTTACGCTTCTAGCGAGGAGGAAAGCACTATTTCTCAAGCGCCAATTCTAAACGAACAGAGTATAGTGGAACACTTAATCAAGAAAAATATTTAATAAACTGGCAATTTTCAAATTCGCTTGTTTATTTAATGATATTGCTTATTTGATATAAGTTTATCACATCACATATACTAAATAAATTAAATAAATTATTGAATATATGTTAATTAGCTCCAATAATTAACGCATTGGTTTCTTAACTTCCAGGGTGAAAACCACCGCATGCTCCTCCCACCTTCAGACACCCACCACCCACCGCTCCACCCCTCGATGAACGGAGGAGGGCACAGCATGCTCGGGGGCGATCTCCCCGGGTACGAGGGGCACCCCGTCGACCTGTCGAGTCCGAGGTCCACCTCGTACGACCACATGCATCACCACTACAGGCACCACGAACCGCCACCTCATTATGACGGGAGGCACGGGATGACAGCTATGGGTGAGTATTTTAGTCATTAAGGGTGCATCTAGAGATTTTTTACCCCGACGATTGTCGACAGCGAAAAATTTATGAGGAGGGGAACATCTTTTGTTCGCTAATTGACTTCAGCTGTCCACACAAAAGGAAGTGGATATTATCAATGATCCTAATCTCAACCGAATGCCCGAAGGAGCCACGTCGTTTTGTGTGGTTAGCTGAGGTCAATTAGCGAACAAAAGATGTTCCACTCCTCATAAATTTTTCGCTGTTGACAATTGTCGGGGTAAAAATCTCTAGATGCATGGCGCGAAGAGCTTAACTATGGTTACGGTTTTACCGAGGGAGAAAGCACTATTTTCCAGGCGCCAATTCTAATTGAACAGAGTATAGTTGTGTTCAAAAAGTTAATATATTTCCTCGATTTTTCAAAGAAATATTCCGTTAACATTTTTTCTACTTGGCAACCAAATTTTCAAATTTCAAAAATAAATTCAAATTTCTGCTTAGCCAACGATAGTAAAAGGGTCACGTGATTTGTACAGAGATGTTGCACGGCCGATAGTATACTCGACTTGTATGAAATAAATCTCCATATTGGATATTAAACGGTTCCGCTCCTTGGTTAATATCAATATGGAGGTTTCATTTCATACAGGTCAAGTTCTATCGGCCGGGCAACGTTGGTAAAAATCACGTGACCCTTTTACTATCGTTGGTTCAGCAGTACATGGGTTTAACGAAATAATCTTATTTTAAAATTGACGTTCTTCGTTTCACTCGAAATTCAGACACCGCGATGGGAACTACTTGTTGACGTCGTAGGGTCAACTAACGCATTGCGCTGTCTAGTATAGACGTGATATGGACTTTTGAAGCGACAGAAGTATTTCCTGCAACCAGGCTAAGCCAATGGGTTTTATTTGGGTTATCAAAAATATATTGTTTTTTTATTTGTTAACAAAATCAATAGTCACCACTCTTTAAATTATAGAATGTTTTTTATATAAAGCGTTCTATGAAAAATATATTAAACTTCAATAGATCATTCTTTTAACAAGCACGCTATAGTAATATGCGTGCATAAACTTTGTAATTTACAGTAACAGGCCTAACCCACCCGAGCTTATCATTAAATTCTACGGAAAGTTTGCGGCTTCTAAGTTCTGGAATTGAAGAGAGAATAAGTAAAAATGGAATTATTCGACCACATCGTTAATTGAATCGCTTATTTCTGAAACATCAAACACCACTTTTTTAAAAAAGGAGTTCTTGGTGCCATGGGATTCTGTAGGGGTAAACGCATATTTTAGCGTAAGAATAATAAAAATAACGTAATTTTAAAATAGTTTTCCAGTATGTTAAATTTCAGCTTTAGTGCAGAAACACGTCAAACAACATCGCTTGATTGGTTTCTGCAACTGCGGGAATTTTGTCGTGCTTTCTCATTTGCAGGTTGTTTGGGATTGCAGTTTTTTTTTTCAAATCAAATTTTATTAACACGCACAGAAAGGTCATAAAGCGAAAAGAAAGAAAGTACAAAAAACTCATACTACTTTGATAAACAAAGAAAATAAATATTTTTGTTACATCACCAGAGCAAAAAGCTCGTGCCATGATACCAACAATGCAATTTCAATGTGATATTTGACAACGCGGTAGAACTTTATTTATTTACTATATAGGGAATTTCTATTGATTTCTATAAATTTGGTAATATATTTGTTTTTAAATATGCATAATTATTAGTGAGTTTAGTAGCTACATTCAATTTACTGAATATGTATGGACCTAAGAAAGTGTGTGATTTATGAAAAATTTCTTACAAGATTTAGCAGTTAAGTAATTGCCTTATGTTAAATATACCTCTTGTTAAATAATTTACTTGTTTTAGTTCGTAAAAGTTTTTGTTTTTAAAAATGAAAATAAGTAGCCGATAGAAAAAAAGCTGGCGTATAGTTAAAAATGTTATTGGTGTCTGAAAGTATTTGAAATGAGTTAAACAATTTATTTTGTAAATGAAGTAGATGTTTATTATTATTAAAGTAATCAGACGCATAGCATGTTATACCATAGTTTAAAATAGATTGAACCCATGAATAATACAGAGTTATTAAAAATCGTTGATCCACTACTTTTTTTAATTTAAAGAACTTAATATTAACATAACGCAATTTAATCACATAAAACACTATATACGATTGGAAAAGTCATTCCCATAGAGGCGTCCATCAAGCCATAGTAAAAACCATATTTTTAAAGTTTTTGTACTAATCTTAAGTTCGTTTTGGTAGCTATATATTTAAAATTTCCATGCTTGTGACCATTTATTACACCCATGTGATTGAGATTTTGGATCTATGAATCACATTATTAAAAGGGGACATCAAATCTGTACTCCAGATCATAATATTGAATTAATTAACTAATTTTGTAGGCTTTTAAAGCATAATATCTTTACTGTCCACAAAATAAGAACTCTATAATACTTTTATGGGTTAGTATTTAATAAGGAAATGTTATTTTCAATTAATATTCCCACTTTTGTTACCAAATCCTTAAACAAAATTAGAGTTAAGCTATGAAAATAGGCCTGAATACTCAGTTTATTGCAAAAACCTGTCAAATGCAGAAATTTCAATAATTTTGTATGCAAAGAAAGAAAAAAATTTAAAAAATGATTTTTATCTGTAAAATATCCAATTGAGGTCTACTTTAAGAAAAAAAATTACTAAACACACATCTTAATAAAAATGTAGTGGGTTTCTAAACAGTTTTTATCGTTTATCTCTAAACATGAAAAGGGGCGTTTGACATGTTTATGAAATATGCGATTCAATTTACGCATTCGTTTCTATATCATAATGATCTAGTTCTTATAATGATGCATGTTTTACTCAAATACCTACTTGAATTATATTTATTAGAAAACTTTCACAATACTCATTACATCCGAAAGATCAGTTCTTTAATGTTTTGTGATGACATATCAAGTTTTACTTTAAAAAAACCTTCGAACTATCCACTATTTCTTGACTTTTACTAAATAGGGAATTTAAGGAACTAAACTTCGAATTGAAGATGCTTAAACTATTCTGAATAGTCCAAAAAAAAATTTTTTTTTAGGATTTCGGGACATTTGGCAGCCCTGCGTAACGGCATATGTTGTACTTGCGTCCTGTATATAATACGATATCTACGTTCGTTTCAGATTCTTCCTACCAGTACCGCCAACACAAAATGAACGGTGGTGACCAGAACCAAATGATGGCGATGGCCAACAACTCTTCAGGTGGCATGATGCACTCCTCCTATCACCACGACAGCTCGCCCAACTCCCTGTCTCCATTGTCACCCATTATGGACGACAGGACGCGACACAGGTACTGAACTGTCGTACCTCTCTCTACCTAAATATCAAAACACTTCTATCTCTTCTATGCCGCACACACTTCTATGCCGTGCCGATGAGTCCTAACAAGGACGAAACCGGTCCATGGCTGGAGGCGACGCTTGTGAGCTGGAATTTTCTCACTTTTATCTCTGTTCCACAAACTTCTGGAATCCTTGATGCTCGGATCGTCTTAAAGCTTCTTTAAATTTTATTCATGAAAACTATGTTGTTATAAATCTTTCCTAATAGAAGCATATTTTCTTTTTTAGGTGGAATGAACAAAGAATACCTAGGTAGGTTATTATTTTATTGTATACTTGCCAGTACTTTGCTATTTTTCTCTTAAATAATTTCGATTAGAGATTTCAAGAGACTCGAACAACTAAGCCTCAAATTGATAATTTTACTGGCTCCTCCTTTATTTATGTAATTTAAAAATCCTTCACCCACATAAAATTGCCAAATAAAGGTTAATTTTCTGTAATTGAGCATAAAAACTTATTTTGATATTTTGAAACGTATCCTTTTAAAGGAAAATTGAATTTTGTACCTCGAGTAATAATTAAGTAAGTAGTAATAATTTGTAGTAAAAAAATCTTGGAAACCCACAAAAATTGACGTTTTTTTCTTTTTAAGAAAACTTACACATGTTCCATTTCACTTTAATATTTATACTAACAGAAAATATTTTTAATGATTTAGTGGTGATTATGTCCTTACTCGTTCAAATGCACTCAAATCTATTTATTGGATTTTTGAGACCACTTCCAAGACTGTTACGAACAACTAGTTGGGAACAACTGATTTAGATAGACGGAATTTAACTTCATCAATCAACTTGAAAAGGAATTTATGAAAATAAAACTTTAAATAGAACTTTTAAATCGTCGGCTTACAGGAAAAAGGCGCTAAATCACCCGTTGGAGAATCTGAAAGAGATTTGAGAAAGTGGTAGAGTACTCTCCAAAAATCTCGCCAAGCTGAAAAACGATCAGTGTTGTGTTGGTAAAATTACTCGGTGCGAACGAAAATGATCGGGTATCGTCAAATTAGGCGTAAACGAGAAGTGACTTAGATCCTTTCTCCAGTAAGTTGACGAAATAAAAGTTAAACTGTTTTTATGTAATAATATTAATATTTGAATTCTCAAACATGAATCTTTCTGGATATAGGGAGACAATTAAAAGTGAAGGAGATATGACGGTTGTTATTCTACACGCAAAAGTGGCACAGAAATCTTATGGAAACGAAAAAAGGTAAACTATATTTGTTAGATTCAAGCAGAGTTTGAAATTCAATGATCACTATTGATAGCCAAAACCTGGTTTAATGAATAAATTTTGAGTAAAATCTAGGCCTGGTTTGAGGCAAAAGCTGGGTTTCTATTAAAAATTCTATACTGATTAATTTTGAGCGATACGGTTTTACTCAGATATGTCATTAATTTATGATGAATTATATTTAGATCAAGAAATAAAACTAGAACAGCTCTTAAAAATACCTCCAATTTAACTTTTCAAGAATAGATGTTCTCCCTCCCTTTTGTATTTTTGGTACTCTTCTAGAATACCGGCGCAAATCTTGCCATCTTTTGGCGACAGCATAACATGACCTTCCGAAACAGAAACAAGGGTTACCAGCAGTTACATCATTATTGGTGACTTTATCGCTTGCGCCGGGATTCTGGAATAGTACCGTATTTTTTTTAACAATCCCTTGGTATGATCTTTCACATGACTAATATTATTATTATTTTTTTGACAAAAATATATTACTCAGAAAATAATGATTACAAATAATCTTTAAAAATAAAATTTGGATTCGATTTTGAATTTTCTTCTTCGTCTCCATAAACTATTAAATTCAAACTCTGGTATCAAGCTTCAATTCTCGTTTGGTTTCGTAGTTACCATGGATATAATTAATGTATGTGTTATACTATAGTTTAGCATGGAGTCTTCTTTATATCTGCAAACTCAATGAAAACTGTTTATCTCAGGTTCTTCTGCCCTCCCCCTTGTGTGTACCTGCTTGGCGACGGTTGGCGACGGCAGATGCTGAGAGATGGCGAGAACGAGAGAGGAGATCACATCGTGGCGTTCATCGGTATCGGAAATTCTGAACAAGACATGCAGCAGCTAGACTTCAGTGGAAAGGTAAGCATTAATAAGAAGGAAAGACCCAATACCCTCCACATCTGCAATAGGGGAATGAATACAACGGTTTTTCAAATTTAATTTATTTCGATAAATATTTTTTAAATTTCTCTTTTCGAAATCTGATCATAAGGGAACATCCATAAATTACATGAGGTGTTTTTTCTAAAATCTCCCCCCTTGGTGAGATTTAGTGAGATTTTGCTGGACCCCCCTCCCCCAAGTGAGATTTACCTACAACCTTTAAAAATAATTTTCTATCCAATTCGTTTGCATTTTGCGCTTCACAGCACTTAAGACTTTTCCATTATTAATGATGTGGGGGAAAAGGACATTATTCCGCCTAAAAATCACCACAGTATCTTATCTGTGGGTATTATTCCTTTCTTAAACTTAAAAAAAATCGTTTATTTCTAACTTAAAAAGTTGACGTGAGATTTTAATCGACCCCCCTTCCCCTTGGTGAGATTTGGTGAGATTTTTCCAAACCCCTCCCCCCCTTTTTGACCTCACGTAATTTATGGATGTCCCCTTAGTTAATTTTTTAAAAAATTAAAAACTACAATGCGCAGAAGGGTTTTGCGCATGTCATCACTTCGGTCTTTCATGTCACACTTGTACTACGAAAGCGTCTTCGGCAAACGTTAAATCTTTTCCTTCGAAAGTATTGATTGGTTGAAGATTCGTGTGAATGCAGAGGTGACGTCACGTAGGCCACACCTTCAATTCTAGCGAGAGTAATTTTTGTAAAAATCTATAATAAAAAATCTAAAAATTTGAAGAAATGCATTTTTCCCCATCAATGATTTCTAGTCGAGATCTTGAATTTAATCAATTGAAATTTCAGTAATTTTAGTTTCTCATTAAGAAGATCTGAGATAATCTCTTAAGGAAAGGTTGTTTTAAAACTCCTCGAGTGAAATAACTTTTCAGGGCTAAAAAGATATTCTAAAACAGGGGTTCTCCAAATACTATTTTAGCTCTAACGCCTTTATTTAATGCTTCAAAAATATTACAGACAGCATTTTCTACAACAAACCTATGAGCAACGTCATTTAAACATGAATAAGTATAAAATTTTTATGTTCTCTATTAGAAATATTAGAGATAGACGAGTTAGAGGTTTTTATATATGGAGTAGAGTTGATCTCTCTCTGGAAAGAATTTATATATAGTGAAAGGTAAAGGAAACTGATATATAATGAATTGAAAATTTTCCTAAACAGTAAACACTTTTGGTAAAGCAGTGAGTTACATGTAAAAATTAGTCATCATTGTAGAAAATATTTTCTTTCTCTCTAATAGTCACCAATAAAATATTCAAAAGGTTTTATTTATATTATCCTAAATATATTATCATAGTTAAGCGAATGGACTTTGTTCCCAATTTAAAAAGGCTTGATTCACTGAAGTCAATTTGTGCAAATAGTAAGAGTGAGACGGAGTTAGAATTTGATAATCCCGTATTATTGGAAAACCAAGTTTTATATGAACGTTTTGAATAATAATTTATTTAATAATCAGAAAACATTTTGTTCACATTAAGAAAAAGAAGTTTTATACGATGCAAATAAAACTTTTAATCGGATTTCGGGTTTTTTTATCCTTTTCAATATAAAAACGAAGTCAATAGTCAAAGTTTCGATATAAGAACGATGAGAAGATGTCTGAAGATGACACTGCAGATGTCTGTCGCAGAAACAGACAAAACGTCTGGTTCTGATTTTAACCATCGACCACGGCTAGATAGCTCGGATAACTTTTATTATAATAATCATTTTCAAACCATGCTTCCAATTTCACTGAACGAGATGACAAAGGTTGTTCTAGCTAAAACCGCATTAATAATTGAATCATCAGTTGGAAGAAGGGAATAAGTCCAAAAACCAAGTTAAAAATCGAAAAAAAAAAACTGTATAAGTAATGGAATTTTCATTGTATAACCTCCAAATGTTTATAGGAAATTCAGAACCCTATTTAGAAAACAGAGCAATCATCAAAACAAATACATATAAGTATATTCAAAAATATTTTACAGTCAAAATAAGTTGATGAACTTATTCCCTTCTTCCACCTTATAAAATTTTTCTGATGAAAAAATCTTAAAAGAAACCCTTAAATTCACATTTAAATTATATTTCACCTTAATTTACACCACAAAAAGGTGAAATAAAAAGAATAAGACAAATAAAATTTAAAATTATAGTGAAACTGAGTTATTAAATCAGTATCAATGGAGTGAGTGGATATGAATGGAGTCAAATCATTCCCTGCATAAAAATAGTCTGAAAAAAAATTGAAATTAAGAGAAAATTTTATTTTAAATTAGTTTACAGCACAAAGAATATAAATAGAAAGAAAAATTAACTTTTATTCCAAATTAACTTAAAAAATACAATAAATGGACATCGATTTCACAACTTCAAGGGGCGATATATCCCTATAGGAATTATTTTCCCCTCTTTTCACCCATGTGTAGAGCAAAGCTTGGTGATTGTTTTAAGCACAAAATTTCAATTTGTCATTTTTTGGACTTATTCCCTTCTTCAAAATGACGATTCAATTTGAGATGAATATTTCTGCTATATTTCTAAGCATGTTTTCCTATTCAAATTACAGCATTACTGCGCTGCGAAGACCTTGTTCATTAGCGACTCGGACAAACGGAAACACTTCATGCTGTCCGTAAAGATGTTCTACAGCAACGGGGAGGAACTCGGCACTTTTCAGAGCAAGAGGATCAAGGTTATATCCAAGCCATCGAAAAAGAAGCAATCCCTGAAAAATGCGGACTGTAAGTTTATTATGCTTGCGTGTTATCCCGTCGACTGTTCAGCGACCGGCTTTATTTTATAAAGCCCAACAAATCTAAAATTATTGTAAAATTGTATTATATTTTGGAAAGCTTGTTTAAAAAGATCAATTTTTGTAAGGTTCTCCGAAGAATTCGTTAAAAGAAAAGGTTGGAATCGAAGTATTTTTCTTTTACTTTAGAAAAAGGACACCTTTCAAAAAAGTTTAAACCTAAAATCTTCAGCACATTATAGAAATTTTATTATGGCATCATTTCATGGGGAGGTGATTATTCATCAAATTTATTACCCATAATTAATATTCAAAATAGATTTTTCAAAATGTTGAATACAGGCACGTCGGGTAAAGTTCTTACATTCAAAAAACTCTTTATACAGGGTGTCCCACGAGAAGTGGCCCAACCCCTTTAACCTTTGAACCCCTACAGGTGTTGTCATGAAAGTGGGGTCTAGGTATAGTTAAGTGACCATGCCCTATCTAATGAGACAACATTTAACGCCCTCTAGCGGAAAATTTAGGTGTTATAATTTTTATTTTAAAAACTAATTGAGGTATGTGAAAAAAGTCAGTGACTAAGTTGTAGAGCAGCATCGATTCAGTAGGAAAAAACACCTTAATGAAAAAAATATCTTGAATAAAACCCCTAAAACGCACGCTCAATTGGGTTTAATTTACGTAGATTTAACGTCTTAAAACTCTCTTCACGAAGCGAAAATGAGAATTTTTCAACTAAGAACACTGTTAGTCATTTGCTTAAGTATAAAAATGAAAATTTCTCATTTTCACCTTGTTAGGAGCATTTTAGGAGGTAAAAACTACGTAAGTTCAACCTAATTGAGCGTGCGTTTTAGGGGTTTTATTCAAGATATGTTTTTCATTAAGGTGTCTTTTCCTACTGAATCAATGCTGCTCTACAACTTAGTCATTGACTTTTTTCACATACCTTAAATAGTTTTTAAAATAAAAATTATAACTCCTAAATTTTCCTCTAGAGGGCCCTAGAAGTTGTCTCATTGGATAGGGCATGGTCATTTTACTACATCTAGACCCCACTTTCATGACTATATCTGTAGGGGTTCAAAAGTTAAAGGGGTTGGGCCACTTCTCGTGGGACACCCTGTATATCGTCTCATGCTATTTATATTCTCAAATAAATCTGACTATGAAACACGGAATTTAAAATATAATTTTAGAACTAAATCCAATTTGCTTTTACCTAAACCTAATAAATCTCTTATTAGAAATAGTTTTGTATATCTTGGTCCATTAATTTTCAATAAAATTCCAAGTGAAATCTGGGAAAATTTATTTGCCTTTAAAAAACTATTAAAAAAATACCTATTTGAAATACCAGATATCGAAAAATTTGTAAACTTAATGAACAAATAGCGATTACAAATAGTAATATGTTTCACATGTATCGTATGTTTTTCATGATGGGTTTGCATCTAATTGTTAGTTTTAAAATTACAATAAATTGTAATCGTTAATTATGGGTCATTAATGACTTATGGTTAACGATGGAAAATGGAATTTAAGATGTTTCTGAAATTAGTGATTCAGAATTCAAATTCAATGAAACTTAGTGAACATCACATTACAGAGAGCAATGTGTTATTAATTATTTCTTATATATAACCAAAACCATACATTATGAAATTTTTTGTTTTTATTAAATTTTTTATAATAATAAAGTGGTAACTTTAAGTATAGTGCTGTCCTTTAAAAAAACCCACTTTTTCATATTTCTTTCATTAAAAGCTTAAAAAATATGATAATTAAATCGAACAAAATTGTGTTGTAACGGCTCACCCTCCACTACATTTTAGTGCCTAGTATTTTTAATTCCAACTCTCCGTTACAAATTGGCAAACGATTAAGTAAGAATCCAAAAAAAACCCACGCTTGAAAATACTCAAAAAATTAAGAAAAAATATGATTGAAATGTTTATTTTGATAGAAAAGAGAATAGTTTATTACAAACCAAGTTTATTACAAATTATTTTTAAAATTAAATTATGATAAGTTTTTCTATTCAAGAATTTTGCTTTCAAGCACTACGACAATAATGTTTTTATTAATGTATTTTGATGAAAACGACCTATTTAATACAAATAATAAATACAACTTTTATAAAAAAGCTTAAAAAACGGGAACTGGCACTGATATTTTATTTTAAACCCACAACTATTTACTCTCAAAAACCCATTTTCGAGTAAAACTCGGTAAAATGCTATATTTTCATGAAAAATGGCTGTTTTGGGTATCATTGAGTTTTTATCAAAAATACTGAAAAAAAAGTCGAGAATTACTGAAACAACTATTCTGTTTGCATAATTAGTAGTTGTATATCATGAATAATATTAAATAGTTTGCATAATTTTTTATTTATTTTATCATTTATTACAAAAGGAAATGTGGGTTTTTTAGGCACCCTATGGGTTTTTTCACCCTTCATTTCAAAGACTACCGTAATGTCCCTAATAGGCGGACTGAACTGAAATTTTAGTATTTTATTCTCATAATAACGGGATAACACAAAATCAAGTGAAATGCTGTAAAGTCTTCATAACATACATTTTTACAGCATCAAAATCTACATAATTACATCATATTTTTAGCCCAAAATCGACATTTTCTAGTTATTCAAAAAACTAAGTAAATAAACGGTTCTTTGACTTGCTTTTACGTTTCTGTCACTCTTATTGGCATACAAAGACAGGGCACATGAAAATTTAAAATTATTTCAATTATTTATTTAAAATATCTCGATGGGTTTTTTTAGGGTACAATTTGGAGTGGTTTTTTTTAAAGGACAGCACTATATATCAACGCCAACAAAAAAAATATGAAATTAATAATTATAAACTATAACTATAAATTATGACTAGCTTTTCGGAGCTTTGTGATGTTTTTTCTTGCCTAGGGCGGATCATTCCACTAGTTGCCAGGGAAGGGGGTATAAATATTTTTCTTTTTCTTTAATTTTGGTTTTCCTAATTTTAGGGGTATTTTCTTTTTATGCAATCACTGTATGTATTTTTCTGTTCTGTACCTATCTTGATTATTTGTTCTTTTGTGTTGTAATAATTAAATGTTCATTTACATGATCTGTGTATCACTTGAAAGGGCACCTGCGCGTGTCCCTTACTTAAGATGGTTTGGAATATCTTGAAGTGAGAACACTCACTCACAAGTAGTCAAATATAATTTAATTGGGACAATGATAACTTCACTGCATGCTCCATTATGATTTAGCGTATAAGTTAAATATTGTAGGTTTAGTGTTAAGAGGCTTACTTTTATTGCTAATTCTACTTAATTCTGAAGTTCTTCATCCTAAATTGCTTCCTTTTCCACTAGTGTATCCTTGGTATTTTGTAAGGGAAAAATAATAATTTCAAGTCTTGCTAACGTCTGCTTTAAACCTTTTCTTATTTCCCTCTTTTTATTGATATTCCCTTATCGAATCCAGACCTTGGTAGTAAATACGGTTATGGTTTATTTCATTATCATTAAGAAACGTGTATCCTTTTTCTTTTTTCCAGTGTGCATCGCTTCAGGCACTAAAGTAGCCCTGTTTAACAGACTCAGGTCGCAGACTGTTAGCACAAGATACCTTCATGTAGAAAACGGCAATTTCCATGCCAGTTCAACACAGTGGGGAGCATTCACTATACATCTAGGTAATAACCATTTGTTTTTTATCTAACCCAATTTTTCTTACGTCATCAATATCAACATACCTTTGAAGTCACTAACTCATAAAGAATTAACTTCATCGGATTTTGATGCTTTGTTTTTCTTGATAAGGAAGTTGCATGTGTCAGATTATCAAAAACAAACAAGTGTTCCATATGGTTTTTTGTATGATAAAATGGAATATCTAGTCATTTTTCAAAAAAAAATGTACAGGTAAATAAATATTTTTATTTAAAAGTCGAGAAAAAACACGTGACTGAAAACGTTTATTGTTTAAAAAGTAACGATGAAGTCAACAATCCTACCATCAACTCCATTGCTTTCCAACAATGTTTATCGTACGATGACGTCAAATACCAAACTCTTGGCGCTTTCGCGTGCTTTGAAAAAGGGGATTTTTGTTAATTTTTTTGGCAATCAAAAAATTTCTCGATCGGCCTCAAATTTTGGGTAGTTGCTTATTTTTGCAAGAAGAATCGATTAAAAAAATAAAAAAACAATCATGCAACTTCCTCATTATCGATTTGAAGCACAGTATTTTTTAGTTCTTAAATGGGGTGAAATTTAACTCTTTCAGTGGATGAAAATGAAGCCGAGTCAGAAGAATTCACAGTCAAGGACGGGTACATTCACTACGGTGCGACGGTGAAAATCGTTTGCTCGGTGTCAGGAATGGCTCTCCCTAGACTTGTAAGTCTATTTACTCCTTTAATTAAATGATTATTTTTGCATAATAAGTACATTATAACAAATGTTTAACAAAGTAACACAAGACCTGCTCATCCACTACCCTGTGTAAAGTTATCCAGCTTATCCAACGTGTAAGATCTTGATAAAACCGTGTCTGGATGAATAGTATGTGTTAAATCTATTAACCCATTGATTTAATATTTAAATTGAAATACTGAAATTCTTTTTCATGCATTCGATCGGGATTAGTTCAAAGGAAAAAGTATGTTGTTATGTTTTTATATTTGATTCATATAATTAAAATTGCACATGATTTATGCATGAAAATTTTTCAAAAATTATCATTTTTTGATTTGTTTATTTTAATGTTTAAAGGTAGATTACTTTAAGAAAATTAAATTTGAAAAAAAACCTATTTGCTGATAGTGATTGGATCGTTCCCAAGCTACGACTTATATTTTTTGATAGTTTTTAACGAGATCCCATCGCAAACTAACTGTGCCATGTTTTAATGCCAAGTTTTTGGACTAAGAAACAACTATTAGATAAAATTCCCTTTGGGTCAAAGGTATAAAAGATTAAAAAGACGACGTTAAAAAGACACAAATACTACGAAAAAGTAAAAAACCTTTAGAGAGCATCATCCACTGATGATGCTCTCCGAAGAAGAGAGTGAAACGTATGGAAATAAATTCGAACAAACACGGCCCTCCATCCCGGAAAATGGAATAAATTATTCAAACCATTTTGTTTTTCCTCTGATGAGGGAGGCCATTTTGGCCTTTGAAACAGCTGTAAGGTTTTTTACTTTTTCGTATTTGGGACTTTTTAACGTCGTATTTTTTATCTTTTATAGGAAACAACTGTTTAATTTCAATAAAAACTAATATTGGATGCTCGAAATATATTCTTTAACGATAATTATTGAGATTTTCTAAGCTAACAAAACTTCATTATAAACAGTTTTGGAACATCTTTAAAATTTTAGTTTATTTAAGTTTTCTGCTGTACTAATTAAAATAATTCTTAAAAAAAAACTTCCGTATAATTATAACACTTTAATCAACATAACCTTATTAATTACTTATATAAAAATATACCCTAAACACATATGGTGCTCATTTAAGTAAGGCAAATTTACTCACTACTCAAAGAGTCAGATATCTCAGATGGGGTATAAATATCGAATGAAGAGACTGTAGTGGTCCCGTGACTCGCATTTTGCAGCTAGTAAAAACATATTGAAGAATTTTAAAGGATGATTTCTTTTTAGGTGATTCGTAAGGTTGATAAACAGACAGCATCCTTAGATGCCGATGATCCAGTTTCTCAGCTCCACAAATGCGCATTTTACATGAAGGACACGGAAAGGATGTATTTATGTCTGTCGCAAGAAAAAATCATTCAGTTCCAAGTAAGATATATTTATTTAAAATTATTTTAATGCAACACATTGCAGAATATCTGGATTTTAAAGATCAATGGAATTTTTAATTTGTACAACACATTACATTAAATAAAAAAGGGCATGAACAAGACCAAATATCCCTATTAAAAATTTCCCCCAAAAATGATTGTTGTAATGAGTTGTAAAATGTTCCGATTCACCGCGATTTACGGTACTTAAGGCCCATTCAGGCTTTTCATTTTTGATGTTCACTGTTGGGGGAGTCATCCATCATAGTGAAAAGTGTGGATCTTCATTTCACTTTTCTATTTAAAACTAGTGATTCGTAGATGTAAATCACTCAATAGTCCACTAAAACTATCTAAAAATAAGGCCGAACCTCAGACAAATTGCAAAAAAAAGGTTTCTCAACGGTTTTCACGTAGGAATATGACCCCAATAATAACATACTACTAGAAATCGGACAATGACGAATTAAATTTTTTTCTTTTAATTTTTCAAAAAGGGCTGAAAAATTAAAAAAAATCTAAATGATATACACTATACTATACATATTTATAGGTTATTTTTGTGTACTAAAATCAAATATTTTCAGTAATTTGGAAACAAAAGTTGAAATTTTAATTTTTAAAATTAATTTTAATAGTTAGCTAAAAGACAAATTAAAACTCCCCTAAAAACCTTACAAAACCATAAAACGGAATAGATTCAACGATTTTAATTTTGATTTTTTTGGGCAATTTAAAAAAAATTAAATTTACCAGTGTCTTATTTTTAGTATGTTATTGGGGTCATATATATTCCTCAGTGAAAACAGTTGAGAAACCTTTTATTGCGATTCTTCCGAGGTTCAACTATATTTACAGTGAACTACAAGAGAAACAGTGAAAGTAAGGATCTAAAAAATCGCTCAATTCGATTCCGGAATCGATTCCTGAGGTTCGATTCTTGGATTCGATTCCCGAGGTTCGATTCCGACCTGGAATTGATTCCTTATGGTCAGTATAGAAAAAGTAGAATCGAATTTATCTATTTGAATCACAAATCAAAGTTAATTAGGAATTATTACTAATTTAATTAATAATCAGAAAAATATTAATTAATGGACGATATTCGTGCCACACCCATTTAATCACGTGAAGGGGGAAAACAAACTCACTATCAAATCATATCTCACTACAAGCCATCTCTGTGGTAGCCAATTGAAAGCTCAGTAGGTCACATGATGGGGAAAATGTGACGTCAGACGGATATGGTCCATTATATAAATACTTTTTAATGATACAGATTAGTGATGGGCGATTCAACTCTTTTGCAAGATCAGATCTGAGTAACTCACTCACCTTAAGGAGTTAACTCTTTAATGTAACTCAGTAACTCCCAAAATCTATATACATAAATGAATGTTCATCTGAATGTAAGTCCGTTTTAGTTTTAAACTTTTCGAACCTACATTCACTTTAAACCATACCAGAAAGCTACTCGCTCCCAGAAAGTTTCCTGAAGAATAATAATTTGAAATTGAAGCATCCCAATAACTTTTTTGGTCTATTTTCGGCTAAAAAAACCCGTATTTCATTCCTAAACCATGACATCATGGCAAAACCACCAATTGTTGTAATTAAAGATAATATAATATTAATTGTTGAAGGTATAACATCGATTGTTGTAGTATGAACATAAAAATGCTCCTTTTTACATATGGACTGGCGAAGCCCGTGTCTAGCGCGTCAGCGCTAGTATTATATAACTTCTTAATCTTAACTACGTACATACATCAACTAAAAAGTATGCCGGAAAAGTCATTCAAAAAATAAAAGCTTTTATATTGAACTGTAAACGAAAACGGAAATAAACCTTTAATATTTCGCCTACTGGAAATTTTTTTAACAATTTACTAACAAAAACCTACCTACAAAACAGAAGAAAGAGGGAAAGGAAATTCCCCAGTAGGGGAAACGACCGTAGAACCAAATATTCAGACACTAACACATCAAGTTTAATATATTAATCAGCAATACTAGGTATATTTCAAAAGAAAAAATACTCACTTCAAAAATAACCACCTATCTTACAATTCGAATTCAGGCATCCAATCCAATTTAATCCGCGAACATTCTACTGCAAACTTTAACTATTCTAAATTTACTGGAAAGTAATGGTCACCAGAATGAAAAACCAGTACAATTTTTCTAATAAGTAATTTAGTTTTAATCACTCATTCATCTAAAAAATGGCGAGTTTGAGACAAAAAACACGCTAAGAGCAGAAGGTTTTGGCAAGACGCCAACGTTCTCGGAAATGGACTACAAACCCTTCCTTCCTTCCCGCCCTTTGAAGACACCATCATAGCTGGTAGAGGTAGACAAGCATAGCTCGTGTTTCAATTCTCAAAAATCAGTTGAAAATTTAATTTTTAAATCCAAATCAATCGCCTCATTAATCAAATAAAACACTGCTAAACCATTAAAATATTAATTTATACAGCAATCCTTTCGTTTAAGATCAAATATTTTTTATTAACAACTAGTATTTTAATTAACAATAGCTGTCAGAAGTAGTAAATGTATGCCTTTCAATAATGGCAGCTCGTTTAACGAAATTCATCTTTTCGCAATCTTTTTTAATCGTCGAAATTTTTAATGGAATATCTAAATATTAAAGGATTATTAGAACTTGATAATCGTGAGAATATAAACCATAATTATTTTTTTAATTGTGTGCAGCAAATTTTGTCAACCTAAACATTGTGATTAAGACAATGTATAATCACGCTCACAGTGCCGTGTAGAAGAGGTGTATAATAAACAATCATGGCCTCCAAAAATCGATCTTAAGAAACCGCTGGAAGTGAGGAATTAACTCTTATGAACTATCTGATCCCTGGGAGTGGGATTGTCGGAGTGGGAAGACCGATCTGAGGCCATCTGCTCCCAATCCCAGCTCTCCTGGGATCAAAGGAGTTGAGAGCACACACAGGGCCGCCGAGAGCCAAGCCGGGCCCGGGGACAAAGTTGAGAAGCGGGCCCCCCAGTCCAAGCCCCTTACCTAGATCCAGTTTAAATTGTTACTACCCTTAGTTTTATGATCCTAAAGAACACTCAGGATGGATGGCTCAATTAGTTAACAAATGACCCATCTAGCACGCAATGGCGGATCCAGGATTTGGGTTTGGGGGGGGCTAAGAATTTTCATAATCCAATTGAGTTTTCTTGTTTATGATAATACGTAAAGGGTAGTGAGTTATCCTACTAAAAGGGGGGTCTGGGGGTTCTCCCCCAGAAAATTTTTGGAAATTTAAGTCAAAAACCCCACTTTTTCAACTCGTTTTGGTACACCTCATTCGAATTTCGGATATAGATTTTTTGCGTTTTGACAAACTTAGTAAAATATTAAACGTTTGGGGGGGCTTCAGCCCGAAAGCCCCCCCCCCCGTAGATCCGCCACTGCTAGAACGGGGTTCAAGGGGGAACCCTCAAACACATAGATTGTTGGTGTTTTTTACCCAATTTGTCATGCTTTTTTACCCTGTAAAACTGAGCGTAGTAAAGCTCTTGGCGTATTTTAAAGCAATTCGGCAAATTAAGCTTAATAGATTTGTGAATAAGAAATATTTAAATTGTAGCATTCCTAAACCCTTAATTTTTTAAGTCTCTGTGGGTGTGGAGTATGAAATTTCGTATAAAAAACTCCCAGGCTAGTCAACAAACCGTATGTTTTTATCTCCTTTATTTTTTATTAATTTTGTAAGAGAGTATTATTTAATTTTGGGACAGCCTGTTAAATGACACAGACAATATACATTACTTTTTAACAAAATTTAAAAATCCTTTATTCTTAAATTTTATTTTTATTTAATATTGTTATACATTTTCTTGTTTTAATGATTTAAATTTTTTCATCATCGAAAATTTTCATTTTTTTAAAAAGAAAATTAAGCAAATAGCAATGCCCTTAAAACCCCCCCATCACCAACATTATACAAAACATGAGACAAAAACAACTAGTGTAATGCAAAATCCGTATACTCCTTCAACCGATTCTTATATTTTATTTTCATTTAATAATGGAATATATTTTCTTGTTCTCTAAGTAAATTTTTTTATGGTTTACAAAACTTTTCATTATCGAAAACTTCAATTTTTTTAAAGAAAATTAAACAAACAGCAACCCTCCAGCATATGTAAAACAAGAGGCAGAAACAATTAGAAAAATAAAAAGATGTATAATACTTTCAAATATATTTGGTTGCTGAAATTTCTATTGTATAAAAAATGAATAGGGAATACTCACCTAGACCTACGGTACGGTCATCTTAGAAGACTAACGTTACCAACTTTTTCAAGTAGTACGGTAACTTTCAAACAATCGGGAAAAAAACTTAATTGCTTTTAAAAAAATTGACGATTTTTATAAACAGAATACACGTTTAACTAACGCTTTCTACAACTACATCCACCTGGTCTGCATGGGTAAATGGCTTGAAACTAAAATTGTTTCCGCTGTGCTCTGTGGTATTTTCCATTTGGTCAAGGGGAGGAAAAGGGGCCTCATTTCCTGTTTGTTCTGGCTAACGAAAGACCTTTCCGCAAATAGGGTTGGGGGGTGTCCGGTTCGGGCCCTTATCTTGTGACAATTCTTGGAATGTGTTGCAGCGTGTGTGTGGTAGTGATGGTAATTATCTTAGTTATAGTCTAAGCGGTACACGACGAAAAAGGGCGAAACACTGCACTTTTTGATGATGGTAAGCCACTTGGTACACTGATTCCATGGACCATAAGAATGAGTTTTCGATCAGGAGTCCGCCGAAATTTCCCTTAGAATTTAAAATATTTAACTTTTTGTGAAATTTTTAAATTCGCGTTTTACACCTTAAATATCAAACTTTTCAACATGTAAGGTGACTTTTCTATACAATTTGAGGTCGTAGATTACAAATATGAAGTCGAAAATTTCAAAAAGATGCTACTTGATATGTTTTTTTGAAAAAAGCTAAATTTTAAAATTTAAAATCTTCAAAAACACAATGTTAAACATAAGTTGGTATCATGAAATTTTTACCAGTTATTAAGCTATTAGTAACTTAAAAAAATCCAAAATTTCAAAGCTTTACCTTTATTATTCACCGAGATATGAGACTTTAAATTTGGAAAATTTTCAAAATGGCGGCCATGCTTGATGCGACTACTCATCGAAAACTTCCCATAACTCGGTAAATTATTGTTCAAAATGAACAGTTAAAACCTTTTTTGAAAGAAAAGCAATACCACTACACTATTAAGACATTAAAAGAACATTTAAACCACTTTAAGCTGGTTTTAAATAAACTCTAAGACAAATTAATACTTTACTATGACAAGCATGTTAAAAGCTTTAAAAAATGCTTTCTTGGTGAAAATTTGTTCTAAATTTTTTATTAAATGTTCACCCTGATATAAATAGGCGACATTAAACAATTTAAAGAAAAATTTTGCCTTACAAGGGCTTGGGCGCAAACGCAAAAATACCTAATAAACGCGCGCTTCAAATAAACTTTTTCTGACAAAGAATCACAAAATCGTGCTTTTTATTATGATTTTCTAACATTATTTTAACCAAATCATGCTTTCTATGATGATTTTCTAACAACATTTTTACCACTTCAAGTTTGAAAAACAAGCATCCCTTATCTTTTGTATCAGAAAAAAATGCTTAAAATACAATTTTTCCGGTTGGAAATTACCTTTAAAATGAGTATTTTCTAGAAAAACCTTTACTTACTGCGTTAAAACATGAAATATCAATGAGATTCATAATGTATTAAAATATGTTATACATTTAAACTTACCGAACACTTTTTAACAATTAGTAATCGTTGTGTATTTGCTGTTTTTATGAATTATTTTTAAAAATTAGAAAGCATAGAAGTTATGCGGAAATAGATTATGCAAGGTGTTCCTGCAAATCTTCAGGAATACCATGTACACTAATGTGCCTGAATTGTAGAGGTGAATGCCAAAATTAGAGAAAGACCTATAACTTAACCGTTTACGTTAAATTCAAAAATTAAATCAATACTTTTGAATTTGTGCCAAAAGAATAAATAAAATAATTTGAAATCCTTAAAAGGCTATTTAATACCTTTAACTCTTTATATAATTAATGAAATTCTTATCTTAGTGTTGTAATTACCTACTGTAAGGAGTATAGGCAAAGTACATGCTTTATATTTTTAAATCTAGCTAATATAGAAAATATACCAATTCTCAAGAGAGGCATACGTTTCTTAAAAGAAAAATCTTGATCTATCATGGTACACATTTAATATGTTTTTACAGGAAAAATGTATTGTCTCTACGACTCTCATTTAAGAAAAAAGCCTTACTTATTAACTTATCAAATCCAAATATTTGTACGATGGTTATTAATGAAAGATTTGGATGCATTTGACTTTCCCGATATTCTTAATTTCTAATAAATGTAAAGATATTGAAACTAATAGTAAAGTTGTAGGTAAGTAAACAAGCACTTGAAAATACTAGAAGTTTCTACTAAGTTGAAAATACTATTATTCATTATAAGGCTGGTATAATTTAAGTAAAGCCCTGGATACTCTACCTAATATAGAGTATCCAGGGCTTTAAATTTAAGTAGTCTTGTAGAAAACTAGCAGGACGCATACAGTCTCAATTAATTTTGTATACCGATTAAAAAATAATTGCTTAAAGTTTAAATGGTGCTATGCATTACCATATAGGAAATGATTAGATGTATTACCCTTACTCGATTTTCAAATACACAACGATTACTAATTGTAAAAAGTGTTCGGTAAGTTTAAATGTATATAACATATTTTAATACATTATGAATCTCATTCATATTTCATGTTTTAACTCAGTGAGTAAAGGTTTGTCTAGAAAATACTCATTTGAAAGGTAATTTCTAACCTGAAAAATTGTATTTTAAGCATTTTTTTCTTATACAAAAGGTAAGGGATGCTTGTTTTTAAACTTGAAGTGGCTAAAATGTTGTTAGAAAAACATAATAGAAAGCACGATTTTGTGATTCTTTGACAGAAAAAGTTTATTTGAAGCGCGCGTTTATTAGGTATTTTCGCGTTTGCGCCCAGGCGCTTGTAAGGCAGAATTTTCCTTTAAATGGTTTAATGTCGCATATTTATAACAGGGTGAACATTTAATAAAATATTTAGAACAATTTTTCACCAAGAAAGCATGTTTTTAAAGCTTTTAACATGCTTGTCATAGTAAAGTATTAATCTGTCTTAGAGTTTATTTAAAACCAACTTAAAGTGGTTTAATTGTTCTTTTAATGTCTTAATAGTGTAGTGGTATTGCTTTTCTTTCAAAAAAGGTTTCAACTGTTCATTTTGAACAATAATTTACCGAGTTATGGGAAGTTTTCGATGAGTAGTCGCATCAAGCATGGCCGCCATTTTGAAAATTTTCCAAATTTAAAGTCTCATATCTCGGTGAATAATAAAGGTAAAGCTTTGAAATTTTGGATTTTTTAAAGTTACAAATAGCTAAATAACTGGTAAAAATTTCATGATACCAACTTATGTTTAACATTGTGTTTTTGAAGATTTTAAATTTTAAAATTTAGTTTTTTTCAAAAATCATATCAAGTAGCATCTTTTTGAAATTTTCGACTTCATATTTGTAATCTACGACCTCAAATTGTATAGAAAAGTCACCTTACATGTCGAAAAGTTTGATAGTTAAGGTGTAAAACGCGAATTTAAAAATTTCACAAAAAGTTAAATATTTTAAATTCTAAGGGAAATTTCGGCGGACTCCTGATCGAAAATTCATTCTTATGGTCCATGGAATCAGTGTACCAAGTGGCTTACCATCATCAAAAAGTGCAGTGTTTCAACTTGTACCGCTTAGACTATTAGGAAACGCTGGAGATTGCATGCCAGGGAGGAGGGGGCCCGGGGCCCGTTCTCAGGAAGAAGGGGTAGTTGGGAGAAAAATCTATGAATGGGTATTCTTGTTTCAAAACGTTTAGTAGTGTATCCCAAGATGGAGATTCTTTACGGGCCCCTATAGGTCTGGGAAAATCCCCGGGCCCGGGGAAAAGTGCCCCTTTTGCCCCCCCCTATCGGCGGCCCTGAGCACACAGCAAATAACTCCCAAAGAGTGGAGACTAGGAGCAAGCAGCTCTTTTAACTCTGTCAACTCCTTTCAACTCCTAAAAGGAAGACGTAATTCCTTCGGTTCTTCTGATCAAAGTGGGTTGTTATGGCAACGGATTACGTAGGCGCACCGCTCGCTCGCTCATCTCATAGATGATAATCACCGGCAGCCGGCGGCGTGCTGCCATCTAGTGTTTCTTGGAGGTAATATCACAAGGATTTCAAGGTAATACCACAAATTAAATCTTAAAAAGGTAAATTTTAAAAAGTACAACTGAGCTGCCACTCTTTTTTCCCCACTCCTTGATCCTTCACTCAGTTTAAGGAGTTAGTTCACTGAGTTAACTCCTCAAATAATCGCCCATCACTAATACAGATAGTGAACAATATTGTTAATTATCTGAAAATTAAGTAAGATTCCTAAGATTTGATTCCTGCTGCAAAATACTAATTAATTTGTGAACACAATTGTTAATAATTATCAGTATAAATTAGAAAAATAAGTACGATTCCTAAGATTCGATTCCTTCCAGAGTTTGATTCCTTGGTGTCGATTCCAATGTAATCGATTCGATTCCGGAATCGATTCCTTCAGAAATATTTAGAACCCTAATTCTACGTTCACACATGAAAAGTTAATCTAGTTTAACTTAAGAGAGAAGTTAAGATAGCTTAACCACACTACAACTATCTCAAACCATATGGTGCTACGAGTAAAAATGACGGCCGTCCAAGAGCTCGTCTCTAAGCCTAAAACACTCCACGCCAAACTTTTTTACTTTGCCCTTATACTTGCAGAATACCTATTTTTCTTCTTGTGTTGTCCAGTTTGTTTATCGAAATACATTTAATTTATATTTAATTATATTTAATTTAATAACGATTGTGCCAGTGTAATATCAAATAAAAAAGGATGGTAGCTTGTAGTAGTTTTTTTTCTTCTTAGTAGATGGCAGGCATATATAGGTAACTTTAACTAGTTTAAAGACTTTCGCTAAACTAGATTAAATATAAGACTGTTCGTTCAGACATGTTCGACTTAAGATAGATTAGTACTTAAACTAGATTAACTTATGTGTGAACGTAGTATTAGTTAAAGTGAAACAGAGTGCGAATGAGCCATTAAGAGTTGTTAATTTTTTCGCAGGCGACGCCCTGTCCAAAAGAGCCCAACAAGGAGATGATAAACGATGGAGCCTCTTGGACGATCATCAGCACCGACCGAGCGGAGTACAGCTTCTACGAAGGCGGAGGTCCCGTCAGACCCACCCTTGATACCTCCCTTCCCCCCATGAGCCACGCCCCTCACAACGTAAGTTCAACCCTCTTAACTCGGACAATTGCAATCTTTTTTTTATTTCACACATTTGTCCAAAACTTATAATTTTTAGTCTGATAATCGAAATAGTAGTAGATTGTAAACTTTGAGTAACATGTTATACCTACTACTCTGTTCAATTAGAATTGGCAACTGAAAATAATTGCTTTCCCCCACGGTTTGTAGAATATTAGGTCATCCCGAAAGTTTTGTCGCTCTTGGGAGCATCTGTATATAAGATATTTTTGACACTTTTCCATTATGTGATATTAATACAAACTGTAACTTTATCTACCGTAAACTTGGCATCTTGGCTTGATTTTGGGGACTACTAGACAACTAGGCTTTCCTTAAATCTATGATATCATGTTACTTCATTTCTTTTCTGCTTCTCAAGTTTAGATTTTTAAATTAAAATTAACTGGCTACTTCCATAAAACAATTAAAGTTTTAAGTATTTTTATCAAGTGTGGAAAATTTAACTTAGATTTAAATTTTTTCTGAGGCATCCGGAGAGTTTGATCACCATCATCCATATTAAATTGCTGGATTGCTACCCCTTCTACCGCCGCTCTTCAAAAGTAGTATAAAATGAGTTTCAATTTATGAAATAAATAAGATCTTCCATACAATCTTAATATGACTTAAAATTAAAGTTAAATTCCTTTGATTGTATAAACCACCTGACACCGTTTTGCCATTCCAATACTAATTGTTTTTCCTTGTAATTTTGAATTTCTTGTGTTTTTTCCTTTATGTCATCTTTTGTTTATTTGTATGTTATGTGTTATTTGTAAGTTTTTTTCTGTAGATTTTATATTTATTTATATTCACCTTTATGGATCAGCGATCCCAGGTGATATGACTTTTTCTTTATATCTTTGTATTTTTTTGTATGTGTATAATAAATTTGATTTGATTTGAATTTTAATTTTGAAAGTTTTCAATGAATGGCAACTTGAAGTAAACAAAATCTTATTAATCGTAGAAACTAGGAAAGCTGGAAAAGTGAGCCAACAAAAAAAGAGCTAAAATTCGCCAAATTGGCTTTAGATAGAAGTAGAAGTACTTAACTGGTTTACCGTAATAGAAAAGTACCAAAAAATACATTGTATACAGATGCCTCCAAGAGTGACAAAACTTTCGGGATGACCTAATATAAGGTTGTTCCTTCTCATTGTTTTGAAAAATCCTGTGACGTGTCGTTTCCGCTCCCAGTGACGTCATTTTCGACCCCTTCTTACTTTTTGAACAACCAATCACTTTCACTTTGAGGTAGAGTTAGGGAAAGATACAGGGCGGGGTATTTTATGATTCAGAGGACGGATATTTGATTGCTTGCTTGGTTTTAAATCGGCATAAGACCTCTTTTCAAAACCTTTTTTGAACCAAGAACTAAATAATAAGTAATAACCTCCTTCTCTGCGGCCATTATCAGGTTTTTTTTGGTAATCGAACTAAGCTTTAATAAAACGAATTTTCTTAAGCATTGATTATTTTTTGATAACTTCTAAGAACCCCCACCGAATTTAGACCCGTAGTAAATACAAGAGGAATCCATAGAAGGATAAAATATTATTTTTAATATTGTTGTTATTATTTTGTTTAATTGCTTTTCCGATTGCCATGTTTCAAATATTTGCTTAAATATTTTTGCTTAAGAGCTCTTAACCTTTGTAAATATTATTGGCTACCGAAAAGGCAGAGAAGAAGATGTCTAGCCCATCTACATTTCCCTTTTTACTTAATTTTTCCACCATAAAACCTAATTGGCTTGTAGAAGCTTAGGCACGTCATTGAGACAACCTCTTCCACTGCCAGTGACGTCACCGGTAAAAGTGTCTAATGGGCACCTCTGCTTTCCCCTTCGCCAAAAGCGTAACCATAGCTACGCTCTTCACGTAGCCTCAGAAACTGATTCGTTGATTGTATTTGTTTGTTTGTTTGGAGACATACATTTTCAGGTCTGTGTGCTTGATCTCAAGGATCCGCTTATAAACCTTCGTCAAGTAAGACCAGTGGCGGTCGTCCATAGGAGCACAAGAGCACGTGAACACCCACTGAAAAAGTAGAACAAAAATCGAATGTAAAGATAAATAAATATCAAAGGAAATATATTTTCAATTTCTTTTTTTTTTTTGGCTCAAAATTTTGTTTCTCCCCCCCCTTTTCTACTCAACAAGAAAAATTTACTACCGGAAACGAGAAAGAAATCGAAAAAAGACTGAACTTTTATTTTTCTTTCCCTTTACGCACGTGTTAGCGAAAAAAATATGAGAATCCGAAGAAACCCCGACTGCTTGCCGGAGAACATTTGAGCTTACGGCAACGCGCAGGAGATCTCCGCTAGCACAGATTTAGTGTGCCGAGGCTTTCACTTTTGAGGTACAGCTTTCTTTTTTGACGCCTGATAGAAGTGATTTCATGGGCTGATTGGAAAGTACGAGTAAGAGCACTCTTTAAATACAATTTAAATCTTTTCATCAAAATATTTTAATACTTTTGTTATTAATTAGAATGTTTTTTAAATGATGGCTTTAAGTAAAATTTCCGTGTTTGAATTAAAGCATCTGTATATTTCTCAATTGCCGTTGGAAAAAAAGTTGAAATAACGAACTTGAGACTAACACCTCATCTGACCATTGTCCAAGTTACAGAAGGAAAAGATAGGGACTTAAAAGAGAATTTAAAAATGACATTTATGACATAAACGGATTAAATTAATGGAAATTTTAATTTTTATATAATTGGTGTGAACACCCTATTAATTAACTCACGAGCCGCCACTGAGTAAGACAGACACAAATAGAAAGTTTACTGACACAGAGAGAGAGAAAATACACCCAGGGCTAGGCCGGAATCGAACCGACGACGGTACAGCGCGCAGACTGCTAGCGTGGTGGGCAGCGAGTTAACCAACCAGGCTAATCCATCCCCTGATTGTATTTTTTACTACAGTTGGAGTCTGGCTAGAAAATGTAAAGCTCATCTTTAGTAGATGTTTATATTTTACCGGTTTTCGGAAGTCAGGTGGGAAAAAAGTAGCGACCCTTCTTCGTCGCTTTAAAGGTGATAGTTGCCATGGTTACTGATCTTCCTCCACAATTTTCGACATTTCGTAATGATTAAGTATAGAAAAGTTGTAAAGGAACTGAAGACCGTTTTTTAATTCGGTCATTTTTCTAGATTTTTGCGAATTTTTGAAATATTCAGACTTTTTGTACATTTGACTCATTTTTTTTCTAGGGTTATCATTGAGACACCGAACTCCAGTGACTGAAACCTGCCTTGAATTGCAATAATGATAAACCAAAGACGGAAGGGAAAAAGTATAAACTGAGTTTGCACTAATAGTGATATGTCCTATTCGTTGGTTGAAAGCAATGATTTTTCCTATGTTATCGGTGATGACTTCCTGAAGTTGTTTGACCATTTTTATAAAGTTTTATATATTATATTTTGTAAATAAAGTTTTTTTAATAACTGTGGTATCGTTTTTTTGTTTTGGAAATTTATTAAGTTTTTAGGGATACTTTCACCCGGAGAAGAAGACGACAACTGCCGTAGGTAAGAGAGCGTTGATTGGCTTGTCGATAAGATGTATTACCTAATTCGGGATACCCGGTCGCTCTGCAAACGTTCTGATAGGTCCCTGCAATGATGTTTTCCTACGACATGTGACCCCTGACGTCACATGAAAGTATCCCACCATGTAGGGCTGAAAGGGTTAAGAGGGCTTAGCCCTTAGGTTTTTTAACCCTTTATGCCCAAAATTAATTTCCTCGTCCTCATCCAAAATATGTCAAGCTTACGTAACTGCAACTATAAGTAAACTAAATTTGGCCTTACATGACGAAAATTGGACGAATTTGGAACATTGGGAAGTGGGACTTACAAGTCCCGTCGGGACATAAAGGGTTAAAATTATTCAGCAATATTAAAAATGCAAAAAATACAGTTTAAAATATAATGTCTCTTATTTCAAACATACTAAAGCTTCATAAATAAAGTAAATCTACAACATGAAAATTAAAAGAACATGAATGTCTGGAATCTATGGTAAGGGCCTGAATTGGACCGAATCCGCTCTGATTGGTCGAAATCACTGATGTCCCTTGTAGCACAACACATCCTACCAAATATGTCAAGTTTACGCAACAGCAACGAGATATAAACGAAATTTGGCCATGCATCACAAAAATTGGATGAATCTTGAACATTTATACTACTTGGGGTTTGTTATCTATTATTTATCTGTTTGTTATCTCGTTATTTCTAATTAGCCAATCAGAGCAGTAATGGTTCTTTCGGACACTTTCTAGTAGAATCTTGTAAAATAGAAATCGAACATGTAAAGAAATATTTATCTATTCATATTTAGGTATCTAATATGTTATATATCTAAGAATAATTATCAATGTTTCAGGCAACAAATAAAAGTGATGAAGAGCTTAACTGCATTCGTACTCATTGCCATAGATTCGCGTTTATATTTAAAACGAGGAACTCAAAATTTCATAGCTTTATTATACGACTGTTAAATTCCAGATGGGTAAGTTAGGCATCTGTATGTTGTATCGGCATCTGTTTACAAAATAAATCCTTTGAGGATAAACTTAATTTAAATTTCAGTGTTGTAATTAGATTGGGATATTTATATAATTGAATAATCTTGTATTTGAGTAGTTGAGTTTGAGTTGATTGTTGGACTGGAATGAATTCTGATTTTGGTTTGAAAGACTGTAAATTTAATTTTGTATATTTCTTAAGTGTTATGAGATTTTCTAAATCGATAACATTCATTCTTTGTTATTCTTATTTTACTGTTTTTATAAGTCTATTTTTATTCTTACATTGAATAGTTAACTTTTTGGTATAAGTTTATTATCTAAATGAAAAAACGGTACTTGCGTATAATACCGTCGACCATTCAGCAGCCTTTAAATTCAGCGGTACAGCTATATAACAGTCACTGGGATTTTAAACGTTTTCGGATTCGGTGGCACGGTCGACGGCATATACGTAAGAACCGAAAAAACTAAGGGATTGAATTTTATTTTAGTTAGTGTTTTCGTACAAAAAATAAACCTTGAAACTCTTATTCCAATTACAAGAAGTACCGTATATTACCGCGTATAAGCAGAGACTTTTTGGAAAAATTTCAGATTCAAAATTGGGGGTGTCGGCTTATACATATACACAGGTCTAAAGCGTGTAAGAATATTAACCAAATTGAGTTTCACACAAGTCTCTCACGATCATATAAAAAAACATCAGCTACCAATACATAAAATGGAAACAAATTTTATTAAAAATATTTTATCAAGGTCAGTCTGAATCGGATTTCTCGAAAAGTTCACGGATTAAGATATCAGAATGCCGCTCTTAATAATCATCTGCAGTTGGTGCTTATCCCAGCGGCTGCTGTCCATTGGAACACGTGACACCCCCCCCAAAAAATGAAATAGATTGGGTAAAATCCTAGGAGAGCCCACACCCTTGGCGAAAAACGAAATAAAGTGCCAAACCAGAACAAGATGGCGCCAAGCGAAAAATAGTGTATTAAAGTAGGGTTACCAAGATGGCGGAATTATCACCAACTTTGGCAAGGGTGTGGGCTCTGCTAGGTTCCAAACATAGTCAATACGTCAATAATAAAATAATTGAAAAAATAATATATTCCAACTTGTACCCCTTTTATTCAGGATGAGCTTCCAATCCCTCCTGTTCAGAATGTGATATTTTTCCTTAATTGTATTTTCAAATTTCTATTTTAATCCCCCCCCTTTTGAACTACCCACGAGCTACCATTGGCTAATGCAGCATTTTTTGAATGATCGGACCATAACGTCAGACGAAATGTCTTCCCATGCTTCTTTGACCCACTGAACAACAGTGACCAGATCAAGTTTCTTAAGATTTCCGGCTCCGTTTTCATCCACTCTATCCATTTAGATCTCGTGCTATCCTCTAATAGCTAGTTTAAGGAAACATAAATCGGGTAAAGTCAATGCAAGCTTGATTGCTACAGCCGTTTTCTTGGATCTGATTTCGGAAATTCATGGTATTCAGCTTTAGAAATTAGTCCTCCAGTCGCCATGAGTTTAACCATACCTCCCACAGCAACCTAAGTGTTGTCAGCATAGAAATCTATTAGTTAGGATCTAAAATATCTTTCGGTTCGATTCCGGAATCGATTCTTGGATTCGATTCCAGCCAATATCGAAAAAGTAGAATCGAACTTCCCTCACTTATCAAAGATAATTATTAACTATTACTAATTTGATTAATAACCATCAAAATATTAATTAGTGAACACATTTGTTAATAATTATCTTTATTAATCAGAAAACAAAGTAGTACGATTCTTAAGATTAGATTCCTGTTGTATAATACTAATTAATAGGGCTAGGATTTATTCATATTTGTTCAGGAATCTGATATTAAAGTGTGCTCTTGAATTCTATACGTTTTAAAATATTTTGAAATAAGACCATGTGTTTATTTTACATATTTCGGTTTATTTACATATTTTTACATGTTTAACCTATAACTACATATTTTTATTACATATTTATCCATTTTCAAGTTTTTCAAAAGTAATCACACATTTGATCGATTTTCAAATTAACCCATAAAATTAAATACGCATTCAAATTGTAATTAAAATTAGTGCACCCAATGCTGAATTTAACTTTAAAAGGTTGTGAAGTCAGGATTTTTAGAGGAAGCGTGTCAGGCGCGTCGAGAAGGTTTAGACACATGGTTTTCTTTTTTTTTCTTGTGACAAGACAGCAATAAAAAACATGAGCTGCCGGCAAATAGTGAAAACCACCTTTCCCTACCATGTGCTTGCGTAATATTTAAAGAGCCCCTTTAAAAAAATTACTTAACATTTTCTTTTTATTATTACATTTTTGGCATTTTTTAATACATATTTTGCTAAAATAAACACATATTATATGTACATAATTTGGATTTTTAAATGCATAAAAATCACAGCCCTACTAATTAATTATCAAAATAGTACCAATTACTAATTAGTGAACAAAATTGTTTATAATTATCTGTATTTAATTGGAAAATTAAGTAAGATTCCTATGATTCTATTCCTGTTGGAATCGATTCCTTCAAGGGTTCCTTCAAGGGTTCGATTCATTGGTATCGATTCCTTCAGAAAAATTTAGAACCCTACTATTAGTACCACTAGATCTGACAATAATCTATAATACTAAGGCTCGACCGATAGCACTTTATTGGCCGATGGGCCGATGCCGATTGTTCAAAATTTTCCATCGACAAGCCGATGGCCGATGGGTCTTTACGAGGCCGATTGCCGATGCTAAAGGCCGGTGGTAAAAATTGCATTAAACTAATTTAGTCCAGTAAATCTGTAAACATTTCAACATTTAGTTTTTAATGGTTTTCACTTGAGAATGATGTTTATAGACTATTTTTCACTGCTGCTGAATACGAATATTCCATATAAATTTTTTAAGATTGAAATGTCAATTAAAATTTATTTCAAAAATTTGATAACCATTGGCCAAACATCGGCATTTAGATGTTTTTTAGGCCGATGAGCCTATTTTTTTTAAATTTTAGCATCGGCTGCCGATGTCAATGCCGATGGCTATTTTTTCAAACAATCGGCGCCGATGCATCGGTCGAGCCCTATACAATACTAATTTTTTTTTTATCTAATAATAATAAATACAATCTATGGTTGTCGGTCATCATTTGAGCTGTGGGTAAACATAGCAGCTGGAGGACTCTTTCTAAAGCTGTACCGCGATGGTGGTAAATTTTCACTCGGCTTTATACGCTGGTTTTGAATTTTAGGTCAATTTTTCGAATAAAAAACGTACCCTCGGCTTATACGAGATAATATACAATAATAGAGTAACGAAGCATCACATCTATACTCGACAGCAACGTTTCCTGAACCCAGTACGTCACTACGAGGAAGGAGAAAGTAGGTAAACACAAAGCCTGTTGGGTTGATAGGGGGAGTTTCGGTACGCAAATCGTGATAAAAAGACTATATACATGGGTTTAACGAAATACAGTCGAGTCCGCTTAATATGATCGCAATTGTCCGAGACTAAACTGATAACATTATCCGATCGATAACAATAAGCGGTCTTGTATCAAAAACAGCAAACAGTGTAATTAGATTGTTTGCTTTAAAATCAAAATAATGAAATCGTAATAAATGTATTCAAAACTCTATTTTTAGACTAGGTAAAATTTTAAGGGGTAAATATAAAAGTAGTTCAATTAATAATATTAAAATAATCGCTTACTTTGTATTTTTATAGAAAGCTCTTTTTTTCGCTCCTTTATATCCTTCCATTCCAGTAAACAAGAGAAAATCAAAATCTCTTATCAGAAACATCTGCAAAGCGTGGATCTAGGTGTTACTTTAACCAATCCCAAGTATTGATTCGGACCCCCCATAACCGTTTTCTTTCAAAATAATATGCGGAATGTTTTATTTTTCTTACTCATGCTGAGTTTCAGAAAAAGAAGCGCCAGATGTTCCCATGGGGCAGATATTTACTTGTACAAATTGACCTTCAAAATTAAACTCGAACTCAAAAGCGGTCGTTTTAAAGGAGATACGGACTAATTTTGATAAAAATTAAGCGGAGTTATGATTCATAGTTGATCACATTAAACGATGTATTTTACATTAAATTAAATAGGAGTGATCGGGACCTGTTGATTTCGATAACATTATCCGATTGATAACATTAACCGTGATCACATTAAGCGGATTCGACTGTAATCGTAATTTAAAATTGACGTTCTTCGTTTAACTCGAAATTCAGACTCCGCGATGGGAACTACTTTGTTTGTTAGTGACGTCGTAGGGTCAACTAACGTTGCTGTTTAGTATAGTCTATTTTTCGTTTCTAGACTCGTCTTCCGGTAAACGCGGCACTAAGCGCTCATCAGTGCCATCCTCTTCCGATGAAGAAAAGGATCCGCCGGTGGATGGTGTAGTTGACGAGGCCAGTTGGACTCAGCGTCCCGTGGACGACCCCTATGCCACTTCGGATTCGTCCCCGGAGCCAGCGCCGGCCGAGGAAGGGTACGTCAATAACCTCGACGAAGGTCAGTTCAACGAACTTCTGTCGGAAATCTACGAGAATGTGGGTAAGAATAGTTCATTAACATTTTTAAAAACACTTATTGTGTCAAATCGACAGGTCCCTCTATTAAATTATGTAAACCGTCAGGCTTTCACGGCCGGAATGCATAAAATCAGAATCATCCGGGATATAAGGCCGTGTTCTATTTTTATTAACATCATACGTTTCGTCCCTCTCTGTGGAGGAAATCATCAGTGAAAAAAATTAAAATATTTTAAATTTAATGTTTTCACTGATGTCCTCCACAGAGAGGGACGAAACGTATGATAATAAAAATAGAATACACGGCCTTATATCCCGGATAATTTCGATTTTATTCTATTGAATTGATGGTTTTATATCGGGGATTTTCATAAAAGTGCAAAAGTAGATTCAGAACACTTTTTCAGAATACTAAAATTCACAAATTTTACTGGGGGGAACTGAATCCCCTTTTTTACCTCTGGTGAAGGGGTAGTTTTGGTCCTTTTCTCTGGTGAAAAATTAAAACTTTAATGTTTCAGGCGGAGGTTGCACACTGAAATTCCCCTCTGAGCGTATGGGGATTAGATCAACCTTTATTACCAGGAAGGATAAACTAAAGTAACCACTTTTCAATGCACCCCCAACTTTTTGAGAAAAATCCATTTTTAGGGGAAAAATGATGTTTTCAAAGCCATCGGGGACTGCTTGCAGCCCCAAGTTTTCCAGTGTGCACCTCAGGGTTCACCTCCTAAATTACTTAATTACTCCTAAATTACTTAATTACTCCTAAATTACTTAATTACTCCTAAATTACTTAATTACTCCTAAATTACTTAATTACTCCTAAATTACTTAATTACTCCTAAATTACTCCTAATTAGGGGTTTACTAACACTTTTTGGAGGAAGATCCCCATTTTTATGCAAGATTCAGTATTAAATGATATAATTGATACTATCCTGTAATATTACTTTAGCTGAACAACACCAGAATAAACAAGAAGTAAAGGAGGAGGATGAAGATGAAGACAATCCGACGAAAAGCTTGATTGCGTGGATTATTCAACATAGGAGTGAGTAGAATTTTTACGTATGTGGAAAATGAAACCTGCCATTACAAAAAGTTGGCGTTTGATGTAGTATAAGCGAAACGTGCGACTGAAAACAACACAGCGAACAGCTCTTTGTTTTCTGTAGTGGTCAGATAAGACTGGTATGCTTTTATTATTATACTCTGTTCATTTAGAATTGGCGCCTGAGAAATAGTGCTTTCCCCCTCGTTAGAAGTGTAACCATAGCTAAGCTCTTCGCGCAGTCTCAGACTGTTTCGTTGCTTGTATTTTTTTCTACTGCAGTTGGGGCTGGCTAGAGAATATAAGGCGCATCTTTGGGAGATGTTTATTTTCCGGTTCACGGAAGTCAAGTGGGGAAAAAAATTGTAAGCCTTCTTCGTCGCTTTGACATTGATAGTTGTCGTGGTTACTGGGATTCAGTGGTGGGGGAAGGAAATATTTTCAGTTGACTATTTAATATGAATAGTGAGTCGAGTAGTTGTAATTGGCAAAATTTTAATAATAGCAATTTCAATAACTTGGATATTATAGCGGTGAGTATTCGGCATTGGTAGCTTTCAAGCACATGAATAAAAAGTTCATTTATAAGAAATTTAAATTGCTGTCAAGTGATATTTATGACCGGAGATTATAGCAACGTTAATTTCTTTTGCAGAAGAGCAGCAAGAGCGTGTCCGAGAACGTGTCAGGCAGAACAAACTCGTGCTGGAGCAGATGGAGAGGGACTGGAGGGGGAGAGCAAAGATTCCACAAGAGCGAAAGAAATTAATGTACGAAATGAACAAGACAGAAACCAAGGACTTGATACGCAGACTGACAGGTGAGTAGCAGATGGTTTAAGTATACCCCTTTCAGTACTAGCCGTCCCAAATTTTCCATAGGATATAATGGTTATATTGGGCGGCTTAGGATTGAAAGGGTCACCTCGGAGTCATTCCATGTCAAATAAAAAAAATTCTATAATCTTAAACTGACCTTCTCAGATTTAAGTGAAACTTTCAGGAATTGTTCTTTCCTGCAACATAAATAGGAAAATATATCTTTAAATTCAATTTTCTTGGGTTTTTTTATTTCAGTTTTTGTTTTAATCTTGAATATAGCTCAAGTTCTATTCAGCCTATAAAAACTTATAACCCCTTGTCTTAAAGATGATTTAATTTTATATTAAACAACGTAACCATGTCGACGAAAATGTCTTTTTTATGAAAATATTTTTAAAATTATAGAGGTGGGTTTGTTGGACAGATCGGATTAAATACTACAGGGTTTAAAAAATAAACTATTTTTATTAAGACAAACCCTAACTGTCATCATCTTTCTCATAATACGAGGCAAAGTACAATAAATAGATAGATAAACGTATAACTGTGAAGTTAACGGTTAGGTAAAATAAAAATATGTACAAGACCCGCCACACCCGCGGCCGCTGCATCGCAGATCAGCATTGAGACGGAGGGACTAAAAATATGTATTCTTGTATTCCCCATGCGGCACATCATTTATTTTTGGGCTGGATTTAAACACTTAACCTTGATCACTCTACAAGATGGTACTATCTTTGAGTAAATTTGAAAATAACCTATTACAATTGGGTCATTTCATCTCAATCAACCAAAAATTCTTACCATAACACCCTAGGAATTCAATGAAGCTTTCTGTCGTCATTTTCTATGTTATAAATGAGAAAATACTGAACTTTTTTCGTAATTTTTCTTTTAAATTTCAAAGAGATCGAACTTTTGGATCTTTAAAATCTTAAACGACTCCATGACAAGGGTGAAAAATGATTCCCCCTTCGTTTTTACGGAGACTTCGTTTTATTATTTCATAAACTGCATCAAAATATTCATCTTGACTAGACTGATGAACTTTTTCGTTTCAGATGAAATGGGAAAGTGGCAGCGCGTCCACTTCAGAACAAGAATGAGCTCTGTCATTCCGGAGAAGCCTGGAAAGCCTTACGTTTATCCGATCAAGATTTTCTTCGAGGATCTCAGTCGAATCAAAGAAGGTATACAAGCATCTCGTATGATGAGATATAACCGCTATATATGTATTATAAAAAAGTTGATTTCAATGCATATTAAGAGGCCGTGTATGGCCTCTGTCAACCTTGTGCTGAATGAGCATGGGTTTTCGTGATTAGGACATACGTACGCACCGTTAAATTATATAAGAAGTTTATTACCTATAAAAAATTAATTTCATAAATGATCCTCTTTGAGTGATTTGGAACTTGTGATTTGTCTGTACAATCTAATCAGCTAAAATAAACAGCTAATTTGAGTGCTAATAAAAATTTCCTATTAATTCATCCATGGCTTTGTTATGAAAACCTTACAGTTCTACATAGTGTCGATTTCTTTATTGTTGACTTCAAATCTTTTTTTCCCTCTTTAGAATTGGAAGAAACGGATTCTTCAGACAGCGACGACATTATTAAAGATAAAAGGAAAGAAGATCCTAAGGACAAGTCTCCCCCTAGACCCGAAGGATCGGTATCTTGCTGAACAAGCTAATAAGTTGATTTTAACTAGTAATGTTTTTACTTTTATACAAACTGGTCTTTTAGATGTTTGTCCGAAGTTGTAGAAATAAATGACTGTTTCAAATTACATTTCAATTTTATACAAGCCAACGCATTTCAAACATTTAAGAATGTAAAATTCAATTCAAACCCATGCTTTTTATAGCTAAATCCGTCCTTGCTATGCTAAAACAATTGAGAAAGATAATATTTTTTTCAATGTGTAACAAAATTTACTCACGATAAATAAAAATACAATAATATAAATTTAAACCAAAACGTTCTTATTTAAAACAGTGTAAAGAGAAAAAACTCATTTTTTACTTGAAAAGTATGTTATTCATATAGTCCAACGGTCGCAGGAGGAAATCTTGAAGTCTTGCAATATTGTGGCGGTTGTTATGGAAACGGGTTATTCCACTCAAATTTTAGGGGGTGATGGTAATTCAAATTCATAAATGCTTAAAACCCAGTTTTGTGCGACTTCAATTTCAAAATTAAGAGAAATTGCACATTGATTGAAATTGTTTGATTTTCTCCAAATCGACTGGACAGATTTTGATGAAATTTGGTATGAAAATGGGTTGATACAAAAAGAGCAGTTCTTTTGAGAATTTGGAGTTTTGAAAATATTTTAGCAGATTTTTGACTTCTTGGTGTTCAAAAGAGATTAGCGGTATTCTAAGAGAATATTTATCGGATATACGAAAAATCCGGTCAATGCGAAAATTGTTCAATAAAAAACAAATTTTTTTTCTTGTTTAAAGCTACAAGTTTTTTTACGGGTTTTTGCATCGACCGGAATTTTCGCGGAACCTATTGATCGAATGAAAATTTATAAAGAACAGAATAACCTGTTAAAACGGGAATTTGGGAAAATTTTTAAATTTTCTTCATAAAACTGAAATTTGCTTTTCTGAAAATTTTGAAAAAGTGAGGAGTTTGCTTCTTGTTTCTCAAATACGATATAACCTGAATGAGGGAAATCGGTGGTTCTTAGATTTCTGAAATAAAAGGGCCGATTTCCAGAAGAATAATTATTGCAGAACTTCTTTTAAGTGGAATCGGAACAAGTCCCGTTTCTGTATTCGTGGATCGTGGTTGCGTTTATCTCAACATCAAAATCATTCGAAACGTAAAAATGGTATATTAGTCTACTTAAAAATATGTAAATCCTTAATAAAAAAATCCATGGTAATCCAAAAAAATTCGAAACATAATTTTGCTTTATTCGAGTAAAATGAATATGTATTACTGAAATAAGAATTTAAAGAGCTAATACTAGCTGAAAACGAATTCTAAAAACATCTTGGATATCTCGATTTTGTTGAAGGGTTTTATATTGTGTGGTAGATTTAGCATTACCCAGGGTGCACCACGAGGAGGCCTACCACATTACACCCCAAAAAATGGTTTCTTAGAGATTCAGCCACCATCTATCGCCACCTCCACAATTTTACCACGTCTCTGAAGGGGAGGTCTTCAGAGACCTGGACCCATGGTAAACAGCGCCATGACCGACCACAGGATTTCGAACCCACAGATTTAACGAGCACGTACTCCGCATATACTCGGTGGTTCTTTGGTGGTGACGGGAATCGAACTCGGGACCCTCCGAAGTCGATCCTTAACCACTAGGCTCCCCACGACCCTTAGAATGCAGTAGAAACTGGCTATCTCGGCTTTTGAAAGAGTTCGATTTGGCAGAAGTCCTTAATGAAAGGCAAGACAGAACTGTTTCACAGTTCGATAACTGAAAAAAAAACGAGTGTACTGTATACTGTGTATTCATGGTAGTAAAACAGTGCTAACTCGGTGACCGCTAAGGAATATAGCCAAATGAACTCTTTTAAAAGGCGAGACAGTTGGTTTTTACTACAGCTTCTACTGTAGAAGTAAGTATCTGAGAACCATCAGTTATAAATATCCCCATTAAAGTACTTTTTAAAAGACAAGTATTTTTGAATTGAAAGTTGATTTAGTTGTATGTTCATCACTAAATTAGACATGTATAAAAGTATATATAATTTTTTCAATTTCAATTTATTATATTATATATACACATATTACATCAACAGAGAATGAACAAAACAAATTATGATTCGCCTGGAGGAAACAAAGACCTGTATAGGCGAAAGAAAAATTACAATCTTTACAAAAAATAAAAAGTAACATAATATGATGAGATAAATAATTAAGTTTAGTAGGGAAAACAATATTTATAATAACAGAATATGAATAATTAAAGTATATAAACACTTATATTGAATATGTAAAGAAAATAAGGTACAGCAAGGCTTAAAATTTTTATGCTTCTGGATTTAGACGGAAAAAACATCCAAATTATCAATGTCACAAATAAAATTAAATAATGATCGCTTGAAAATATTAGCAGATGGAAAACTCTGAATTTCTATAGGCAAACAATTATATAATTTTGGAGCAAGATAAAAAAAATGTTTTTTGAAAATTTCTTTATGAAAACGGGGAATATTAAATATTATAGTGGGTCTTCTATTTGAGGTATGAATTTTTAAGTCGCAAATATTTTTATGGTGATGTAAAAAAAGTAATATTCTATAAAATGCAAAATGGCGAATAGGTAAAATTTTTAAGTTTATTATTAAGTTACAGGGATGATCAAATTTATAGTTTAATATTTTGAAAATTTTGTTTTGAATTGATATTAAAGGAGACAAATTAGATTTATATTCACCTCCCCAAACTATAATGCCATAATTTATTAATGATTGAGCCCAAGAATGATACAAAGTAATTAAAAATGACTTATGAACTTTATTTTTAAGAAAATGCAATTTGATTAAAACGAAGCGAAGCTTTTTAGATAATTCAGTGATGTGAGTTTTCCATTTAAGGTTCGAATCAATAAAAAGACCTAAATATTTTATACTATTTACTTGTTGCAATAAATGACAGTTGCAATTAACAAGAAGACCATTACATGATGAAGAATGAAATTTAATATTAAGGGTTGAACTTGATTGAATTAAATGGAAATGAATAAGTTTAGTCTTATTTAAATTTAAAGAAAGGTCGTTAAAAGCAAACCATTTCCCGATAGCAATCATATCAGATTCAATTTGAGATTTTAGGTCATAACTATTAGAACAGGAGTATAACAAAACAGAATCATCAGCATATGTTATTATTTTACCATAAAGATTCAATTTGCAAAAATCATTAATATAAATTATAAATAACAAAGGACCCAAAATAGAGCCTTGAGGAACACCACGATTTGAAAAATAATAATCACTAAATGAGTTGCGAACTTTGATGCATTGTTTCCTATTAGAAAGATAAGAGATAAACCAATTTAATATGTACCCACGGAAACCTGCATTTTCTAATTTTTTGATTAATATTGAGTGGTTAACAGTATCAAAAGCCTTTGAAATATCAAGAAAACAGCAGCAGTCTTTTTATTGTTGTCAATACTGTTGTAAATGAATTTAGAAAAATTTAAAAGGGCTAATTCAGTATTTCGACCTTTTATAAAACCATATTGATTATCAGCAAAAAATTTAGTATGAGTTAAATAATGGTACATTTTAATTGATAATGCTTTTTCTAAAATTTTTGAGAAAGTAGGGAGAATAGAAATGGGGCGATAGTTTGAAGGATTATCTTTATCCCCAGATTTAAAAACTGGAGTAATAGTGGCTTTTTTTAATGAGGTTGGAAAATCAGACATACTCACAGAACGGTTTATAAAATTTGTAATGAAACCTATATTGTTGAATGCAAAAATTTTTAAAGTCTTAATACTTATACCATCTGAATCGATAGAATCAATTTTTGAAAAAGAGTTTAGAACATCAATTACGTCAAGATCAAACATTGTATTGAAAACAAAAGAGTTTAAAGAAGGTGACATATAGAGGTTTGAGAAGCTTTGAGAGACATTAGTATCAGGGATTTGAATATCAAATTGAGTTTTAAACTTAAAAGCAGTATATGAATCATTTTCGAGTTGTGGTAGAGTGGAAGGTTTTTTAAAATGACAAATGTCATCAACCAGATTCCATTTTTGTTTGATTGTTGTACAGTTGTTAAATTTATTATGATAAAAATTTGACTTGGTGGTTTTTATTATACGTTTCAATTCAGAGACGGTAGTTTTATAGGCTAAATTGTAAATAATGTCCCAAGGGTATTTTTTTACTTTTTTGAAGAGTTTGTCTTTTCTTCGAATTAACAACAGTATTTCATCTGTTATCCAAAGACTTTTCTTCTTACGGGATTTAATAGGGGATTTAAAGTTATTACGTATATTAAGTAAAGAAAAAACTAAAGATTGATACTGTTTATCAAGACTATCAAGATTATTCCAATTGAAATTATAACTATGGAGATAAGAATAAAGTTTATTATAATTTATAAACATAGGAATCAGAGAAGAACTGTGGACTTTAGTCAAATCAGGACTGCTCAATATGCAGAGTGTTAAGTAATGATCACTTATATCATTAGTGTATGAAAAATACACCACGCAGTTTGGCTATGCTTCCATTTTATTACAACACAACAACAACAATACACCTGCTATTTATAAGATTAACAAAGTAAACATGTTGCCATACAAATGAACTAAAACACAAAGACTGATCTAAAATACAAATATGAGTTAAAATACAAATGTTCGATTCCCTAAAACTGCTAAAATACAAATATGAGCTAAAATACGAATGTTCGATTCCCTAATACTGAACATACTGCCCGCGTTGAAATTACCCAATAATTTCAACAAAGAAAACATTTGATTAGGGTGAATCGACCAGTAATTGACCAGTTAGTGGAAATTCCTCCAAGTTTTATTTTTCTTTCTTAGAAAAAAAATTTTTCTAAAAAAATTGACACTGGTTTAATATCAATGAAAGTATGAGGAATAATAACTAATAATCATTTTTCCTTTCACTTTTATAGAATTTTTTTTATTTATTTTAAAAGCAATTAATTGAGATTTTGCCAGTAATTGACCACCTACATCCAGTATTTGAGCACCATTATTCCAGTAATTGACCATTGCCATATTCACCATTTCCAGAATAAAAATCAAATATACAGCTCAAGCACAAATCAACCAACTGATCCACAACGCAACCTATCATTTCCAAAAGAGCTATTTATTCGAGTCCCACTGAAATTTCCCCCATTTCTTTAAAACATGGCTAAGGGTAAGTTGGCTGAAAAAAATACGCAACGGAGACGTTTGAAGAAAACGTTTCAGAAACACTTACACAAACTTTCATTCAATCTGATGATTATAAAATTCTCTCACAAAAATTAAGAATTGGCAAATTTTAGTAAATTTTTAAGTTTATAGTTTTTCTTGACAGTTTTAAGCGAAAAAATCAGTTGTTTTATTGAATGGTATAAAAATTTTGAACTTAACTAATATTCCATTCTTATTAACACCCGTGCCTTTTGGCAGAAAATCCTATGATCTGAAAACCAACTGTTCCAATCCTACTAAAATTTCTTCCAGTTGTTGAATACGTCTTAGAAAATTCTTAAAAGCTGTATTCAATCAGCAATCAATAAATTAAACTCTGGAAGAGAACACGGAAAATTGTTCCGATTTATTAATTCTCATACTTTATTAATATTAAATCACTGTCAATTTAAAATATATTTTGTTGGAAAAATATATCTACTTTATTAGTAATTATAATGATTTTTAAGATGTATTAGCAAAATCTTATACATTTTAAGCAAGAAGTAGAACAATTGTTTTTATTGTTTAACCTTTTAAAACCAGACTGTAAACCAGCACGATTTGCCACCTAGGCCACCTAGCGAGCGCTTGCACCGCGAACCGTTCAATTCCAGCGTTTACTACAGAAGGCTATCTAAAAAAAACTAAAAATGCGCATATGTCTGACAACCAACCAACCAACTACCCGTAGGTACGTACTTTAGGGCTTAGCGAGAGGAGCGACATATTTTAAAAGCGCAGGTGTTGGAAATTTGAAGAACCAATGAAAGAGGTATATTGAATAAAGAGTCCCTATTAACAATACTGGTTAATTACTGGAAATGTAACTTTTTTTACAGTAAATCTAACCAAAAATTGTACTGCAGGTAAAAATCTTTAAGATCGCTCTTGGTTTAAAAAGAAATCTTAAAAGCAAATAAAATCCAGTAGTTGACCACTTTGGTCAAATACTAGCACTTTTTCTATTCTAGACAGCCAGTGGTTGACCACCCCTCAAATATCAAATTAAATGGTTAATATACAAATAATGATAGTTTTATTTAATTCAACTAAACATTTAGGATCTAAATACATCAATCAATAAAATATTGGAATAAAAACTAGCTGGATGATTTGAGATTGAACTAAATACTCCATACCATTATTGCTAGTAGTGAGAGCGCATGCTTTGAAGCTTTGTTGATAACTTTTTTTTAACTATTTATTGTGTCTTTTAAGAACAATACTAGAACTTTAGACTATGCATGAGCTTTTAATAAAATGTCAGCTATTTTTTCAACGCAACAGATTCGAAATAAACACACAACAGTTCTTGTTTTTTGCAAAATTATGCTCAATTGGTCAACTACTGGTAGGTGGTCAACTACTGGTCGGTTCACCCTACATTATCCACAACCTCACTGCGTTGGTAACACTCAAACCTTGGTAATAGATCCCAAATTCTCTCCCGAAGTAACCCCTAACTACACCACTCTAACCCCATTATCTCTTCCCCTCACTATCTCCCTAACCCTCGCTATTGCCCACTTGCAAGGAGGAAGATTGTCCTCTTTAATCACCACAATGGTTCCGGGCTGCATGTTTCCCGTTCCCGATTGCCATGTATTCCGCTGCTGAAGATGATCAAGAACATCTCTTTTCCACCTTTTCCATATAATCTGGACATGTTTAGTGAGCTGCTGCCATTTACACAATCTATTCACAGCAACATTTGTTACCTCAGGCTCCGGTAATGATAACAATGGACGTCTGATCAGAAAGTGACCCTGAGTCAATACTTCAAACTCTTTGATATCTCCAGACCCCAAAGGACATAGTGGTCTTGAATTCAAAATTCCTTCAATCTGCCAGAGGGAAAACAAAGCCAGAGATTCCTCATGTTTCGTTGCAATCGAATACAAACGCTTGATCTCGGAGCTGGTTCCCTTAAAGTTGGAAGCGTTGTCGGTATGGATTACCGCCATCTTACCTCTTCTTGCAATAACTCTCTTACGAGTTGCAACAAATGCCTCTGATGTTAACTCCGAGACCGTCTCCAAATGGATGACTCTAGAAGAAAAACAAATGAATATGGGGACATAATATTTCACATGTACTCCCTTTCGTTGATTCTTATATTTAATTGCAAAAAGTCTGCAAAAAGCTACACCACAATTTGTAAAGGGTGGACTAGGGGTAATTATAAACACAGTAAGATCGCCCATTATTTGATGAGACGATACGGGCTTAGCTTTAAAACAAGTCTCACACCCATGCACCACCCTTCGAGCAGTACTCCTACCGCTTAACGGCCAACATCTTAACTTTACATGATGTACCAAACCCTGAGAGACCTCAATCGTGTGAGACTTCAATCGACCTCCCACTCTCAAGAATCCCTTATTAGCTAAGAATGGATCAAGATTTCTTAACTTACTTATGCCTGGTATAACTTTACCCTCTTGCAATGCCTTCCTCTCGACTCCAAATGCTTCTGATTGAATGTGCCGAATCATATAATATTCCTCAATCGTGTGAGACTTCAATCGACCTCCCACTCTCAAGAATCCCTTATTAGCTAAGAATGGATCAAGATTTCTTAACTTACTTATGCCTGGTATAACTTTACCCTCTTGCAATGCCTTCCTCTCGACTCCAAATGCTTCTGATTGAATGTGCCGAATCATATAATATTCCTCCATCTCCAGTTGGGTGGGTATAAAGAAGATCCCGTAGGTTTTGCCTCCAAGACGTCCCATAAACCCAAAACAATAACTCAAAATCCCTATAAGTTTTGAATAACTGTTAGACCAAGTCAGAAATGTATCCCAAAAATCACACTCAACCATCCCTAGACAGGATATGACCTTAGTTTTAATCTCTCTCTCGAACCCTTCATCCCCAAAATGCCAGTTTTTTCCAAACTCTGGTTTTCCCCACTGGGACTGGGGGATCGAACATCTCCCAAGATTTCGCAGAGATGGATCCACCCAAATTTGGCTGTACATCTTTCTGATATCGGCACTGAAAGCGTATCTATGAGTTTTAAATCTGAGAATAATTGAGAATAAACCTTGCTGTATATTACCACCATTAAGCGGTGCAGAATTCAAGGACATGCCTTTAGTAGTATGTGCCGAAGCATCAAAAACTACCCTTAAAGGGGTTGTGGCTTTTTTCTGTTTGTAAGTACCATGATGAGGAATACAATAGGAAAACTCACTGACTTCTGCTTCACCAACCTCCTCCACATGTCCCAACTCGAGATATTCGTCCATGAATCTTGTATATACAACTGTTGGTTTGTTATTATTTAATTTCTGCCACAATTTGTCTAGTCGAATCATGTCCATTTCTCGAGACAACCTCAACAGATGTTCCGGATCTCTTTTCATGGCAAACGATACCATGAATCGACCATCTTCATCCCTTCGTCCCTCCTCACTCCTCATCGACGTCGATCTCTCTTCTGGTACACTTTCATCTAGATCCGCATCTAATGTCACAAGGCACTTGTGGGCTCCACCTTCCTCTATTAAGCTCCCTGTAACAAGGTACCCAAACACTGTATCCTGTAACAAGATATTTTCATCTTCCAACCTCACCCTTCCTGACTTCAGAACCTCGAAAAAAAGTTCGGATCCTATAAGCAAATCTATTCCACCAGGAGTGAAATAACTCTCATCAGCCAACTTGATCCCAAGGGGAATACCCAAGTTCGCAACGTCTAACCTCTTAGCCGGAATCACTGAAGTAATCTGGGTAACGATCAGGCACTCACAACTCCTTGAAAATGAACCAACTTCATTTGAAATGTCTATTTCCGTCCTTGCCTTGACCACCTGCGAATCTCCACCAATTCCCGAGACCAAGGCCCTGGCCCTCCTGATACTCAGACCCAAGGTCTCACACGCTCCTCTGGTTATAAAACAAGCCGTTGCTGCCGAATCTAATAATGCTCTTAACTTGTACTGCCTCTGATCTCTTCCTCTGACCAAAACCATAGCCGTGCTTAGAAGAGCCATTTTTGGTGATCTCGCAAGTAGAGGCTCCGTTTGCGTTGATAGGGCCTGGCAGTCGTATTCCTGTCCCTCCTCGTCCGAATCCTTTTGGTTTCCAGACACCTCTCCATCACCGCCATCCTCTTGATTCCCCTGTACGGTAATCACCGATGACCCTTCCACCTCTCCTCGAGCCCCTCTAGCAGTACCCGAAGCAACCAATCGTCTCTTGACCGGTTGGCGCGAAGAATCATGTAACAAGTTGTTATGTCTCTGATGACATATCGAGCAATTATGCTGTGCCTCACACTCTCTTGCTTTGTGTGATCCACTTAAACAATTCAAACATAGTCCCAGTCTAACCACAGCATCATATCTTTGCCTCACTGGAGTATTCTTAAATTTTCTGCAATGATAAATACGATGGGGGTTCCAACAAAAAGGGCAAGCCCGATTCTCCGAATTAACCACAAAGACACTGGGCCCAGCGCTAGTCTTATTCCGGTTCACGTTACCAGCACCAAAACCAGTCCGATGCGGAAAATTTTTGCCTATATTATCTAAGGCACGTGCTCTCTTTTCTAAAAACGTCAGGAACCCATCGAGGTCTGGAACTCCACATGAATCCAAACTCAATTCGTATTGCTTGCGCGATTCTTTATCTAATTTTCTTAGGACTATATTCCAAATCAAAACATCCGACAAATTATTTCTGACAAACCCCAGAACATTCAGGGCTCTGATATTTTTCCTAACTTCATCAATAAGACTTCTCAACTCTCTTGCTGATTCATAACTCATCCTCTCAATATTTAATATGTTGTTAATGAAAGTCTCTACAAGCAACTTCTTATTTTCGTAACGCTCATTCAAAGCCTTAAATAACGAATCAAAGTTATCCTCCGATGATCTTAAGCTTTTTGCGTCTCCACTTAGGGAAGCACTTAAGTAATATAACTTCTGCTCGTCCGATAGTTCGGGATTTGATCCGATAAGATTCTGAAACTGTAGTTTGAATGAGCCCCATTCCTCACACTTTCCAGAAAACACAGGCAGCGGGATCTCTGGTAACTTAACTCTAACACTAGTTGCCCCCATTTTTACCTCCGTATCCACACTTGACCCACAATTAGCTCTCTCAGTCACCAACTTACTAATTCTTGACTTAATAACACAAATTCTGTCATTGTAATCTTCACTGCATGCTAACTCGGCCATATACTCATCCTCCTTTACAATAAACACATCAATCTCTGCATTCAACGTCCTCAACGTTTGCTCTTTATCTTTTAGCAGCTCCAATGTAGTTTCCAACTCAAAATACCTGTCAGGATCATCCACGATCTTACTCAAGATCTCCTCTGCCCTGGTGACCAACCTCGTTACAGCGGCTCTAACATAGCCCCTCTTCTTTTTCAACTTAGCAACGTCTTCCATCTTCTAAATTCTATCAACACCAGTCAAACTTCATCCAAAATTTTGACATCCAACAGTCGCTGTTCGTAGTTGCTCGACGGACCATGAAAAATACACCACGCAGTTTGGCTATGCTTCCATTTTATTACAACACAACAACAACAATACACCTGCTATTTATAAGATTAACAAAGTAAACATGTTGCCATACAAATGAACTAAAACACAAAGACTGATCTAAAATACAAATATGAGTTAAAATACAAATGTTCGATTCCCTAAAACTGCTAAAATACAAATATGAGCTAAAATACGAATGTTCGATTCCCTAATACTGAACAGTGTATACACCAGAGGAAACACTGAACGAGCAAGACTTTACAAATATATGATCTAGACAAGTTGATGATGTATTAACTCTAGTGGGAATATTTATAAAACTATGAAATCCATATTGAGACAAGCAGTTAAGATATTCAGCAGATTCATTGTTAATGTTAAAAATATCAATGTTTAAATCGCCCATTATTATTACATTTGATTGATTCAAAGTAGATAAAATATTATTAAGCTCATTTGTAAAAAATTCAATGGAAAATGAATGAGAACGGTAAATAGAAAGAACAGTGAGATTAAACATGGGACTGTAAAAGAATTGATTCTGAAGAAATAGAACTTAAGTTCAATTCATAAAAACCCAAATTTTTTTTGGCAAACACAGCCACACCACCGGAACGATTAGAATCTCGACAATAAAAAAAGGAATCATAACCATCAATTACATAAAAAGAAGTTTCATGATTGTAGATCCATATTTCAGATAAAATTATAACAGAAATTAAATCAGTATAATTAGAAATGAGTGAAATAAAGTAATCAAAATTAGAACGAAGACTACGAATATTTAAATGTAAAATTATATAATTTAACTTACAATTAGGTGGTATAGAATGGACAAATGAAAAAAACTCATCCAGATCCTCTATGATTGTGCAATCGGGAACAAAAATAAAAATAATTTCCCCTATTAATTTCTAATTGTAGTTCATAAAGCACTTTCAACAACTCCATACATATTCCTCTCATTCTGTGAGCGGTTTAAATATGTTTTGAAATAAAACAAAAAGTCAAATGGCGTGGGTAGTGGATGCATTTTTGAAAGGTCAAATCGTTCAATGCGTTAATATTATATTCAAAATATTTTAATTAGAACATAAACATAATAAATTTTTAAAAGTAGTAGTTGGTTAAAATTTAATTTCATGATATCAAAATAATAATTAACTTAACAAAAACCCTTATCTACTGTAACTAACCAAAACTATTTTTTCAAATTCAAAGATGTTGGTAGGGTAAGAAACAAAACCGTTTGTTGGACAATTTCTAACGTTTTTCCATTATTCTGATAATTGTTTCATTGTTGGTTTCTTAACGAAATTGAGTAGATTATTATTGCAAATTCTTGTTTGTTATGGAAGATCAGCCATTTTAAATTCTATGTACTTTTCTTATAATTTACCTAATCAATGTGATTGGTAGACTTAAACATCCTTTTGAAAAAAAATCTTCAAGATAATGTAAAATTAGTAAATGTGTACCATATTTGACCGACAACATAACAGTTCACACTGGAGAAATGATATCTCTTATTATCGTCCCCCTTTATATTCTCATATTATTTTATAAAAGGTCACTTTAATTGGCTCATAATGAATTATTGGATAAGCTAACGTTTAAATTAAGTCCCAATTGTAAATATGGGCCCTATTCCCCCCCCAGAATAATCCATGAACTGCCTAAAAATGGCCCGAAATTTGAATGCCTTCAAACCTATTAGAGGTGAGTTGGTTCAGAGACTTCAAAAGAGTTAAGATCGGGTATTTTCTTAATACAGCCTTTGAACCTGTTTCTCTGCAAAACGCTGTCCCTGTAAAACTAGTTTCTTTTCTAAAGCAGATTGAATGCAGCGAAGCAAAGAAAGACTCAGCCTTTACTACTAATTTCTCCTACATGTTTTTATTATCCTGAGCTGTTTTAAATCTCGCTATGGATCTGATTTCAAAACGATACACAGTGTAAAGAGTCTATGGGTGAAGAGGACAAAAATCCTCTACGACGTTATATTTAAAAATAAACCATTTTAATTATGTTACGCCATCAATATAACCTTAACAATCAATTCCGAGGACACGTCCTATGCCTCTGCCCAGTCTACTATGCAGCTCGACTAGACCTGATAAAACCTATTTTCGCAACGCCTCTTTCCGAAAATACCTTTTTAGAATTTAATCCACCAAATATCAAGAAAATAAAGGCTCTAGAAAAATTCCTTCTACTGGCGGACTACATAAGCTCATAAGCAACTGGAATTAGAACCTAGGAATATCAAGGAAAAAGACAAAGCGGCCAACGTTAGGCAAGCAAAGGTCTTAAGCAACCAACCAACCAATCAGTTCTGAGGATTTTAAAATAGACAATGTTTATATCTTAACTCCATGGTATCTCTATTGGGTCATTCTTTTGTAACTTCTGTTAAGGAAAAACTACTAAATATTGAAAAAAATAATTTTAACCATTAAATATTAATTTTAACCATTTAATACTCATTTGGGTTAGACTTAAGTCATATTGCGTTGCATAAATATTCTGTGTTGAAATTGCTCTTAAAATGCCGGTTACTGGTACCACTACCCTACTTAAAAATAAATTTTCTGGTTTTTGAAGGGTTTTGATAATAAATTATATTTTTTTTTCGTATGGAACTGGAGAGCCGCAACTTTACAACAAAAGAGCTGCAGGTTGCCGACCCCTGGCCTAAACATATCCCGAAATTCAAATATCTTCAAACTAGTGATGGGCGATCCAACTCTTTTTTGGGATCAGATCTAAGCAACTCACTCACTAAAAAGAGTTAACTCTTTTATATAACTCACTAACTCACTTACATCAAAAGTGAAAAACCTTGTAACACACATTGGAAATAGTTCCCCGCAGCTCAGTTGCACGTGATCAAAGTCACATGATATTCCTTTCATTCGCGTACACCGAAGCGGTTACTATGGTTACGTAAAAGACGGTTTTGGTTTGGGTTTGGCCTTGGAGGCATTGTGGCTGTGCGGATGAGGGCTGCCATCTGGTGTTTCTTTCAGCGTTTAAAGATCTCGGAAATTAATAGTCCAAGAAAGTTAAGGGTTGAGGTGGAACAAATTGTAAAAGAAAGTTTGATGGGTGATTCTTATAGGAAATTTTCCGTAGAAAACGATGGTGAAACGTATACCAAAATTAACCTCGTCCTTTAGCCAATATGGCGGATTTTCCAAAATGGCGGACAATCGTTTTTAACTTATAACTTCCTAAAAAATGTTAATAAAATTATGATTTCTGCAGTAAATGATTAGAATTTTGTAGCAAAATCAATGGGGAGCTGTTTTTTTCTCTTACGTTTTGTCATTTATCCAATATGGAGGATTTTCCAAAATGGAGTCCACTAATGTTTATAATAAAAAAAATTATGATGATAAATTCGTAATTTTTTCAGGATATGGTAAGAATTAAGTCATAATAATATTCATATCAATTTCCTTTCCTCAATGTATCAAATATGGCGGATTTTTCAAAATGGCGGACAATCGTGTTTTACTAATATTCTAAAATTCGATAATAAAATAAAACTTTTGCTGTAAATTATTAGAATTTAGTAGCAAAAATAATGTGAAACTATTTTTTGTCCCTTACGATAAGTCATTTATCCAATATGGCGGATTTTCCAAAATGGCGTCCACCTAATGTTTAAAATAAATAAATTATGATAATTAATTCGTAATTTTTACAGGATATGGTAAGAATTAAGTCATAATAATATTCATATCAGTTTCCTCTCCCTCAATGTATCAAATATGGCGGATTTTCCAAAATGGCGGCCACTTATTTAGAGCCTTTTTATTTTTAACGTTTTTACATATAAATAAATTTTATTTTGGCATAAAATAAATAATTATGAATTAAATAACCTATAAAATGATATATTAACCAATATTTGGCGATATATAGAAATAATTTCAAAAAGGCGGCCGCATATTTCAAACTTAGTGGTAAATGATAATTTTAGAATTTCTACCTTTCTCAACATTATTTACCCGTAAATTTTAGTAAATTATAAGTATTCTGCTTATATTTTACCTAATAACATTTAATATTTCTAATTATTAATAAAATAAAAATTAGAAATAAAAAGGCTCTAAATAAGTAGCCGCCATTTTGAAAAATCCGCCATATTTGATACATTGAGGGGAGGAAACTGATATGAATAATATTATGATTTAATTCTTACCATATCCTGTAAAAATTACGAATTAATTATCATAATTTATTTATTTTAAACATTAGGTGGACGCCATTTTGGAAAATCCGCCATATTGGATAAATGACTTATCGTAAAGGACAAAAAACAGTTTCACATTATTTTTGCTACTAAATTCTAATAATTTACAGCAAAAGTTTTATTTTATTAACGAATTTTAGAATATTAGTAAAACACGATTGTCCGCCATTTTGAAAAATCCGCCATATTTGATACATTGAGGAAAGGAAATTGATATGAATATTATTATGACTTAATTCTTACCATATCCTGAAAAAATTACGAATTTATCATCATAATTTTTTTTATTATAAACATTAGTGGACGCCATTTTGGAAAATCCGCCATATTGGATAAATGACAAAACGTAAGAGAAAAAAACAGCTCCCCATTGATTTTGCTACTAAATTCTAATCATTTACTGCAAAATTTATAATTTTATTAACATTTTTTAGGAAGTTATAAGTTAAAAACGATTGTCCGCCATTTTGGAAAATCCGCCATATTGGCTAAAGGACGAGGTTAATTTTGGTATACGTTTCACCACCGTTTTCTAAGGAAAATTTTCTATCAGAATCACCCATCAAACTTTCTTTTACAATTTGTTCCACCTCAACCCCTTTTTTGAGCTAACTTTCTTGGACTATAAAGCTTGGGAAGGTTTTTTAAAAAATATAACTGAGTTACCACTCTTTTTTTCTCGCTCTTTGATCACTCACTCAATTTAAAGAGTTAGTTCATTGAGTTAACTCCCCAAAAATCGCCTATCACTACTTCAAACCCTTTGCATCCGCTACTCACCATAACGCTGTCCCTGTAAAACTAGTTTCTTCTCGGCAGCAGATTGAATGCAGCGAAGCAAAGAGACCCTCACAGAGTTCCAGAACAGGGAGTCCATGATAGGCGATAATGGAAATTGGAAAAAACATGGAGTACGCCTTATTATAGGAACCTATTGGAGCATCAAACTTGCGCCTCCATTATCGTTACGTCACGAGAGGCGGAGAAACAGAATCACAATCGGCGAATTTTCTTATACAACTTCTGGACAGATTGAAAGAACACGTCACAGCAAATCACAGCTGTGATCTCCAAATTGCTCACAAAACTGTTTTTTCTAGCAAAAGCAAATGCTTTTTAACCATAAAACAACAAAAATTGCTTGAAAAAGTTCCATAGAAAATCTGTGGGAATTTCGCCCTTTGAACCAAACAAACACAGACCATGGGATACTCCGTCAAGTGGAGTGGACACGAAAATTATGATCAGATTTATGTCCAGCTTGATTATCTGCACATTCTTAAAGATGAGTACATGCATGTTTTTAAATTTTAGTAAATTTGGATCGGAGCCTGTTTGAGTGCATGATACATTCAGATTAATTTTTTACTCATTTTTGAGACTATCGTTTTAAGAGTGTATGGATATATTTAGGGATGAAAAATATGTTTAAAACATTATTTAAATTTTTTTCTTGATATATTTAGAAAAACCTCTCTTGAGCGACCACCCTTCGTTCCACGAAAAATCGGTCGTTAGGAGGAGTCACCTTAAAAATAGAAAGAGGTTGCTTTACAACTTACTCAAAACACTTTTCAAACTATTAGTGATAAAAAACCAGGCCTGACGAGAGGGGGGCGAGGGAGTACGATTCCCCCGGGCCCGGGCTTGTAGGGGGCCCGGGACCCAACGATTTTCATATTGAGCTCTAAGAGGGATATATTTTTGAATATTTTGGAAATTAATTTGTTCACATAAAGGTCCAAAAATGAGTAAATTCTTGGCTTTCTAAGGACATATTTTAGAAAAAAAAACTTTATTGCTTGTTACTCATCGTATTATCAAAAGAAAACGATATTTTTAAGTTGAGTGAAATTCAGATCTTGTCTAGAAATATTCTAAAGATTACATCAAGCCTATGAATGCGGTGGGGGTACTTCAGAAAATTTTTACCCCCTACCTAAAAATAAGAATTATAGGTATGTCACTGGGGGCCCCCTTCCCAACCTTGTCCCCGGGGCCCGACTTGGCTCTCGGCGGCCCTGTAAAAAACCACTAAATGTGCTTATGATGTACCTCCACTGATTCCACTGGAGTCGACTGATTTAATCATCATGCTATTTTATAGCAAATCTCTAAAAAAACAGTCCAGTCTTATCCATGTTAAAAATGTCGGTGTTCATTGCTAGCTAAAAGCACAATTTTATAGTCTCATTTTCCAATCTTGAGATATATCTTTAAACTGAGAGGGTATAAGAAGAACAACCGTGATTTAAAAAACTCTGTTCTGAATTCTCCCAATCTACTCAAATGATGTAAGTATTTATATGTGGAATTAACTTATTAAATTAATGAATTTTTAGAATTGATCTACTTGATCCACAGTAAAAAAATAAATTAAAATTTAAATCTTTATTTTTAACTTTCATCCTTTTAATGTGACAAAATCCCCTTTATTCTCAATTGATCCTCGTTCATAGCTTTGAATTTTAACGCAAAAACCCCGTTTTATCATAAAAAATACGAATTAAAAAAAAGAACACAAGAATGGAACATGATGTGTTCTTGTTTCGATTCTTTTACGCGAAATAATGTTTTTGAATGATAACCGGGTTGTAGTATGTTTTATCACTTTCCCAGCCTTAAATAAGCAAAAAAAATTTTTTTCTGAATTAAAAAAACTGGTCGCTAATTGGGGTATTTTAACATTAGGAGAATAGGGGAAAAAATCGGTGCCTTCAAAATCCGGTCGTTAGAAGTTGTGATCTCTATATAGGGGGTGGTCGCTCAAAGGTGTTTTACTTATGGAAACACAAAGACATCTACATTCTGTATAGGCTCTAGTTTTTTTGTGCACATAAACAGTGATTAAAGTTCCATTTTCCCTCTCTTAAAAGGGATGTTTTCCCACCAACGCCTCACGCTCTAGATCAAAAAGTTCGCCAACACAAAGTGGGTGGGATGAAGCAGAAAGGGACCGATACACCAGCCATCTGAAATCATTCCAGTTGTTGATATATTTAGTGCTAAGGGGTCGAAAAGGGCACTACGAAAGAGAAACTATTGCGAGAAAAGCGCTGCCGTGCCGCGCATAAGCTGTCTGCTGCTACTTCAAGGGTGTCTCTTTCCTTTTTAATCTTAAATTATGAACGTAAATAAGTATAATCCATCTGAATGCGTTTTAAATAACACATTCGAATCAGTTTTATCACAATATAAATCTTGAAATATATTTTTTTCAAAAATTTCCAAAAATTGGTCATTTTGTCACTTTTTTCAAATTTTGGGGATCTCTGAGGCAAAAGAACGTATAAACCTAAAGTATAAACGTTTTTTGCAGTTGTAATTGGTTAATAATAATACATTTTAAGCGCAACCCCAAATCAAATACTGAAATTCGTAGTTTTTTATGAATTTTTGAAGTTTAGTCATTTTTAGCCCAATTTTCAGAACTTAATGGGACATCCATAAATTACGTGAGATGTTTTTTAGAAAATCTGGACCCCCCTCCCCCCTTGGTGAGATTTTTCTGGACCCCCCCTCCCCCCAAGTGAGATTTACCTACAATTTTTTAAAAATAATTTACAGTAATCTGTGTGTATTCTTTTCTCATACTTAAAAAAAGAAAATCGTATAATTTCTAACTTTAAAAGTTGATGTGAGATTTTAAACGACCCCCCTCCCCCCTTGGTGAGATTTGATGAGATTTTTCCAAACCCCTCCCCCCTTTTTGACCTCACGTAATTTATGGATGTCCCCTAAGGTCTAATGAGGCAACAGAAGATAATCCAGAGTTTTAAGATTTCACACCCTTATTATTGGTGGTAGTTGACACGTTTTCCGCACTCCCACTAAGCGATCAACGAAATTCCGTTTTTTTAGTACACCCTATTAGTATGAATGCTATTATACATTTCATTAATATTGAAATGCGTTTTTCAAAAAAACTGAGGGGGATGGAGAAAAACTGCTTGCATATTTGAATTCAGAGTGAAAAGTTATATAAGAATCACCCATTTTCGTTTTTGAGCCAAAAAAAGTTCGATTTTGTTGACTAGTGTTATCGAATTCAATTATTGATGAATATTGCCCATCCCAAGTTTGAAACCATCGCTGCTAGAGATAAAAAAATTACTTATTAAATTACTTATTTTTTAAGACCATCCTGCACTTCTTTTTAGAAAAGTATTCGTGCAAAAGTGGATAACTTTTAAAGTCTTCACCCACTATTTAAAAAAATAATTAGTATTATATAATTATTTGTGAACTGTAAGCAACATGTATTTCCTTCAATAAGTATACAGGGTGTAAAGGAAAGTCTTTTTACCCTGTAATAAGTTGCTAACGGAGCAAGCTAAAGCTATGCAGTTAAGGTAACGGTATAGTAAAGTGACTATGCGCAATCGAATGCGACCAACCGCAGCGCCCTCTAGTGGAGATTTTAGGAGTTAAAAATGTTATTTTAAAAACAATTAAGAATTTCTTAAAATAATTAATTACAAAGTTGTAGAGCAGCATCGATTTAGTAGGAAAAGACACCTTAAGCAAAAAAATATCTTGAATAGAACCCCTAAAACGCGCGCTCAATTAGGTTGAAATTACGTCGATTTTACGTCTTAAAACGCTTCTCACGAGGCGAAAATGAGAAATTTTCAATTTAATGAGTTAAGAATACTTTTATTCATTTATTTAAGTCATTAAATTGAAAATTTCTCATTTTCGCCTCGTGAAATTGGATGAATTGGATCCTCGTGAATTGGATCCCCTTCGTCAGTGGTGACGAAGGGGATCCAAAGAATCCCAGAAACGCCGTATGGCTTTTAATAAATTTATGTGCAATTTTTTTCGTTGTTTTATTTTAAATTACAGTATTGCACAGTTTGTGGCGTTATCCCCTTAGTCTATTTAATTTCATAAGATATTTTCCCCCAAATTTTCTATTACTTTTTCTTACCTATAGCAAAAATATCATGGCTAAAGATTCTCCAATTTTTGATAGGTATACATACAGGTTTTTGCTGGACCCCCCTCCCCCCCACGTGAGATTTTCCTACAACCTTTAAAAATAATTTTCTATTCTATTCCTTTGTATTTTGAGCTTCACAGCACCTAAAACTTTTCCATTATTAATGATGTGTGAAAAGGCCATTATTCCGTTCTCATACTTAAAAAAATAGGTATAATTTCTAACTTAAAAAGTTGACGTGAGATTTTAATCGACCCCCCCTCCCCCCTTGGTGAGATTTTTCCAAACCCCTCTCCCCCTTTTTGACCTTGTGGAGCTTGGGTATTCCAAGTGGCACACGACAGCAGCAGCAGCAGCAGCAGCAAAAAGTTGACGTGAGATTTTAATCGACCCCCCCTCCCCCCTTGGTGAGATTTTTCCAAACCCCTCTCCCCCTTTTTGACCTCACGTAATTTATGGATGCCCCCTAATTTCTAGAGAGGATTTCAAAAAAGGGTTGCATTTATGTCAATTGCTGGGATGAAATATATTTCAAGGTTGCTAAATATGAAAATGTATCACGAAAAATGGCATTGTTAGTAGATGTAGCATATTTTTTAAAATTTTGATCTTTCAATATTTTTTGAAGTAGTTGAACTTTTTGAAAGTAGTTAGAACTAGTAGTTGGTGAAAAAAGTAGTTAAACTACTAGTTCAACTACTCTAAACCAAAAGTAGTTGAACTACTAGTTAACTAGTAGTTGCAACTAGTAGTTAACTACTTTTCAACTAATTTTAGTTAACTAGTGCCAAACATTAGTGAATAGTGAATATCAATAGTAAACATCCCTACACATTTTTGGTTTTACCGAAGGCACAATAATGGCGGATTTACACCACTGCAGCAAAAACGACATTTTCGTAGTACTACCGACTGGCAAAAGATGGCGCAGCAATAGCCAGCGACATTTTCGGTTTTCTGGGATCTCGCGGATGTTCGTTGCTCGCTTATCCTACAGTCCCTTTCTATAGTCTGTTCATTTTGAACTGGCGATGGCGCTTGAAAACATTGTTTTCCCCCATCTCCGATCGGTAACCATAGCAACTATCCTCGTCAAAGTGACAAAGAAGGCTTACTATTGGCTGCTCGAAGAGCGTAACTATGGTTACGCTTCTAGCGTGGGGGCGTGGGGGAAAGCACTATTTCTCAAGCGCCAATTCTAAATGAATAGAGTATAAGTGACTTCATGCCAGACAGAATATTAAAATTTTAATTTAAAAACTAAATATTTTAATTAGGATAATTAATAATTAGGATATAAGAAGATAATTTTTACATTTTTACTTGAGAAATTCAGACATCCCGACACTTAATCTTTCCGTACCGTACTATTTTTAATTTTTTATTTTAAAATGCTCCTTGCGCATTCCTAATTGGAATAATGTAACCAAAGTTTTACAACATGTTTAATGTATGAAGTTTAAGATAAATAATGATTGAAACTTGGTTCCGACAACTTTAATGTTCCAAAAACAGGATTAAAGTAATTTTTTAAGAAAAAATACCAATTTTTTAGCTTTAAATCTTTACAATTAAAGAAATTACGTATGTATAAAGAATCTAATCCTTGATTTTGTTTCTAAGTAAACAATTATAAGATTTTTTGAAGGAATTGAATGAAACTGAATGCGCAAGGAGCATTTTTAATTCAAAAATTTTATTTGAATTAAAAAATTAAAAATAAGTTTTTGTTTTGAATTTTCAGTTTATTTAGTGTTTTTTAGGTGCATTTATCAAACTATGAGAGAAAGTTTAACTTCGCTTTATGGAATAGTCATTAACTTCTATTGCTAGTTTTTCTACTTTTAAGGCCCCTGGTCCCCTTAGAAAGGTATTGTCGATTTCATAACACAGTTATTGTTTGGAATTTATGGTCTTATTTACAAAACGTCTTTGTTACAAATTCATTTTATTACAGCTTAATACTTTTCAAGGAAGAAAATTATTAAGTTTATTACATATAAGGAACGTCCAGCTAAACGCGGAAATTAAAACTTTTCATTGTGATATTCAAGGCGGGAGTGGGAAGAAATTTTGGTCCGGTCATTTTAAACCGTGGGTTATATAGAAATTAATTTCAGGAGGGGCCCAAAATTATTCCTAAGCCCCTCCCATGCATATTAAAAAATATTCACGGTAGTTTTTTAATACATTTTTAAGTAGAAATTGCGTCTTAGGGAACTTATTATAAGAAAAGTTCTGAATAATAAAGTTCCCAAGTTCTTCCCCAGAATTTTTTTCGGAAATTCGACCATCAAAAAACGGGGTTTAATTTGTTTTGTTACATCTACTCACAATTCGTGGGGTCCCTTAAAAAGCAGTCCCTTTAGGTTACACGCGAAAAGGGCCCGCTCTTGTATGCTGAAAATTTCAAGGAAAAAAAATACAGTTAAGAATACAGTAGAACTCCAATTTTCCGAATCAGTTGGAACTGGATTGGATGCGATTGGAATGATACAAAATTTGGATCATTGGATTTTTCCGAAAGAGGTCTATTCAAAATAGCTACTGTATGTATGTTAAAAATGATAGAAAAAAACATTTTTAAGGAAAGATATCTTTTTTAAATGCAAATGCAACATTCGGATGGTTGGAGTTGTATTGTATAGCTGGAAAAATTTCTTATAAGGTAGTTTATAAGCTCCACCCCTTTGGAAACATCCCTGCTCTTCACGAACGGCATAATTTATGCATAGCTAACAAAAAGAAGGGAAGAAATTTATTCCTCCCCACCTCCCCCTATATAAGTAACCAAACTATTACCAAATTAGATTAACTGGATGTAATTTTTAACCCAATAGTAATTTTTAAAAATTGAGAAAACCAAAGGAGATATTAGTGATAGAACAAAAACTCCTATGAAAAAATTGTTAGCAAAATCATTGAGAACGCAAAGAAGAATAAGTTTCACGAAAATATATGCAACATTCGTGGAAATACATGTGGAAATAGCACTTTGACTTCTCAAAAAAGAAAAGTTCACAAATTTTGAACGCATTTTAGTTCGTAATTGATATCGCAAGACCCATACGTTGACTTTTGTTCCGGGAAGGATGAAATTATTCATAAGCCTAAAATACTTATTCTAAAATTTCGCAATGAGGAAGTTGCATGATTTTTTAAAATTTTTTTTAATCGATTCTTCATGCTAAAATAAGCAACTACCCAAAATTTGAGGCCGATCGAGAAATTTTTTCACTGCAAAAAAATTAACAAAAAACCCCTTTTTCAAAGCGAGCTTGAACGATGTGACGTCATCGTACGGTGACCCCATTGTTGGAATGCAACGGAGTTTATGGTATCATTGTTGACGTCATCGTACGGTGTTTTCACAGCGTTTTTAGTCACGTGTTTTTTCTCGACTTTTAAATTAAAATATTTAATTACTTGTATATTTTTTTGAAAAATTTACTAGACATTTCCTTTTACCATACAAAAAACCATACGGAACACTTGAATGTCCATGAAAATCTGACAAATGCAACTTCCATATTTGTTGTTTCTTTTTTTTAATTCTTAAATACGTATTTCTCAAAACTACTTTTTTAGCATTTAAAACCCTGATACTACATTAATGTAGTTAATGTGTGAATTCACACATGAAAAGTTAATCTAGTTTAACTTAAGAGAGAATTTTAGATAGCTTAACTTAATCTGTCTTATTTTTAAATGTTCACACTACAACTAGTATCTCAAACCATATGGTGCTACGAGTAAAAAATGGCGGCCGTCCAAGAGCTCGTCTCTAAGCCTAAAACACTCCACTCCAAACTTTTTTTACTTTGGACTTATACTTGCAGAATACCAATTTTTCTTCTTGTGTTGTCCAGTTTGTTTTTCGAAGTATATTTAATTTAATAACGATTGTGCCAATATAATATCAAATAAAAAAGTTGGTAGTTTGTAGTAGTTCTTTTTTTCTTAGTAGATGGCACCCCGGTAACTTAAACTAGTTTAAAGACTTAAAAGTGAGTTCGGGAAACTAGCTTAAAGTTAAGCTAGTTTCTTTTCCCTAAACTAGATTAAATCTAAGACAGTTCTTTCAGACATGTTCGACTTAAGATAGATTAGCACTTAAACTAGATTAACTTTTCATGTGTGAACGTAGTATGAGGCTTTTTTTCTACTGGACTATTTAACTTGAAACTCTGCATATGTATTAACCATAGTGTTTTCAATAAAATAATGCATTCCAATTAGGGATTCAGAGAAAAATATAAGGTCTTAAAGGGAAAAATGTGTTTATTTTCATGATATTTTGGAGGTGTTTGTAGAAATTTTTTTATTAAAAACTATTACAAATTACAAGTATTACAAATGTAAATTCATAGTTCCATGGAAAATAACTTAGATTACGTAGGGGTAAAAAAATCATATCAAAATTATCAGAATTAAAGAAGAAGTAGAGTTAAAATTTTTTGAAAATTTCGAAATTTCTTAAAAAGTGCTTTTTAAAAAGTAGATTTTTTTGCTTGGATTATGCAAAAATGGTCATTACAAACGTTTTGACGTTAAATAACTTCAAAAAATTTGTAAATTAAAGAAAATAAAAATTTGGGTACTGAGTTCCCTTAATCAAATCAGAATTTATCACAGGATTTTATAGACTTAATATTAAATGAAATAATTACTACCGGGACTCGATCTAAGGAACTATCGCATAAGAAACAAACGTTATACCACTGAGCCAGCTGGGACACAATAATATACATTCCATATAAAATATAACTTAGAATTAAGATCAAAGTCTAGCACAGGCATCCGCATGCGGCCCTCCGGGTCATTTTGTGCGGCCCGCGAAACTCTCTGAAAACTCTCCAAAAAGTAGCTTCAAAACACTTTTTAGCACACTAAAATTCAAAATTTTTTCGGGGGGGAAACCCCCGACCCCCCCATATACCTCTTAGATCAGGTTTTGCCAACCCGCGGCCCGCATGCGGCCCGTTTTGAAATAATTTTGTGGTCTGCAAGAATTTTTTTAGTCAGAAGTTAAAGTTTTAGGGTAAGTCAAGGCCCCCAAATTCGGACAGAGGGTACCAAAACACGTTAAAGTCTGTTAATTATAGTCGTATTTCCAAAAAAATTTCTGGGGGAGGACCCCCAGAGGAATTCTATTGTTCACAACTTTTTTAGGATATTAGTTCAGTCAGGTGCAAATCCTAACTAAAAATATATTTTAATTTATGCATTGAACCAATTAAATATGCAGGGGGGCATGAGAGGAAGATTTGGGTGTACTTTTTCCCGATGCAAAAATCTAGCTGCAATTTTTAGAGAAAATTTGGGTCCTCCCGAAATAAATTTCTATAAGCGCCACAGGATCCTTATAGTTTCGAGTGATTCCAAGTGTTTTTAACGGCACCTGTTTAGTTCCTATGGATATACTACAGAAGGTATTCTTGGGGTTGCTCCTTAAGGTTAATTTAAATGAATATTTTATTTAGGAATCTGTCAAACTAAGCAAAGGATCTAAGAAATTCCCTAATTTATTCAATTTACTTCACTGTCATTCTGTGCACCTAATATCCTAAAATTGTATATGCGGCCCGCGAGAGAATTGTGGTTTTCCAAAGTGGCCCTCAACAACATTTGGGTTGGCTACCCCTGGTCTAGCATTTTGATTGGTTGATGTTGATTGTAATGTGGGCGTAATTTCATCGGCTTGGCGCTGCTCTTTTCCTTCCACTGCCGATTTGAGTGACAGCTTCAGGGGGAGAGTGGCAGTAACGTAGCTGGAGTGAGGTCGAGCTATTCCCAAGTATCACAGCTCTAACTAAATCAAGTCAATAATCAAGTTAAATCACACTGTCAAGTTTACGTAACTATAAGACTATAACTAGAAGTAAATGAAATTTGGCCACACATGACAAAAATTGGACGAATTTTAAACGTTTGTGCTGCTTGGGGTTTGGGTTATAGGCTGTCTGTCTACCCAAGCAGCACAAACGTTCAAGTTTCGTTCAATTTTTGTTATATATTTGGCCAAATTTCGTTTCCTTTTCGTAGAAGTTACGTAAATTAGACATATATTTGGTATGAGTTGTACACTCATAACGCAAAAACTACTTGATAGAAATTTATGAAATTTGACACGCTTGTAGAGGAATATCTGGGGCACACTCTCGAACAAAAAGCTAACTAATGTGATAATTAGTTCTGGGGTATTTTTAAGGTCAAATTTGAAGTTTTTGTTTTTTCGCCGCGTAATCCAGTTCAGCCAAATCTATAAGTAGCAGAACTATGTTTTTTTGCAGCCTAATACTCTGAAGTATGAAGATGTGCACTACGTCGCCCTTTTTTCGAATTTCGAATTTGGTTTAGAGTAATTAATTTTTTAATTTTCGAAATTTTTGACACTTTTTCGGTTTTTCTATCTAAAATGAAAACGAATCACGGTATCAATATGATTTTTTAAAAACTTATACTCTTATTTTTTAAAAAGAGATTGGCATTTAATTCTTTAAAAAATTCTAATTAGTTTTGGAATCATAAAGCATCAAGGTTTCATTTTTTTTCAAAGTTTTAAAAGGTCTTTATCAGACGTGTTTAATGTTTATTAAATGTTTAAAATTTTATTTTTGCCGGTTCACTAGATTTTCGAGAGCACGGATTTAAAAGTTTTATAGGTGCACATTTTTGCTCTAAGTTTGCTTGCGATATAGTATAGACTTGGTAAATAATCTTTTAAAGATACTCCGATATTTTTTGAACTACTATAGCAGGGGTTCCCATTAAAATTTTGCCGAGGACCCCCTTTACAATTAATTAACTGACAAGGACCCCTTGAACTTAAAGGCTTAAATTTTCAATCAATTTCAAAACCGAAACTCTATGTATTCAAACCTGAAACTATCGTATTTTAGTCGATAAAAAAATTGCAAAAAACAAAACAGGGATTATCTTTGGTGGTAAACAGAGGCTGTGCCACCTACATTAATCTATTTTTACTAAGTGACAATTAACTAACAAAACTAACGAATGAACTGCTGAGTAGTATAATGGTTATTTCAAATTAAGGAAAGTAAAAAAATACTTAATTTCTCTCGGTGACATTTCGCGGACCCCCAGGGGTCCGCGGACCACCTATTGGGAACCCCTGTACTATAGAAATAAATAATTTAGCTTTTTTTAGTGCTATTTGTGCCGATGAAAGGTAGAGGATTTTCGGTAAGTTGGTTTTACTCTGCTAAAGATCGATTGCAGATCGCTTCGTGATCTGTAAAGAGCTGCATAGCAGTTACGGGGGTTGGTGAGCGTAACCGAGCAGGGGCGGTAGACCACTATGCATTAAATTATTGATAAGTCAAAAAGGAATATTTCAGTAACAGTTTTATTTTGATATTTTAGTGATAATGATCTGAATTAAAGTATTGAAAAGTTTGAGAGATAAAAAGTTTCGATAGTAAATTATCATTAACTAAGCAGACAAGTTCCAGGTTGTTCTGGATAGTTGAGATGTAACAAGCGAGCTCTGCTCGCTAAGATCGCGAAGCGATCTTCAATGAACTGCGAAGCAGTTCCTGGGGTTGGTGAGCGATAGCGAGCAGGGGGCAGAGCCCCCTAGTATTATAAAAAAAATAAAGGCCTTTATCATAGTATATTTCCATTAAACGCATATTTAAAAAAAATTAAAATGCATGCAGTGAAAAATTTAGGGAACTTAAAATAACTCCCCTGAAATAAATAAATTTGTTCGAAAACAAGTTTTCTTTATTGTATTCATCCAACATTCCTTCTCTTTCTTGCTCTTGTGTAAATTTTAATTCATACAAAGGGTGTGAACACCCTGTTAATAAACTCACGAGCCGCCACTGTTTTGTAGTATCACTAGAAACAGTGGCGTATGTATAAATTTATTTCGGGAGGGGTCCGAAATTACCCCCAGCCTTCTCGTGCATATTTAGTAGGTTTAATGAAACTTTTAAATACTTTTTAGGTGAAAGTTACGCCTTAAAGAACTGAATATAAGAAAAGTTGAAATAATTCAATTCTAAGTACTCAAGGGGGGTCTGGGGGATCTCCCCCAGAAAATTTTTTAAAAATCGACCCTAAAAAAAAAAGGTTTTGAACTAGTTTTTGTACCTCTAGCCCGAATTTCGTAAACATATTTTTAGGTAGGATTTTGCATGGTGATGAATTTAATGTAAAAAGTTGTGAGTAATAGAATGTTGTAAGTGCAAAATGGGGGGACATCCCCAGAATATTTTTGGAAATTTGACCCTAAAAGAAACAGGATTTTAACTTTTTTTTTATATTTAGTTAGAATTTCGAAGAGGGGGGCCAGAACCCCTTCGCCGCCCTTGAATAGAAAAGTACAAAGAAAGTACGAAGAAAAATTAACGTGAATGGAGCGAGAGTTAAGGTGAAAGTTAAATAGACCCATTTTGGTCCAATCTGTAAAATCGACTGGTTTTAGGTAAAAAGGCTGTGTTAGTTATTGCTTAGCTGGATTAAACGTCCGAAGAATCTTCAACTTTCTTTTCCATTGAATTTTGATGCATGAATAAAACTTAATTAGGTGAAAAATTAGCAAAATTAAACGGTCGCGGCTTCCATAACACAAATCCAGAAACTCAAAATATTTCTAATAAGTGAAAAGTTACTAAAGTACTCACCAAAGTTTTGATTTGTTTTCATGAAACTTTCAGTCCCTTAAAACCAACGAATACGAAAAGAATGCACCTACTTTTCAGCTTGAGACACACGCGGGCGCAACCCAGTTTGTTTTAAAACGCGCACATATGATAATTATATCAGATATAATGGTTCGATTCAGTCATTTATTACATGAAACTAAATTACTTTCTCTCGGCGATAAAATTCCTTCTGAATGAAAAATTGTAGAAGAGGTGGAAAAAGTTGAAAAATCCATACGAAACAATTTATAACCCCCCGGAAAAATCACATCCCCAAATACAAAAACTGAGCGGACTCAAACACTCGCCGCAATGTTTTGAGAAAACTGAAAAAAAAATTAAAGTAATAAAATTTTATACTGTTTATATCGGTTTTTATTGAGAATGTATAATTTTTTTCAGAAATAAAATATAATCTATTCAAACATTTTGAAGACTTGAAAAACTTTTACAGTTATATACATATTTTCTTATAAAATAAATGAGTAAAAGGTAAAAAACCTTAAAAAATTTGATTTGAAATGTAGTACAATTTGGATTAGTTCGATTCGTACAGATTCTATGTGTGAAAAATAAACGGCAGACAGCAAAATAAAATAAAATTTAGCAATTATTTTTGAAAGTACCAGAGACAGACAATAAGAGACAGACCGGTCAATAGGCGGGGCTTATCCAGAGAGCTCAAGTGGCGCCTGCGACAAGCGGTACCGGCATTAATCGATTAATTTAATATTTTTTAATCGAAATCCTTATACATTTTTTTGTTGACGAAACTTGCAATATTCGATTTCGAAAGTAAACATGAAGTTTGTGTAAATCGTTTAATCGTACTCTTTTAAATTGTTTTCAAGATTTATAAATCATTTTAACAGTGTCTTATTGCATTAAGGCACATTTTATCTCGTTTCTTCTCTATTTTGCAATGTATTGGAAAATCTGTGTTGCATTCTTGAACTTGATTTCTAAGCCTGATAGAATTCAGTATAATTCGCGTTAATTATAGGCGTATGTATTAAATTAAGATGAAAATGTATACTAGTATTATACTAGTATGTGCCTGGGATCTGGGATTCGTATTTGCAAAAGATGTGTTCGTTTAGATTCACGAGGATTGCAAGGATTGCAACTTCATTTACACATAATGTTCGTCTTAAAAGGCCAAGGGATTATAACATTTGTAGTTATTGAAATATGAGATTTAATAAAATCATTTAGATTCATTATTTACTTGTGTGATTCTTGATTACTTTATATTTAAGCTTGTATTTTTACAATCAAGTTTTTCATCATATGCGATCACGAAATTTTGTTGATGAACAAACCTTAATGATTTAATTTAAATTTTCTATTATAATAGCAAATTTAAAAAAATTGTTGAAAAAAAAGGTATTTTTAATTTTAAAAACTATTTGATGGCTTATGTGATCGCCAAGGATCGCGATCCTGGTGATCATATGGTCGATGGATTACGTCTTCGCAAAACGTCTCCATGGTTGCCAGACCTAAAAGCTTAACTGTAACCACAGTTTTAGTGCAGGTACCGCGGGTTGAGGGCGTTCGTGTCGTAGGCCGCCCATTGACCGGTCTGTCTCTTATTGTCTGTGACCAGAGTGCACTGTGAATATTAAAGCGAACCACAGAGAGCTATATGAATGTGGATTGCGAACTGAACTGAAACAGTTTGTAGGGAGCTGTATATATGACTGAATCTGTGTAAAGAGTTTCATTCATTCTCTCCGGATCCTGAAGGGGTGTGCTATACTGCGAGAAGAGCGGCGTGCAAAACTGCGAGAAGAGCGGCGTGCAAAACTGCGAGAAGAGCGGCGTGCAAAACTGCGAGAAGAGCGGCGTGCAAAACTGCGAGAAGAGCGGCGTGCAAAACTGCGAGAAGAGCGGCGTGCAAAACTGCGAGAAGAGCGGCGTGCAAAACTGCGAGAAGAGCGGCGTGCAAAACTGCGAGAAGAGCGGCGTGCAAAACTGCGAGAAGAGCGGCGTGCAAAACTGCGAGAAGAGCGGCGTGCAAAACTGCGAGAAGAGCGGCGTGCAAAACTGCGAGAAGAGCGGCGTGCAAAACTGCGAGAAGAGCGGCGTGCAAAACTGCGAGAAGAGCGGCGTGCAAAACTGCGAGAAGAGCGGCGTGCAAAACTGCGAGAAGAGCGGCGTGCAAAACTGCGAGAAGAGCGGCGTGCAAAACTGCGAGAAGAGCGGCGTGCAAAACTGCGAGAAGAGCGGCGTGCAAAACTGCGAGAAGAGCGGCGTGCAAAACTGCGAGAAGAGCGGCGTGCAAAACTGCGAGAAGAGCGGCGTGCAAAACTGCGAGAAGAGCGGCGTGCAAAACTGCGAGAAGAGCGGCGTGCAAAACTGCGAGAAGAGCGGCGTGCAAAACTGCGAGAAGAGCGGCGTGCAAAACTGCGAGAAGAGCGGCGTGCAAAACTGCGAGAAGAGCGGCGTGCAAAACTGCGAGAAGAGCGGCGTGCAAAACTGCGAGAAGAGCGGCGTGCAAAACTGCGAGAAGAGCGGCGTGCAAAACTGCGAGAAGAGCGGCGTGCAAAACTGCGAGAAGAGCGGCGTGCAAAACTGCGAGAAGAGCGGCGTGCAAAACTGCGAGAAGAGCGGCGTGCAAAACTGCGAGAAGAGCGGCGTGCAAAACTGCGAGAAGAGCGGCGTGCAAAACTGCGAGAAGAGCGGCGTGCAAAACTGCGAGAAGAGCGGCGTGCAAAACTGCGAGAAGAGCGGCGTGCAAAACTGCGAGAAGAGCGGCGTGCAAAACTGCGAGAAGAGCGGCGTGCAAAACTGCGAGAAGAGCGGCGTGCAAAACTGCGAGAAGAGCGGCGTGCAAAACTGCGAGAAGAGCGGCGTGCAAAACTGCGAGAAGAGCGGCGTGCAAAACTGCGAGAAGAGCGGCGTGCAAAACTGCGAGAAGAGCGGCGTGCAAAACTGCGAGAAGAGCGGCGTGCAAAACTGCGAGAAGAGCGGCGACCATGGAGCCTGCATATGCGGCGATTCGCTTCCTTTCTTCTTGGGTAAGCCATTGCTGTTTTTGTTTCTTTCTTGAAAATTTGATTGCAAGATCTTTTTAATTTATGTGAAATTTTTATAACTATTTGTGAAGGTGCCGATAAACGGTACTAAAATTGGCCGGTATTGGTCCATGAATACTTAAAATTGTTTTTATTGTTATGTAAATTAACGACAAGTTTCTGGTATTGGTGATCAAGACTATTATATATATGTAGTATTAGGTTTAACTTTAAATTTGAAAGTCTCTGTAGTGTGACGCCGCTGTCGTCACAAGTCTAAATTAATAGTGCTAAATAATAATGTGTACTGACTTTCATAGATAAAATTAACTCTTTCAAAAATGATTAACGTGTAAGTGTCTTGATCATCCATACGTTCTATTATCAAGGGGTGACTGTTCAGTGGAGTAGCCAAAAATTATTCGTGACTTCTCAGTTTTCCACCAAAATCGGAATTTATAAACTTTTTTCTTCAGTTTTAGAATACTATTAGGTCATCCCGAAAGCTTTGTCGCAGGGACAGTCTGTATATATAATGTATTTTTTGGTACTTTTCCATTACGGTAAACCAGTAAAGTATTTCTATTTAAAGCCGATTTGGGGAGTTTTGGCTTTTTTTTTGTTTGCTCACTTTTCGAGCTTTTCTAGTTTCTACGATTACTAAGATTTGTTTACTTCAAGTTGCTATTAATTGAAAGCTTTCAAAATTAAAATTCAAAAAAATTTAACTTTAATTTTTAGTCATATTAAGTTTGTACGGACGATCTTATTTATTTCATTAATTGAAACTAATTTTATACTTTTGAAGTGCGGCGATAAAATTTGCAGCGATCTAGATTTCTGCAAATGATCATCCAGAACTTTCCTAATATATATAAATAAACTCTCAAATGTGTTGTACTAGATAAGGAAGAGTGTTCTTACTTATTAATTATATAAGATGATAAACTCTTTATACACCTTTTTACAGTGGGTTATACTTTTTTTCCCAACAGGGTGATAGGGGTGAGACGGTTTATCATCAATGAACCATTAGTGTGGTATATTTTGCCAATTTAAAGAATATAATGCGTAGTTGAAGTCCTTAAAGGGTAGAATTTAAGATGTCGCACATTTTCTTTGCAAATTTGCCCAGCGATCTGGCAAATCTGGTTAAAAGAATGGAGCGGATTGTGGGTAGTTTAAATGGGGGTTCACAATCATGTTTTAAAAGAACAATTAAGTAAAAACCTTACAACAATATTGTTATTTGCAAAAAAAGGTAAAAATGCATTAAAAATAGGTTTTTAAATTTGAAATATGCCTTTTTTATATTTTTTTGGTAGGATTATTTACTGTTATGAACTTAATCTGAAAACAAATCTCATAAGTTGAGTTCTATGTACAAAAAGGGGGTCTGGGGGTTCTCCCCCCGAAAAATTTTGGAAATTTTATAATAAAAGCAGGGTTTTAATTCATTTTAAGACTTTTTTTCGTACCTAAAAAGGTATCCGCTGGCCTTAAAAATGGGTCTCGCGGGCCGTAGTTAGGAGAACCCTGAAATACAATATAATTTTGTTTTTGAAAAAGAGGTTCCGGAACGTTCCGGCTGAAATCGAGCCCTGTGTATATATATATATCCCAACCCCCTATTGGATACGGCCCTGTATATTCATTACATTAAACTTAAGTTTCATGTTTCATTATTACATTTTTAACCTTTTATTATCTTGATATACACATCGGAAAAAAATTTGAAAATTGAAACTATATAAGGTAAATGTGGGTATAGTGGACACTTTAAGGAAAATTTTTGCTTAAATTCTCAATAAATACCAACCTATTTGCTTGGAAACCGTTATCATCCTATTTTTAGATTAATTGGATCTTCTTCTTTCGATTTTACCATTAAAAATTTTAATTAGATTGGGTAAAGTATTTTTAATTAATTTTTAAAAAGTACTCCAAATTGCATCTATAGTGGCCACATAGATGTAGCTGTTGTATCTATGATGGACACCTCTTGCATCTATAGTGGACACCTCTCTTTTTCTGCCTATATGAGGGGTTTATGCATGAAATTGATGGGTTTTTTTGGTATAGTCGTTTATTTCTAATTAAATTTTCCTTCACAACGAAATGTATTTGATATCAAATCAAATAATCTTTATTTAAAAAATACTTGAAAGTTTCCAGCCCAAAGCCTACGCTGTAGCTGATTTGAGAGGAGTAAAAACATGTAATTCAATGTTTTGGAAACCTTGGTTCCCGAAGTCAGAATGAAACCAAATTCATACAACAGTCATTTTAAAGCACAGTCAACAGTTTATGAAGAAAAACTGATCCAAATTCAATGTTATTTAGATATCTATTAGAAGCCATTGCGGTGGCCACTATTGGAAAATCTAAGATTTCGTGTTGGTATAGTGGCCACCCCCATAAATCCCTCGTAAAGTCAAAATTTTAAAATAAATTTTATATATTATCATTTTATACACTCTTCTTTATCTTAATATAAATTTAAAAGTCAATCAAACGGTTATAAATACAAAAAAATTATTTCCGATATACCCGTTTCCTTACGCGATTCAATAAGCAAAATCAAATTTCAGTCACTCGGCCGATGTTGTTATTTTCAAATATTTAAATATCCTTCCCATGCTGATCTGTGGTATCGGCGGTAATTTACCAGTTTACCTGATTGTACAATCTAAGGTAAATGTGGGTATAGTGGACACTTTAAGGAAAATTTTTGCTTAAATTCTTAATAAATACCAACCTGTTTGCTTGGAAATGGTTATCATACAATTTTTGGGTTAATTGGATCTTCTTCTTTCGATTTTACCATTAAAAACTTTAATTAGATTGGGTAAAGTATTTTTAATTAATTTTTAAAAAGTACTCCAAATTGCATCTATAGTGGCCACATAGATGTAGCTTTTGTTTCTATGGTGGACACTTCTTGCATCAATAGTGGACACCTCTCTTTGGGTAGGCGCACACGAGCAACTTTTGTCTCTGTGACTGTTTTGTCAGTACCGTTCTAGCTATGAGCGAAAGGTAGGGACCGCACACGGTACGACGTGATACATGTGTGACAATTTTGTCCGTAGCTCTAGAGACAGGCCCATGACGAAACAGTTTCTCTGTCTATTAGATTCTATGGCACTGCGCACACGAGTGACAAAAAGTCATCGAACAACTAAACTTTCGTGATTTTGTTGATATAAACAGTCCTCATGTGTGCTTTCCAGTTCCTGAGTTCCAGCCATATTGTTTAAAATTAAGCTGAAAGATTATTTTGATGCTTTCTCTTCCACAACTAACTGCCGACTGGTGCAATAATTTGGGAAATGTCACGTTCAGTTTGCGCACTCAATTTTTCTACGTGACGGCGACGTGACAAGGTTGATAATTGTCACGGAGACAAAAGTTGCACGTGTGCGCCTACCCTTTTTCTGCCTATATGAGGGGTTTATGCATGAAATTGGGGGTTTTTTTTTGGTAAAGTCGTTTAGTTCTAATTAAATCTTCCTTCCCAACGAAATGTATTTTAGATCCAATCAAATTAGCTTTATTTAAAAAATACTTGATAGTTTTCGGCCCAAAGCCTACGCTGTAGCTGATTTGAGAGGAATTTAGCTTGTAATTCAATGTTTTAGAAACTTTGGTTCCCGAAGCCAGAATGAAACCAAATTTATTCAACACTCATTTCAAAGCACAGTCAACAGTTTATGAAGAAAATTTTATTCAAATTAAATATTTTTTATGTTTATATTAGAAGCCATTGCGGTGGCCACTATTGGAAAATCTAAGATTATGTGTTGGTAAAGTGGACACCCCCATAAATCCTCGTAAAGTCAAAATTTTCAAATAAATTTTATTCGGTATCATTTTATACACTCTTCTTTAACTAAATATAAATTTTAAAGTGAATCAAACGGTAATAAATACAAAAAAATCAGTTCAAAAATACCCGTTTCCTTACGCGATTCAATAAGCAAAATCAAATTTCAGCCACTGGGCCGATGTTGTTATTTTCAAATATTTATATATCCTTCCCATGCTGATCTGTAGTATCGGTGGTAATTTACCAGCTTACCTGATTGTACAGTCTATTATGCCTATGAATTTTGACGCTGTTTGATGCCTCTAACTCGTTCTATTTAAAATTAATCAGCTATGTGGCCACTATTGGTACAGTGTCCACTATACCCACATTTACCTTATTGCTTTTAATTTCAAAAAAAATTATTTTCTTAGGTGAAAACCATTGTTTATAACACTTAAATTTATACGTAAAGTTGTGGAATCGGTTAAATATTTTAGAAAATATTATATTTATTAAATATATTACTAAATTGCTTAAACAAAATGGGGTATATTTCGGTTAATTGACATTCAAGTGATTTTAATATTAAAATTTGTTAGTTAAATTAAAGTATAATAATACGTTTTAGCAGTGAAACGAATACGCGGAATTCAATTTTTTCCCTCTTTCTGAGCAGTTAATATAAGCGCTGCTGCTTTTTACTATTTTCCTAGGAAAATGAGAGTGCTCATAGTGCCCAAGCTTAAAGCCCGATGTCTTGTGGTCAGATGTCACAAACCACCACCTGGTGTAAGGAGAGAATGGCAGCTGCTCAGCTTCTTAGTACCTTAGATTGGCGGAAAAATCGATAGAATTAAGGTAAGGAAGTTTATTAGTACGACTCTGTTCTTAAATTAACCTAACTCCTCTTTATATGTTTTTGTTCATTAGTTTAACAAATGAAGTAGGTTAAAAAAGATCCAACAGTGTTCATATAAAACTTCCCCCTATAAAAAAATTAAAATATAAATCAGTGGTAAGAATTGAGAACTTAAATTAAAATTTAACAAAATTATAGATTTACCATTTCTGTGTCGAGATGCAAAGTATTTCCGATGATCATGGCCTTTTATAATTAAAAATAAAGTCATTAAGTTATTTCAAATGACCACCTAACGAAACTAGGCAAAAACGAGCGCCAAGCTTTGCCAACTTGGAATTCTTACCTCGATCACTAATTCAGCAATTTTCTGTTAATTTCCGAAGAATCGTGTTTTTAGACGTTTTCAATTGGTTCAAACAGTGATGACAAAAAAGTTAAGGCAGCAATCTCAATAATTTTTGTATTTTATCATTCTACATGAAATTTAGCATGTTTTGGCTTTTCATTCTAAGCTGTTAGTTTTTTAATGATTTTAAAAAATAGAATTCCTTCAAAATGTATGGATTTTTAGCATTCCTTTAGAAAAAAAATATTTAAAAAAACTATTTATCCTTGAAACAAAACTGAAAAGCCAAAACATAGAGTAAAATAGTGTTGTATATAGGGGAGAGTGTTGTACCTATGGACAAAAATCACGTTTGGATTTTTCTAAGACAGGTAAAATCACATTTTGACCATTTAAAGTGCCCAACCTATAGTCCTAACCTTTGTGAGTTGAGAGATATTTTTAATTAGCCAAAATCTTGAAAATTGGATTTTTAATCATGTATAATAACTTGGAAAAATTAGTGTCCAAAGGTACAACAACCTGTTGTACCTATGGACAGACCCAGTTGTACCTGTGGACACCCTTAAAAAGGGAAGTTTTAGTTGAAAAAGCTAAGAATGAACATTTTTATTGATGAATTACCTTTTAAAAACCTATTTCAAGCCTTTTTAAAATTGAAAATAGATTTTTTAAAGTAATGTAGTTTTAGATCGTAAATGATCATTAAAACGAAGTTGAATGATATAAGTCTTGATTTTTTACCAAAAACACAAAAATCACATGGTATTTTCAGATCAGAATTTAAGGTAATAGTTTCATCAATCATGCTGATTGATCTGACAACTTCACTAATCCAAAAAAACCCAATTCGATTGACACTTAGTTGTGCAAGCATTTGGTGGTAATAACAGTAATAATTTGGTGGTAAATCTTCTTCAGGTGGAAAGTTTAAGTTTGTTTAATCACCATACTTAAATGCGATAGGGAGCTTAGGGTTTTACACCATATTTTACATTAAATTCCAAGTAGAATCATAAATTTAAAAAAGTAGTTTAGATCACAAAATATTTGATTTTTCATCTAAAATTCACTTGAAAATAATCGCTGACAAATAGATTACCATTTAGAATTAATTTAATATTTATTAAAATGTATTCAGTTAAATGAAACCTGATTCTAAAACGCTGATTAGCTACAGACACCCACAAGAACGTGTCCGTAGGTACAACACTTATGGTGTCCGAAGGTACAGCATCAGGTGTTTTTGCATTCAAAGTTCTATAAAAGATAAAATAATTGAGATTTGACGATTTCTAATATCAAAACTAAAAAGTCAAAATCTCTGGGATTCCCCCATATATCCCATTTTATCATATCATAATCATAGAGGAAGAAAATAATTAATGTAGTGATGCACTAAAAAAAACTTTGAGCACCTATAAACAGTATTTTTATTATAGAAAATTTAAATAATATTGTAAACAGCTGATTTCACGTTAGCAACTAGATAGCATCTGTTTACATTTAAAATCGACCACAAATTCAAATTTACATTTTTTCCCGAATTTTAAAAGGAGGTGGCTGAAGGTACAACCGTCCGTAGGTACAACACTCTCCCCTACTACTAAATTGCATCTCTCTAAACTAATTATAATTGATACGAACACCGTTTAAAAATCACTCTAATTAGCTAATTACATTCTAATTATATAATTAAATTATGCTTTTACACTGTTTTCTTCAAAAATCGATTTAAGCATATTTTTATTACTTATTGCAAAAAAATCATTTTTAAAGTTAAAATTAAAGAAAAAGGTTAAGTGTACGTACGCCTTAAATACTTGTTTAAACGAATCGAAAATTACTCGTGTCGTCGTTTTCGCGAAGTCCCAATTCATTCCTATTCATTTTAATACAAAAATTATTCGTTATACGACGCACAATATCGGTTATACGTCGTTTTCGGCTGTCTTTAAATTCGGAAATATCCAGTATCAGTTGTTATTCCGTGGGAAAATTTCCCCAGGAAAGGTTGAAGAGCACTGCATTCCTTGGCCGTTGTGGGGGGCATGACCAATGGAGTGGGGGTGAGTAAAAGGGCAGTTCGTTGAACTGATAATGGGATGGGATGAGCTACACTACAGTTTTATAGCCCTTATCTCTGGTTAGGGGGTCTCCAGCACCCCCTGCAGAGAAGAATTCTTTTGATCCCTAAATGACCCCACAAAGAAAGTGGGACCATAAAACTGCCGTTATAAAACCCTATCACTATAAAGGTAGGGTTTCTTTAATTTTTATGTTAATTGTTTTAATATTTAATACTATTTTAAAGTTTGTTAGTTAATATTTTTCAGTTTGAAAACTGTTTTGAAGTAATTTTTTCTTTAGAAAAACCTAAAAATTAATGTATTTTTGTGAATCTGCATTAGGAGCGTTATAAACCTAATTAATTAAGGACATTTTCGTTTATACGTTTTTTCATTTACACGTCGATTTACGTCGGTCCCTTGAAAGACGTATAAACGGTGCTTTACTGTATATAGTGTGAATCTCTTTTTAAGAAATTCTGGCCACAAAATTATAAGAATACAGTTTAAAATTGTTCTTTTTTTTCCGAATCTGCGGAATATAAAAAAATCGCACATAAAAAAAATAATTGAGATGAAGAAATTTTTTCTTCACTGAACGATTCGTTATTGCTTTTTCTCGAGTGGGAAAATTGTCAGTATCTTTTTCTCATAATTTTTCTGGGAAAAAGAGCAACTTTTATACCTCAAAATCTACCTATGCAACCTCCCATGTTAAAAATTTCTTTTTGCCACACACAGGTACGACTCTTTTCGACATGCTGGGTTGCCATACGGAGAAGGGCAAGCTGTCTCTGATTGTATTAGCTCTATGGTCCGGCGAGACCTGCTGGCGGACCCTGCTCAAGTTCCGCCTTCTCTCGGAGAAATTAGACGACTGGCCCCGCACAGACGCCAGAATCCAGGTATGTTATCTACTTTAAAACAAAGTTTGTTTATATTCGCCAAGCGATAAACTTCCACTCATTGTGACCGTAAAATGCAGAACTCTGCCCGTTGCGGGTTTTTAAACTGCAAGTTGGGCAAAAATGTTAAGGCCCCATATCAGCTTTCATAGACTTAAATTTGAGCGAGAACAACAGTGTGGTACAAAATCTTCATGGATTTTTTCCGAATTTTGTACTATTAGTCCAGTCGCCATGCCATGTGACCTGGAAATAGAGTCCAACTAATATTTTATGATTGATTCTAGTACTTTTTGATGTACTGAAACATAATACGGCGGGTGCCAGAGTGGCACCTTTGAGCAATTCCAAATATCGAACGGCAAAGTTCTCGGGATGAAAAAAGTAGAAATCGGGTGTTATTTTCAGGAAAAAAATAAAGTAGTCGTTTTTTCAACGGATTTTTATGTTTTTGAGGGTGCTTAATCCGAATTAGACTTTTTCAGCCAAATATTCGAACGGCTTCTTTGCAAATTTTCGAGATTTTGTCAAAATTTCAACCCTTTCTACGGTTTTATGCTTATAAAACAAAAGTTATGGGTCAAAATTTTCAATTAACAAATTAAAGTTTAATAAACAAGCTACAAAAAAGTCAATTGAAACATTTTTTTCAGACAAATAGTTTTGCCGCTACAGCCCGCCAAAAGAAGATACAATTTTGGACGGATTGGGAAAAATTCAGGATGTAGTACCAGCATCTCGTGATTGAATGAAGTTTGGGAACCTACAAATAAGTGTTTTTTTAATTCGTATGATTGATACTAGTACAATTTTATGTACTGAATCATAATATGAAGGGTGCCAGAGTGGAACCTTTTGTCAACTTTAAGTATCGAAGGTCAAAATTCACTGGATGATAAAAAAAACACCTATTTTATTGCTAGTGAAAGGGAGTCGGCTGACCAAAATTAAATATCAGTATAAATGTTTATTATAGAGATACTTGGTGATATAACGGTAAACTATACTTTTTCAACATGATTAAAAAGAAATTCAATATAAAATATGTTTAGAAATAGGTAGTAAATAAGAAGTGTAGTTTACTTTAACTTTAATTCAACATTATAGAATATTTTACAGTGGACATTTCACTGTCACTATCTTTAAATTGGGCTTCATTAGTTTTCAAATTGCCACACAATTGGCCACCTTCGCACGTGCAAAATTCTGTACAAGGCAGACCTACTTGTGCACAACTGCACCTTGCTGTTGAACATGGCTTCTCACTTGAACAGCTGCACCTTAAACTTTTCAGCAATTCTGGTGGTGCCAACCCTTTGTTATCTGGAAGTTGAACGGGTACCAAAGAGTGCGTTGCTTCATTCTTTGCCCATCCAAAATCAGTGGTATTCAAAGGTGGAGGGAACGAAGATGCTGCTGTGTTCCAGGTGCAAGCTTGCAAATGGCATCGTTTTATATGGAGTTCAAATGCCTCTGTTGTCGGAGGGAGGTGCTTAATTTTAGGAGGAATTTTCTTTGATGCCCACACTTTGTATCGAGCATCTGACAGGTCGTGAGCCTCCTTCTTGTAGCCGTAGTAATGTGCGATGAAGCTTGTGCACTCTGTTATGCATTGTTGCATTGAATATTCTACACAACCTAAATGCTTAATTTCAATACCAGATCTCAGAATATGTATAGCTTTAGATTTTCCAATTCCAAAAAGTTGAGAAGTGGTATCACAACCAGTGAGACAATGCACTGCTAACAATGAGTTTGCTAGGGTTCCTAGGTTGTAAACTGTTGTTACTATATCTGTGACCTTGACCTTGTCAAATGACTCCATCCACATTGCGCATTTAAAATTGAGCTTTCTGTAAAAGTGTACAAGAAGAATAAAAACGTCAGTGTCATCAGACAAAATTTTGATCCTGTTCGTTGCACACCTTGCCAGAAAAATAGCTTGCTGTACAATTATGACATCTGCTTCTTCATGGTGAGTTTCCAAATCTGGGGAAGGAATTACAACACCAGGAGTTTGTAATTCAGTTGGGATTGTATCAGTGCCAGTAATGACCAATTTATGTGGAAGAAAATTTTTATGTTTTAGTAGTTGCTGCCAAATCAGGGTTATTAGTTGTATTTTATTGCATGAATTGGTCAATATACTATTGCGACTTGGGAGAGGAGTGTCGGCTGTTAGTTTCATGAAGGTACTATCTCCTCCTCTTTTTGATCGTGTTGCACTTTTAGGACTGTATTCGAAATACCTATCAAATACAAGGTATGTGTCATGTTCTGCAACATGCTTCATTATAACCACAATTAAATTGTGGATGTAAGTTTCTACTGTACCAAACTTTGGCCAATGAGCATAACTCCCCCTTTAAAAATTGGAATCTTCAAATTGTTCAAAATTAATTAGATTTTAAACTTTTAGAAATTCCGTTTTCAAGGACACCTTAAACTACAGATATTACAGATTTTTAATTTTGGTCAGCCAACTCCCTTTCACTCGCAATAAAATAGGTGTTTTTTTTATCATCCAGTGAATTTTGACCTTCGATACTTAAAGTTGACAAAAGGTGCCACTCTGGCACCCTTCATATTATGATTCAGTACATAAAATTGTACTAGTATCAATCATACGAATTAAAAAACACTCATTTGTAGGTTCCCAAACTTCATTCAATCACGAGATGCAGGTACTACATCCTGAATTTTTCCCAATCCGTCCAAAATTGTATCTTCTTTTGGCGGGCTGTAGCGGCAAAACTATTTGTCTGACAAAAATGTTTCAATTGACTTTTTTGTAGCTTGTTTATTAAACTTTAATTTGTTAATTGAAATTTTTTTTGTAAAACCCATAACTTTTGTTTTATAAGCATAAAACCGTAGAAAGGGTTGAAATTTTGACAAAATCTCGAAAATTCGCAAAGAAGCCGTTCGAATATTAAGAACAACTTTCCAAAAAGTTTCAAAAATTTAAATAAAAGGTCAAAGGGGCGGTTCAAATATTACGTAAGCACCTAAGGGGGGAGGGGGGGTTTGCTCTTTGCTTATATAGTTATTTGTTTATATTAATGATTGATTCATTTGGTAACTATCTTCATGTGTTTTGAGAATTTGAGTCGTGCGAAAGCTTTTACTTTAGTTCCAATAAAAGTTTTAATCAATATAAAGAGATTTGAATGATAAGTTCAACAACAGATATTATTTTGGTTTATTTGCTTGAGAAATTTATTGCAGGTATGCATGCATTCTTCAATGTTTGATATAATTGGGTAATTTATTGTAAGTATGTATTAAATTGGTGGAAATTTACTTTGTTTAAATAGGAAATAATTTAATTTCTTAGAACAGCAGTAGTACTTTTTTTTAGTAAAATTAATTTTTATTCACACTGTAGTATTATTTTAAGAATCAAATTATTATAATTTAGTTTAAAATTAATTTAATAAGTAGGACTCGGATTTTAAACAGTAAAAAGAAAAATATACATAAAATACTTCTAAGGAATTTTTTAAATGAATTGTTAATTTAAAAACGTCACCCCTTTTCTGGAATATCTATTATTTGCTGAGAAAATAAGCTTAAATACGCTTTGCATCTTATGTGTGAAACTTTTTGCAGGTCTTTGAATAATGTGAACCTTTTCAAGAAATCTTACGAACTTTTTTGGGTTTATCATTATTCTTTTATTCTAGATTAGGGGATTGTTAAGGGACCTGCCAAAAATGTACGGGGAATTTTATTTTTCCAATGTGATTAAATCCATCTTAAGACTCGATATTTGGTAATAATGTATACAGGGTGTCCCACGAGAAGTGGCCCAACCCTTTAACTTTTGAACCCCTACAGATATAGTCATGAAAGTGGGGTCTAGGTATAGTAAAGTGACCATGCCCTATCCGATGAGATATTTTTCAACGCCCTCTAGCGGAAAATTTAGGAGTTATAATTTTTATTTTAAAAACTGTGTGAGGTATGTGAAAAAAGTCAATGACTAAGTTGTAGAGCATTATCGATTTAGTAGGAAAATACACCTTAAGCAGAAAAATATCTTGAATAAAACCCCTAAAACGCAAGCTCAATTAGGTTGAATTCACGTAGTTTTTACGTCTTAAGACGCCCCTCACGAGGTGAAAATGAGAAATTTTTATTTTTATGATTTAAGTAAATGACTAAAAGCATTCTTAGTTCATTAAATTGAAAATTTCTCATTTTCGCCTCATGAGGAGCGTTTTAAGACGTAAAATCTACGTAAATTCATTCTATTTGAGCGTGCGTTTTAGGGATTTTATTCAAGATATTTTTCTGCTTAAGGTGTATTTTCCTACTAAATCGATGATGCTCTACAACTTAGTCATTGACTTTTTTCACATACCTCACAGTTTTTAAAATAAAAATTATAACTCCTAAATTTTCCGCTAGAGGGCGTTGAAAAATATCTCATCGGATAGGGTATGGTCACTTTACTATACCTAGACCCCACTTTCATGACTATATCTGTAGGGGTTCAAAAGTTAAAGGGTTGGGCCACTTCTCGTGGGACACCCTGTATTATGGATGATGAAATGAAATATTTTTTGTTTAAAAATTTTTAAAGAAATTTGTGTATAACTAAGGGGTTGTAGAATAATGGCTATTTTCAAAATGCAGGAAAAGCAACTTTACAATACTTGCGTAACACTAAAAAAATTACTCTACTCCCGAATAAGGGGCGATAAAAAAAACGAAATATATGGCATATCTCGAACAATAGTAGTTCATCATAAAAAATTGTGAAGATATTATCTTGTTTTTTTTGTCTGTCTTTCAAAAAAAAACTCAAAACTTTAAGGCGTTTGCGGGTCGGGTTAATATTATCAGATTTGGCTAACCGCTAACATTTTGCAAATATAATTTTTTTTGTCCATTGGAACAAAGTTAGGGGATGGGTGCTAAACATTTCGAAAGTTCGAAAATAAGGGCCACCCTACTGTATACCCCTTTATTTTTAAGTTTAACCTTGGGCTCAGTTTGGTTTCCTGCAAGCAGGCAACATGAACATTCAGAGAGTTGAGAATGAAGACCAATTCATCCGTTTTTTCTGTGTATGATTTATGTTGAGTTGAAGGAACTGTCCGCGTCACTAATTTTTGACGTGTCCCCGGACTGCAGAACACGACGCATCGGTTCTGTCCCGTACGCTGTCATTATGTAGACACTGATATTGCACTACTCAGGGAAAAGAAAAGTTGCCTGAGCCTCCCAGGAGTTTGGACTTCTACCCGTTGGTCCACGGGAGGTATTTTATTTCCTTTCTACCACGCAAAGGATTAACCGCCGATGGAGGCATCCCCTATCCGCCCCTAGGGCCGCGCCATGTAGGGGTTACAGGCTCCCCCCATTGGGCACTTTTACTAAAAATTATTTTTAAAAAACCACCAATTTTAAACAGTGATTCTCAAATATGAAATCTTCCGAAATAAAAACAAATTTTCAAAGTGTGATGATTGTTTTGACCAAATGCTTAACCAACGATAGTAAAAGGGTCACGTGATTTTGACAGACTCGGAGGGGAGAAAGTAAGAAGCTGAGGGGCAGTTGATCGAAAGAGGAAGACACATTTACTCCCTCTAACCTTAGTTAGACCCACTATAAACATAAAAATCGGTATATTTTAAATAAAATAAAAAATACTAAAGTAAAAAGTCACGTGACCATTTTACTATCGTTGGCTAAGCAGTACTTCTAATATTGTAAACTTTATTTTTGTTACAGCTCTTAATCTTTGTAAATATTATTTGCTACCGAAAAGGCAGAGAAGATGTCTATCTAATCTACATTTCCCTTTGCAGTGTTATTCCACGTCCACCCATAAAACCTGATTGGCTAGTGGAAGCTTAGGCACTTCATCGAGACCTCTTCCGCTGACAGGGACGTCACAAGTAGCACTGTGTAATGTATTTGTCTGGTCAATTAAACTTTAGCTTGTAAAAAATCAATCTGTGTATTCCTTGAACTTATTTTAGTCCCATAAGACCAGTAAAAATAAAAGGTTCCCGTGATAGATGACAACAAAGGCAGACCTGCCAACTCTCAGGTTTTTGGCCGGAGTCTCAGTTCTTTTCGCTAAAACTCCGGCGGCCTCCGGCTTTTCTTGTGTTTCCTCCGGTTTGTACCAAGTTTGTCTTGAAAGATACATTTTCCGTTCTATATGTAAGAAATGTTAATTTTGTTACCGTTGCGCAATGATGGCGCTAGTGGGAATCTTATTTTTCACGCACTCTTTACAGAGTGCGTGATAATACGTATTATCTCGGGTTTTTTGAAGGTAACAAGTTGGCAGGTCTGCAATGGGTCCCTTTAAACGAATTCTACTTCAATATAGGTTAACATGTCACTTAAATTGGGTTGGGACGCAGTGGCGGATAAACGGGGGGGGGCTTTCGGGTTGAAGCCACCCAAAACGTCTAATATTTTACTAATAACTTTAAAGCTAATTTTCTCAGAACTAAATTTTGCATAAAAACCCTCCACTATTTACATGATTACTCAAAAACTATCAAATATATTCACTCCAAATTTTTAACAGTACATGAATCATATTGTTATTAACCAGATGGACAACAGATTTTTATGTAAGTTTATATTTTTATTGATGCTTTTTTGTTAAACGGTTGTAGAAATTTTTCACTTACCTTTACATTTTATGCTGTAAAACAATTACTTTTCAAAATATGTCTTGGAAAATAGCCCATTTTGAAGATAAGTGTTATACGATACTTGTGTCCTAAGGAAATTTATATAGGTGTAATAGTTTTTGGGCAAGAGTGAGAGGAGTTTTATAAAAATTCACTTAAATTTTACACCAATTACCCCATATTTTAGAAAATAATATAATTAATTTTGTTTTTAAGCATTAATCAATGTTTTGATGTACATTTAAACTAAAAATTTAAAAAAATTCGTAAATCAAATATTTCAAAAAATGGTCTCAAAGGTAGGCGGATACCTTAAGGGTCAAATTCTAAAAAATTTCTGAGGGAGGACCCCCAAACCCCCCTTCCTTCTTGGAAGTTTAGAAATTACAATTTTTATTATATTAAGTTCTCTAGGATGCAAATTTCACGTAAAAATGCATTAAATTGGTATGTTAACCTATTTTAAATATGCATTGGAGGGGTTGAGTAATAATTTCGGGCCCCTTCCGAAATATATTTCTATATTACGCCACTGTTGTATGGACGCTAGGGTTCCCCAGAACGTGGACATTATCAAAAGGGTTCCGTGCGTTGGGAAACGCTGTTTTACACGATTGAGAAATTTAAAACATTTTTCATCGATATTTTAAATTATGCGATATTTTAAGCCTTCCCCCTTTTAATGGAAATTTTTACAGTATTTAAAAACCAGAAAGCTTCGTTTTCTTGTTTAGGAATCAAATTTGTGTTTGTGGAAGTGGATAATATTATTGCGTATACTTTGATCATTTTGTCAATTTCGGTACCTTTTTTTAGATGAAAAGCTCTTACTGCTATTAACCAATCAAGATTTTGGTTTGGAAGAAAGATTCAGATATTGATGAAAGTATGGAATTACCTCAAGAGAGCTGGAATATGATTTCATGATTCAGATTAAGGTATATTTCACTACTACTTTCAAAATTTTTCTTCTCTGTGAATATTGATATCATACCAATTCAAATACTTACGAGTAAATTAACTGTAATTTTGAATTTTAGATTGCAATAGGTTGTGGAGAGTTTACTGACAGTTGCATTACCAACGACAGTGTTCGACTTGAATTCTCCAAGGAACCAGGCTCGGGTAAGTTTGAAACTCACTAACTTTTTAGGCAGGGTCCATTTTAACTTTCAGTCCTGACTGCCTCCATTTTCCTATAGGATTCAATTGGAATCTTGTGCAATCTAGGACTGAAAGGGGTTAAGACTAGTGATGGGCAGGTATCGATACCAAATACTTAAGTACTCGATACCCACAAAAGTATCGATACTTTATTGACATATTTCGTTTTAAATTTTTCAATGAAGTAATCTTAAAAAAAACCTACTGTAGATCAAACGCAGCCTGTTTCAGTTTTCATTTTGCAACGCTCAAACCTAAGTCGTTATCATCCGCGAGAGAAATTTGACGCGGCTAGGTTTTCCCCCGCCAAATCCTTCGCCTCTATCCACCTCCAGGCCCGTAGCTACGGGGCTTTTTGATGGATCGCTTTCAGTTTTTTGAATATTAGTCTGATTATGGATAGGCCCTAAAAAAATTGTCCCTTCAGGTTCATTTCCCGACATTGAAAAAAAAGTATTCGATACCTATAAGTATTCGATACCTAAAATTATCGATTTTGCCCATCACTAGTTAAGACAAGCTAAGGCAGCTTATCGTACGTCTCCCAGGAACATAGTTTACTCCTCGACTCTGAGATAGTTTTTTCCCCGAAAATACAATAAGCCTTTTTTATATAATCTTAAATTATGATAATCTAAATTAAGAAAACTATTTTAAATTTAAAAAAAGAATATATTCATATCCTGGGCTAATTATACTCGGATCTTGTTCAAGATTCATGTTATCAGCCAGCCGTTGCCCTACCGTATTATTAAGGTGGGCCGAAAGAAACCTTTTCTGAATTTCAAAACGCGGAAAACTTGCCTCTTGGGCTGAAAAGTAAATGCAACAAATTTTTTTAAAATCGGTTAAAAACTGCTTAGCGCATCAGCCTTAAGTTTGAAAAAAAAGCTATTTTCATTATTTTTGAGTAAATCGAATAAAATAACTCCTTCAAGTAGATAGAAGCATATATTAGTAGAACAATGACCAATAGTCAAAGAAAGATAAGGTTTGAAGTGGAACAAATTGTAAAAGAAAGTTTGATGGGTGTTTCTTATAGGAAATTTTCCGTAGAAAACGATGGTGAAACGTATACCAAAATTAACAGTGTCCTTTAGCCAATATGGCGGATTTTCCAAAATGGCGGTCAATCGTTTTTAACTTATTACTTCCTAAAAATTGTTAATAAAATTATAAATTTTACAGTAAATGATTGAAATTTAGTAGCAAAACCAATGGGGAACTGTTTTTTCTCTTACGATAAGTCATTTATCCAATATGGCGGATTTTCCAAAATCGCGTCCACTAATGTTTATAGTAAGTAAAATTATGATGATAAATTCGTAATTTTTACAGGATACGGTTAGAATTAAGTCTTAATAATATTCATATAAGTTTCATCTACTCAATGTATCAAATATGGCGGATTTTTCAAAATGGCGGACAATCGTGTTTTACTAATTTGCTAAAAATCGTTAATAAAATAAAACTTTTGCAGTAAATTATTAGAATTCAGTTGCAAATATGTGGAACTGTTTTTTTCTCTTACGATAAGTCATTTATCCTATACGGCGGATTTTCCAAAATGGCGTCCACCTAATGTTAATAAATTCGTAATTTGTGCAGGATACGGTTAGAATTAAGTCACAATAATATTGATAAAAGTTTCCTCCCCCTCAATGTATCAAATATGGCGGATTTTCCAAAATGGCGGCCACATATTTAGATCCTTTTTATTTTTTTTCTTAATAATTAGAAATATTAAATGTTATTGGGTAAAATATAAGCAGAATACTTATATTTTACTAAAATTTACTGGTAAATAATATTAAAGGTAGGTAGAAATTCAAAAATTACCATTTACCACTAAGTTTGAAATATGGGGCCGCCTTTTTGGAAATTATTTCTATGTATCGCAAAATCTTGGTTAATATACTATTTTATAGGTAATTTAATATATAAATATTTATGTTATGCCAAAATAAAATTTATTTATATGTAAAAACGTTAAAAATAAAAAGGATCTAAATATGTGGCCGCCATTTTGGAAAATCCGCCATATTTGATACATTGAGGGGAAGGAAACTTTTATCAATATTATTGTGACTTAATTCTAACCGTACAAATTATGAATTTATCATCAGAATTTATGTATTATAAACATTAGTGGACGCCATTTTGGAAAATCCGCCATATTGGATAAATGACTTATCGTAAGAGAAAAAAAAGTTCCACATTATTTTTGCAACTGAATTCTAATAATTTACTGCAAAAGTTTTATTTTATTAACGATTTTTAGCAAATTAGTAAAACACGATTGTCCGACATTTTTTGAAAAATCCGCCATATTTGATACATTGAGGAGATGAAACTTATATGAATATTATTAAGACTTAATTCTAACCGTATCCTGTAAAAATTACGAATTTATCATCATAATTTTACTTACAATAAACATTAGTGGACGCCATTTTGGAAAATCCGCCATATTGGATAAATGACTTATCTTAAGAGAAAAAAAACAGTTCCCCATTGGTTTTGCTACTAAATTTTAATCATTTACTGCAAAATTTATAATTTTATTAACAATTTTTAGGAAGTAATAAGTTAAAAACGATTGACCGCCATTTTGGAAAATCCGCCATATTGGCTAAAGGACACGGTTAATTTTGGTATACGTTTCACCATCGTTTTCTACGGAAAATTTCCTATAAGAATCACCCATCAAACTTTCTTTTACAATTTGTTCCACTTGAACCCTTTTTTTGAGCTAACTTTCTTGGACTACAAAACAAATTTCAAAAAACAAGCAGAAACCCCATGGGATTTATTTAGGGGGTCTGAGGATGCCTCCCCTGAAAATCCTGAAAAATACCTGAATTTCCCAGCTGACTTGATGGGAGAACAAAATCTTATGTCAAACTAGTCTCAACACTCTAATTTGTTTTTTCAAAATAAAAGAAAATTTAAGGTGAAGACTTTTGAGATAATTTTAATGATCATAATAAACCACAATTTTCGAGACCATAATTAAATTTTTACCAATAGCAGTTCTTCTACAAATTGAATTTTTCAATATTTTTTTGGGAAGTCGCTCCAAACTCCCTGGGATTTGGTCTGGGACCCCCAAATCCTATGTGATTCTGACTCGTCTAATAGGTGTCTTCTATCCCCTAGAACAGTGGTCTCCAACCCCCGGTCCACGGACCGGTACCGGTCCGTGGATCAAATGGTACCGGGCCGCGGGCCGACTATTTCATTGAAAATTAATTTAAGCTCCTAGTTTTATACTCCATATTAATGAATGAAATGAATTATAAATCACTTTATGTTTATTTTTTGGTGTAACTGTATTTTATTTTGAAAGCATGTTTAAATACAATTAAATTAAAATTAATAAATCAAAGTAATCTAGAATGTAAACAATCAACGCCGCCGTCGATCGGGCCGCGGTAAAATTATCAAACGTTGACCGGTCCGTGGTGGTAAAAAGGTTGGGGACCACTGCCCTAGAAGTTATGAAACGCTTATCTGAAACACCCTGTATAATTATAACTCTAAAAATATTCTTTACACTAATTTTATTTCGTTATTTTATTTCCAGATTCTTGAATTGAACTGGTTGTGGATTGAAATCCTTTTGTCTATTATTTTACTATTTTATGTATAGCTTTTCTCGAATTGAAAAAAAGTAAACAATAAAATAATTTGATTTGATAATGAGATATCCTCTTTCACCAGTGCATGCTCAAAAGACACACGACACTGTTAGAAAACTGGGAAAATATTTAAAACATTTTTCCCTCTCTAGCGATTTAAAAGTGGGCGGGTTAATTGAGAAAGAGAGGTTGTGGAAAGAGGAATTGTTAGAGAGCCAACTATGTAATGTCATATTATCTGGTTAGTTCCACAGAGAAAAATCCTAACAGAGGGTCAAAAACGATTTATTCAAAAGTTGGATGGATATGAGGGCACCACGAGGAACTTTAAATGATTGACAGAGAGATCGGCAGTACATTTTGGTGACCAAACCTGTGATTGGCTGTCACTCTATCTTCTATTTTCGAAGGAAAAGGTTTTTGTCAACCAATCGGGCTGTTTATCCCTCTCGTGACGTCGTAGATGCGATCGCAGTGCCAAAATAGCCCCATATCTATCCAACTTTTCAATTTCCATTAGCGCCTATGGCGACGGACTCTCTGTTCTATCAAGGAATCTATTTTTTTCGGTACATTTTCGTTGTTTTTCTCTGTATACGTCCTTAATTCCGTAGTTTTCACCTAATTTCCGTAGAATTTGGAAGGATATTTTCACTAGCCAAAATATTAGTTTTACAAGCTTTGATTTGTATAGTTTTTTTCTTTATAAACTTGAGCAAAAATTTTACGAGAGCTGGCAGAATTTCTCCAGAACCATGTTCGGACTAGAGAGCCTGTATACGAGAGAGAGGCGACAACTCAGTATAGCGCGCGCAGATCGGTAAACAGGTTTTCTGTTCGCCTCAAGCGGAGTTAGGTTTCCCTCCTTAGGATTAGCATGGGACGCGAGACAAGCGGCATGATACGCTTTGGACAAAATTGGATGCGCAGAGACGCTTTTAAGCGAGTTGTCGCCTCTCTCTCGTATACAGGCTCTCAAGTTCGGACTAGAGAGCCTGTATACGAGAGAGAGGCGACAACTCAGGATAGCGCGAGCAGATCGGTAAACAGGATTTTCTGTTCGCCACAGCCGGTTCCCTTCATAGGATTAGCATTGGACTCGAGACAAGCGGCATGATACAGTTTGGACAGAAGTGGATGCGCAGAGACGCTTTTAAGCGAGTTGTCGTCTCTCACTCGTATACAGGCTCTCTACTTCGGACTAGGGAGGAAAGAGTAAAGAGGAGGCGAAATATGCATGCGCAGTAGCGCACATTTGAAGCCGGCTGTTTTCCTTTGTGCGGGGATCAATCCTAGAACACCTTACGTGACCAGTCCAATGAATGGTTCAAATTCCGCGACCGAGTGGGAGGAGGGAAGTGACGAAATATACGTCACTTTGCCACGGAGCGAATGACGTTCCTTCTCTGCATCTCCTCGCGCAGTGCATCCTGGGATTGATCCGATCTATCGTTTGCTACAAGCTAATGCGCAGAACTGTCGGAACAGTGTCGCCAGTACTTCATTCCAACAGTGGTCTATTTCGCCGCCCCTAATTACTCTCTCCTCCATGGTTCGGAACACTTTCATGACTGTCATGGTTTTTGCTACCACAGAGTGTTGGGAATGGCCTTTACAGCCTCTTTGGTTACTGGCTTGTTTCGCAACTCTAGGAGGATTTGGTTCACAGGTGAGTCTAAAAAAAGTGGCCAGCCTAAACAAGTAAAAGGAGCTCTGCTGGATCAGCGCCCGGATGGAGCAGGATGGAGGAGCCGTTTCTTAAGGTAGGTGGAAAAACTCGGGTGATTTTTATCAGATCTCGGATCATCCGGTTAAAGAGGGTAAAAAAAATTAAAAATTAAGTGGTCCATTTATTTTAAAAGATATTAAAATTATTAATTAAAAAAAATAATTTCAAAAATTTAGATAGTGGAAAAATTTAAAAGAACTTAGAAAACTACAAAAAATATCTAAAGCAATCGAAAAGTTTGAAGTGAACAAAGCCCTTAAAATGAGACTAAAATCGTACAATATTTTTCTTCATATTTTCAGTTTCAGCCTAAAAATTACTCTTTGAAAATTTGTCTATAAATGTTTTAAGACATTACCCATTAATATAGTAGCTATATGGTATGAAAAACCGTAAGGAAGTTGATTTGTTTTTTATATTGATCATTAAAAGTTATAAGTAAAACTTTTCAATGATCAATTTAAAAAAAACAAATCAACTTCCTTAAGGTTTTATACCATATAACTATTATATTAATGGTAAATGTCTTAAAACATTTAAAGACAAATTTTCAAAGAGTAATTTTTAGGCTGAAACTGAAAATATGAAGAAAAATATTGTACGATTTTAGTCTCATTTTAAGGGCTTTGTTCACTTCAAACTTTTCGATTGCTTTAGATATTTTTTGTAGTTTTCTAAGTTCTTTTAAATTTTTCCACTATCTAAATTTTTGAAATTATTTTTTTAAATTAATTTTTTATATCTTTTAAATTTTATGGACCATTTAATTTTTTTTTGCATTTAACCGGATGATCTGAGATCTGAGATCTGAGATCTGAGATCTGAGATCTGAGATCTGAGATCTGAGATCTGAGATCTGAGATCTGAGATCTGAGATCTGAGATCTGAGATCTGAGATCTGAGATCTGAGATCTGAGATCTGAGATCTGAGATCTGAGATCTGAGATCTGAGATCTGAGATCTGAGATCTGAGATCTGAGATCTGAGATCTGAGATCTGAGATCTGAGATCTGAGATCTGAGATCTGAGATCTGAGATCTGAGATCTGAGATCTGAGATCTGAGATCTGAGATCTGAGATCTGAGATCTGAGATCTGAGATCTGAGATCTGAGATCTGAGATCTGAGATCTGATCGCAACGACTCTCGACCCCTGGGTGGGCGGGGTGTCTTGTGAGGGCGAGGTTGGGGGTCTCGAGGGCTCCTGCGTGCTTGGGGGATTTTCGCGCGAAAATCCCCCAAGCACGCAGTCGCCTTCTCTCGACCCCTGGGTGGGCGGGTGTCTTGTGAGGGCGAGGTTGGGGGTCTCGAGGGCTCCTGCGTGCTTGGGGGATTTTCGCGCGCGAAAATCCCCCAAGCACGCAGTCGCCTTCTCTCGACCCCTGGGTGGGCGGGTGTCTTGTGAGGGCGAGGTTGGGGGTCTCGAGGGCTCCTGCGTGCTTGGGGGATTTTCGCGCGAAAAATCCCCCAAGCACGCAGTCGCCTTCTCTCGACCCCTGGGTGGGCGGGGTGTCTTGTGAGGGCGAGGTTGGGGGTCTCGAGGGCTCCCTGCGTGCTTGGGGGATTTTCGCGCGAAAATCCCCCAAGCACGCAGTCGCCTCTTCTCTCGACCCCTGGGTGGGCGGGGTGTCTTCCTGGGTGGGCGGGTGTCTTGTGAGGGCGAGGTTGGGGGTCTCGAGGGCTCCTGCGTGCTTGGGGGATTTTCGCGCGAAAATCCCCCAAGCACGCAGTCGCCTTCTCTCGACCCCTGGGTGGGCGGGTGTCTTGTGAGGGCGAGGTTGGGGGTCTCGAGGGCTCCTGCGTGCTTGGGGGATTTTCGCGCGAAAATCCCCCAAGCACGCAGTCGCCTTCTCTCGACCCCTGGGTGGGCGGGTGTCTTGTGAGGGCGAGGTTGGGGGTCTCGAGGGCTCCTGCGTGCTTGGGGGATTTTCGCGCGAAAATCCCCCAAGCACGCAGTCGCCTTCTCTCGACCCCTGGGTGGGCGGGTGTCTTGTGAGGGCGAGGTTGGGGGTCTCGAGGGCTCCTGCGTGCTTGGGGGATTTTCGCGCGAAAATCCCCCAAGCACGCAGTCGCCTTCTCTCGACCCCTGGGTGGGCGGGTGTCTTGTGAGGGCGAGGTTGGGGGTCTCGAGGGCTCCTGCGTGCTTGGGGGATTTTCGCGCGAAAATCCCCCAAGCACGCAGTCGCCTTCTCTCGACCCCTGGGTGGGCGGGTGTCTTGTGAGGGCGAGGTTGGGGGTCTCGAGGGCTCCTGCGTGCTTGGGGGATTTTCGCGCGAAAATCCCCCAAGCACGCAGTCGCCTTCTCTCGACCCCTGGGTGGGCGGGTGTCTTGTGAGGGCGAGGTTGGGGGTCTCGAGGGCTCCTGCGTGCTTGGGGGATTTTCGCGCGAAAATCCCCCAAGCACGCAGTCGCCTTCTCTCGACCCCTGGGTGGGCGGGTGTCTTGTGAGGGCGAGGTTGGGGGTCTCGAGGGCTCCTGCGTGCTTGGGGGATTTTCGCGCGAAAATCCCCCAAGCACGCAGTCGCCTTCTCTCGACCCCTGGGTGGGCGGGTGTCTTGTGAGGGCGAGGTTGGGGGTCTCGAGGGCTCCTGCGTGCTTGGGGGATTTTCGCGCGAAAATCCCCCAAGCACGCAGTCGCCTTCTCTCGACCCCTGGGTGGGCGGGTGTCTTGTGAGGGCGAGGTTGGGGGTCTCGAGGGCTCCTGCGTGCTTGGGGGATTTTCGCGCGAAAATCCCCCAAGCACGCAGTCGCCTTCTCTCGACCCCTGGGTGGGCGGGTGTCTTGTGAGGGCGAGGTTGGGGGTCTCGAGGGCTCCTGCGTGCTTGGGGGATTTTCGCGCGAAAATCCCCCAAGCACGCAGTCGCCTTCTCTCGACCCCTGGGTGGGCGGGTGTCTTGTGAGGGCGAGGTTGGGGGTCTCGAGGGCTCCTGCGTGCTTGGGGGATTTTCGCGCGAAAATCCCCCAAGCACGCAGTCGCCTTCTCTCGACCCCTGGGTGGGCGGGTGTCTTGTGAGGGCGAGGTTGGGGGTCTCGAGGGCTCCTGCGTGCTTGGGGGATTTTCGCGCGAAAATCCCCCAAGCACGCAGTCGCCTTCTCTCGACCCCTGGGTGGGCGGGTGTCTTGTGAGGGCGAGGTTGGGGGTCTCGAGGGCTCCTGCGTGCTTGGGGGATTTTCGCGCGAAAATCCCCCAAGCACGCAGTCGCCTTCTCTCGACCCCTGGGTGGGCGGGTGTCTTGTGAGGGCGAGGTTGGGGGTCTCGAGGGCTCCTGCGTGCTTGGGGGATTTTCGCGCGAAAATCCCCCAAGCACGCAGTCGCCTTCTCTCGACCCCTGGGTGGGCGGGTGTCTTGTGAGGGCGAGGTTGGGGGTCTCGAGGGCTCCTGCGTGCTTGGGGGATTTTCGCGCGAAAATCCCCCAAGCACGCAGTCGCCTTCTCTCGACCCCTGGGTGGGCGGGTGTCTTGTGAGGGCGAGGTTGGGGGTCTCGAGGGCTCCTGCGTGCTTGGGGGATTTTCGCGCGAAAATCCCCCAAGCACGCAGTCGCCTTCTCTCGACCCCTGGGTGGGCGGGTGTCTTGTGAGGGCGAGGTTGGGGGTCTCGAGGGCTCCTGCGTGCTTGGGGGATTTTCGCGCGAAAATCCCCCAAGCACGCAGTCGCCTTCTCTCGACCCCTGGGTGGGCGGGTGTCTTGTGAGGGCGAGGTTGGGGGTCTCGAGGGCTCCTGCGTGCTTGGGGGATTTTCGCGCGAAAATCCCCCAAGCACGCAGTCGCCTTCTCTCGACCCCTGGGTGGGCGGGTGTCTTGTGAGGGCGAGGTTGGGGGTCTCGAGGGCTCCTGCGTGCTTGGGGGATTTTCGCGCGAAAATCCCCCAAGCACGCAGTCGCCTTCTCTCGACCCCTGGGTGGGCGGGTGTCTTGTGAGGGCGAGGTTGGGGGTCTCGAGGGCTCCTGCGTGCTTGGGGGATTTTCGCGCGAAAATCCCCCAAGCACGCAGTCGCCTTCTCTCGACCCCTGGGTGGGCGGGTGTCTTGTGAGGGCGAGGTTGGGGGTCTCGAGGGCTCCTGCGTGCTTGGGGGATTTTCGCGCGAAAATCCCCCAAGCACGCAGTCGCCTTCTCTCGACCCCTGGGTGGGCGGGTGTCTTGTGAGGGCGAGGTTGGGGGTCTCGAGGGCTCCTGCGTGCTTGGGGGATTTTCGCGCGAAAATCCCCCAAGCACGCAGTCGCCTTCTCTCGACCCCTGGGTGGGCGGGTGTCTTGTGAGGGCGAGGTTGGGGGTCTCGAGGGCTCCTGCGTGCTTGGGGGATTTTCGCGCGAAAATCCCCCAAGCACGCAGTCGCCTTCTCTCGACCCCTGGGTGGGCGGGTGTCTTGTGAGGGCGAGGTTGGGGGTCTCGAGGGCTCCTGCGTGCTTGGGGGATTTTCGCGCGAAAATCCCCCAAGCACGCAGTCGCCTTCTCTCGACCCCTGGGTGGGCGGGTGTCTTGTGAGGGCGAGGTTGGGGGTCTCGAGGGCTCCTGCGTGCTTGGGGGATTTTCGCGCGAAAATCCCCCAAGCACGCAGTCGCCTTCTCTCGACCCCTGGGTGGGCGGGTGTCTTGTGAGGGCGAGGTTGGGGGTCTCGAGGGCTCCTGCGTGCTTGGGGGATTTTCGCGCGAAAATCCCCCAAGCACGCAGTCGCCTTCTCTCGACCCCTGGGTGGGCGGGTGTCTTGTGAGGGCGAGGTTGGGGGTCTCGAGGGCTCCTGCGTGCTTGGGGGATTTTCGCGCGAAAATCCCCCAAGCACGCAGTCGCCTTCTCTCGACCCCTGGGTGGGCGGGTGTCTTGTGAGGGCGAGGTTGGGGGTCTCGAGGGCTCCTGCGTGCTTGGGGGATTTTCGCGCGAAAATCCCCCAAGCACGCAGTCGCCTTCTCTCGACCCCTGGGTGGGCGGGTGTCTTGTGAGGGCGAGGTTGGGGGTCTCGAGGGCTCCTGCGTGCTTGGGGGATTTTCGCGCGAAAATCCCCCAAGCACGCAGTCGCCTTCTCTCGACCCCTGGGTGGGCGGGTGTCTTGTGAGGGCGAGGTTGGGGGTCTCGAGGGCTCCTGCGTGCTTGGGGGATTTTCGCGCGAAAATCCCCCAAGCACGCAGTCGCCTTCTCTCGACCCCTGGGTGGGCGGGTGTCTTGTGAGGGCGAGGTTGGGGGTCTCGAGGGCTCCTGCGTGCTTGGGGGATTTTCGCGCGAAAATCCCCCAAGCACGCAGTCGCCTTCTCTCGACCCCTGGGTGGGCGGGTGTCTTGTGAGGGCGAGGTTGGGGGTCTCGAGGGCTCCTGCGTGCTTGGGGGATTTTCGCGCGAAAATCCCCCAAGCACGCAGTCGCCTTCTCTCGACCCCTGGGTGGGCGGGTGTCTTGTGAGGGCGAGGTTGGGGGTCTCGAGGGCTCCTGCGTGCTTGGGGGATTTTCGCGCGAAAATCCCCCAAGCACGCAGTCGCCTTCTCTCGACCCCTGGGTGGGCGGGTGTCTTGTGAGGGCGAGGTTGGGGGTCTCGAGGGCTCCTGCGTGCTTGGGGGATTTTCGCGCGAAAATCCCCCAAGCACGCAGTCGCCTTCTCTCGACCCCTGGGTGGGCGGGTGTCTTGTGAGGGCGAGGTTGGGGGTCTCGAGGGCTCCTGCGTGCTTGGGGGATTTTCGCGCGAAAATCCCCCAAGCACGCAGTCGCCTTCTCTCGACCCCTGGGTGGGCGGGTGTCTTGTGAGGGCGAGGTTGGGGGTCTCGAGGGCTCCTGCGTGCTTGGGGGATTTTCGCGCGAAAATCCCCCAAGCACGCAGTCGCCTTCTCTCGACCCCTGGGTGGGCGGGTGTCTTGTGAGGGCGAGGTTGGGGGTCTCGAGGGCTCCTGCGTGCTTGGGGGATTTTCGCGCGAAAATCCCCCAAGCACGCAGTCGCCTTCTCTCGACCCCTGGGTGGGCGGGTGTCTTGTGAGGGCGAGGTTGGGGGTCTCGAGGGCTCCTGCGTGCTTGGGGGATTTTCGCGCGAAAATCCCCCAAGCACGCAGTCGCCTTCTCTCGACCCCTGGGTGGGCGGGTGTCTTGTGAGGGCGAGGTTGGGGGTCTCGAGGGCTCCTGCGTGCTTGGGGGATTTTCGCGCGAAAATCCCCCAAGCACGCAGTCGCCTTCTCTCGACCCCTGGGTGGGCGGGTGTCTTGTGAGGGCGAGGTTGGGGGTCTCGAGGGCTCCTGCGTGCTTGGGGGATTTTCGCGCGAAAATCCCCCAAGCACGCAGTCGCCTTCTCTCGACCCCTGGGTGGGCGGGTGTCTTGTGAGGGCGAGGTTGGGGGTCTCGAGGGCTCCTGCGTGCTTGGGGGATTTTCGCGCGAAAATCCCCCAAGCACGCAGTCGCCTTCTCTCGACCCCTGGGTGGGCGGGTGTCTTGTGAGGGCGAGGTTGGGGGTCTCGAGGGCTCCTGCGTGCTTGGGGGATTTTCGCGCGAAAATCCCCCAAGCACGCAGTCGCCTTCTCTCGACCCCTGGGTGGGCGGGTGTCTTGTGAGGGCGAGGTTGGGGGTCTCGAGGGCTCCTGCGTGCTTGGGGGATTTTCGCGCGAAAATCCCCCAAGCACGCAGTCGCCTTCTCTCGACCCCTGGGTGGGCGGGTGT